>JACXIW010001299.1:720948-893513 GCA_014825925.1 Bombus breviceps | reverse complement strand
ATAGGCTGAACAACCTTTGTAGTTTGCAGGATGGTCACCTTGACAATGGATACACTTCGCTGGGGTTTCAGGTGATTTATTGCACTGGTCAGTAGGGTGTGTACCTGCACATTTTACGCAGCGGAAATTATGATTGCAATATTTTTGCGTATGGCCGTACCTTTGGCACCTTTTACATTGCACAATCTCTTTTTTTATTGTCGGGGGTTCGATTTTCACTACCGAGTTCATTAGTCGGTTTATGTTGTATATTTGTTGATTATTCGATTTTTGTTTTAGGTCGATGAAGAATAATGATAACGGGTTTTTGTTATTCTGTGTTTTATATTGATAATATTAGTCACTTCGTGACCAAGATTAAGGAATTCGAACTTAAGTTCGTCTATGTTAGCTGAGTGGTGGATGTTGCGCAGTACCACTCGAAAAGGTCTTTCTTCTTTAAGTTGGTAGGTGTGATAGCTAGCACTCAAGGTTTTTAATAGTTTTGTTATCTTTCTGTATGAGTCTGGGTTAGCCGGCAGAATTTTGACTTGGTTATTATTTATTTTTAGTTTATAATCCTCCTTGTTGATTTCTTTCTCAATGGACTTTACCATTGTTTGTATATCGATGACATCATCAACAAATATAGGTGGGGGAGAGGAATTTCTTTGCGTATGTTGGTTTGTTGTTGAATCTGCAACGTCCATGGAGTTGTTTGTGAATTCTAGTATTGAGTATCTATTGTACGTGGTTACACAGCTTATTGACTGTTCGTTCTGATTAGCGTTTACGTTTGTTTTAACTGTTTCTAGTTTACGCTTTTTAATGTTTTTTAATGTTTTCACTAGTATGGAGGGATATATTGCTCTTTTGCCACGGAAGCACAAATCGTACAGAAGAATATTATATTTGACGACGTAAATCATCTTGCGCGACGCTTTGTAAGAAAAATCGTAAATGAATGACAAATAATACAAAAGTAAAAGAAATAAAAACGTTTAAAAAACTAAAAATGAAAAGGCTCAAAAACATTTACAGTAGAATAACCTAAACCTCTACTAAATTAAACTTTATGTTTGTACAATTCTCTTAATGTTTCTCTTTGGATGTTGAAATGATCCTGGCCTTCCAGAACTGTTTTACCCTTTTATCAAATTTCTAACATCGCTAAAACAAGTTATGTAACAAGATAGTAGTAGAAAGTCCATTCAGAAAGAAACTAATATTTAATTGCGAATAACTAAAAAGACAGAGCCCGAAACGCAATTTCCTTGATTTTGATCTTATTTTAGTTTCAGGAATCACCCCTTAAATATTTTTACAGCTGTGGGCGAACATTCCGCATAATTCTATTAACGTGCACGATATTAATACATTTACTTGTATTGTATTTACTTAATTTGTATCAGTACAGATACAAGCTGTGTTTTCCAATTTGATCATTACTAAAACATGTTTTTTCTGACTTTCTGTTATAATGTATTGCAATTTAATACAAATAAATATAAATTTGCTGAGATTTTAAATAATATAAATATAAACGAGTTGAAATTTTATAGCATGGTACTCAAGCATTGCCATACCAAAAGCAGTCTACGACATTTTGCGCCGCCTTCGAAAAGGTTACTGCAGTATATTTATTATACTGTAATATGTAAATAGAGTAATCTTAAACATTGTTACATAGTTGTGTAAATAAAATATAAACAAAATAGACATTATTTTCAATTATTTTACCAGCGATATGTTCTTTGTTGTTTATCAACGAGGATCAAGCGAACTTAAAAACACCGTGCACAACCACATACTCGAGGCTGTTGTAATTCAATCAAAAATGAATATTATCTATGTATTGAGTTTGAGTTAGCTTCTCGAATCCGACCGACGCGAGGCGACCAACAACACTACGTAAAATAATAAAATATATTCTTTTCATAGAATAATGTTATCTAATTAATCATTCGTGTACTATTCTAATAAGTGATTCGTTATTATTTCATGCAACTCAACCCTCTGACAACTGCATTGAAAAATCTAACGCAAATCGGAAACATAGATCATATTCACTTTTAATTTAGTTGTAAATTATAATCATAGAGATATAAAGATAGAGTGCGAAAGCTGAGTGAGAGTGAGAAAGGCGAGCTGAGAAAGCGAAAGCGAAAGAGAACGCTGCATAAAGGCTACTTGTGTCCTTGTCTAATAACGTATGCTCATTCGTATAACAAACATGTAAGTGTATAGCCAACACAAGCATTGTCAGTGTCATGCCTGATTAGACAAGGACAGAAGATATCTTTTTTTTTATTTACTAGTATTTTACGATCGATTCTTGCATTGAGAATTTTAAGTATTTAAGACATCTTTATGTAGCGTTCTTTCTACTCCTATATCGCATCCACTTACACGGTAATTTATATGACTCGCGTACTCCAATTCTTTATACATCTATGGTTATAACAGACATTTATTGCAGTCTCACAGTTGTTCGAAATGTTGAGTTTTAGAACATATCTAAAAATCATCGAAATGGAAAGGTAGGTATTTCTGCACTTCCATCAAATTTACTATTAATAAATTGAACACTTTAAACACTCCATCCATTACATAAACCTCTATTATATACTTGTGTTAGTATGACATATTTTTTATCTTCTAATCTATGATAAGAGTGGAAACTTCCTTTCTGCTGTGACGTTCATATCTCATAAAAAGGTTATTTGAAAGTTAGTGGTTTTCACGTTCGTGTTTTATGTATGTATATAGCGCTTAAAGTTCTAAACAGACAACAATTTAAATATCTGTGAAGGTCACCTTTTATGAACATTGTAAGTTATAATTTAATTTTATACATATAAGAAATCATTCATATTATAATACTGAAATATACAGAAATATTTATTATATTTATATAGATATTGCATACATATGTATGTATGTTAGGTTAGAAAAATTTACCAAATGTCCAGCTGGACAAATCGTAAAGTACAGATTAAATAAAAAAAGAGAAAAAAATATGTATCTATGTATATACGTACAGCAAATTCCCAATTAGATGAATTTTTTACTGTATATTCCAAAAATAATATGTAAAACGATTTTAATTAATATTATCATTTGTTATTTTATATCTACCTATTTACAAAATTACTGTGGACTTGTCTAAAACCACCAGAAATGAATAGCATAGAAACTTAAGACTACTGTGTTGCTACTGTTACTGCAAAAAACACATAACCACAAAGTACTAGTAGTAGTAGTTGGTAATATTAGTATTGCTAACTACTATTACTAATATTTATTATTAGATTATGAAAACAATCAATCATATACATTTTGAAGATATTTAGATTTTTTTCTTTGGTCGCACTAAAATAAATTCTCTCTTATGTAAAGAAATGGCTTAAAAAATATTTGTTTACCTATACAATATAATGTATATCTTCTATATGATTATAAAATCTTATAAACTTAGAAGAAACTATGTTTAGAACCTCATATGACTGACTACTACTTACAGACTTATTAATATGTGTAAATATTTATAGTATATTTAAGAAATTTATGGCCTAACAAAATGATAAGTTTCATTAAATATACATAACAACAAATGATTTCTACCAGACTGTTTTAACATTATTAAGCGAACCATTAAGAATGATATTATTTTACAATTTTAATGTATAATAAAGATTTAGAGGTCGTCTTTAAATACTTTAACAAATTACTGAGTATCCTAAATCTAACTTACAAAAGAATATTATAGAAGATGTATACCAACTTCATCTATCTGAAATATCTCTTATTACTTTAAATAACTGAAAACAATTAGTTATAAAATATATTTAGATTCTAAAACAGACCTAATATGGTGGCGATGTATTTTTTTTTTTATATATGGTGATATCATATACAAAAGATCCTCAGAGTCCTTTCAAGACCTTTTAAGGCCTTCAGGTTAATTTTATTTTTAAGTGAAATGTCCAATTTCTTATGTTCTAATTTCATAAAATGTTGAATACTGAACATAAAAGTATTTCAGTAGATTAATTGTAAAATTCAGTGTTTCTAAGATTCCTTCTATCTTTCTTTACAGAAAGATTAATTTTATTAGTGCTTTTTAGATGTGTATATATACGTATATTGTTTATCGTAATGAGGCTTGTAATTTAGTACAATATTTGGTTAGATAAGTACACATTTAAAATTTTAGATACAAACAAACAGCAAATAGTGACTATTATAAACAGCATTGTTAGATTGTTGGCGTTATTCTCATGAGAATATTGATCTTGAGACATTGTGAAAGTGTAAATCACACATATTCTTCATACCAGAAACACAATTTTTTGGCCTGTTCAAACCTTACAATTGTTATTTTTGGATCTTGTTTGGTAGTATATCAGTAACACTGCAAAATATAATAGAAATATTTCACAATGCAAGTAATAAATTCAACAAACTAAAATGTATGAGGAATTATTTTCGATACAATCTATTTTCTATTGAAGTCGGACATAAAAGTTATTTGCCTTCGGAATACAAATTCTACAGAACGTTTTACCTTTTTGCCTACAAAGAAACTATTACAACAAAGTATCTCTTCCTCCTAATTTTTTGTAAATAATTCTTATTCTTCTCATATTATTTGAAACAATAAAAATAAAGTGAACAGAGTTGGAGGAATACCTGTATAATACATACAACAGCTACAATATCTACATAAATTGTAGAACATTTACTCTATTTAATATTTTTTAAATTTAAATGGCACAATCTTAAACTTAATAATTGTCAATTGTATGAATTTAAAAGTTGTGTTCATGTGTTTCAAAGCCTAAAAAACACGAAGAGTAACATGCAGTTTTGTAACAAAATTTTACCTGAAATCTTTTACGCAAACATTGTGTGAAGATAAAAAGAACAGTACATATTTTCTTAAGACCTCTGGTATACGATATTTTGTGTTATATCCTAATTGGTTATAAGTTTCAAACATAATAGCGATAAATGCACATAATTCTGTTTATATCCAATTGTCAGTAGTCATTGAAATCCATGATTGTTTTCCAGATTGGGGTTAGATTATATAAACTTTTATATGAATATAATCTCATATAAAGAAAGAATATTTATATGTATCTAATATTGATATTGACAAGATTTTATGTAATTATTCTATTATACATGTACAATTAGCGATATTTAATTTTATTACTAAATGTATATGTATATTATAACGTATAGTCTAACTTATATTCTAATATTCTACAATTCTGATATTTTAATGTATTCCAATATTCTAATATATTCTAATATTTTATAACTCTGGTATTCTCATATATTCTAATATTCTATAATTCTGGTATTTTAATATATTCTAATATTTATATAAAAGCATTGTTCTTTATTACTTAACGTACATAATATATTTCATCGTGATTCTTCAGGACTAACGTTACTTTATTAAACCAGCTGCACTACTAGCCAAATCTGCATTAGCAGATTCTGCTATTAGCTTTTGTGAACAGAAAGGCTGCAGATTTGATATGGGATCAGTTTTATTCGGTTATGTTAGCGGACTGTCAACAGAAATATAAGAAAACCTGCTGCAGCGGATCTTTGCAGAATTCTGTTCATTAATCTAATCTATCTATTTGTAATAAAATACTGGAAAAAAATAATAAAAGATATACCAAAGAAAATAATAAAAGTAAAATAAAAAATGTGGTCACAGTTATAATAATAATTCGCCCGAATTTAGTTCTGAATTGTCTAAATGTCTAAATATTGGCAAATTTTCTTTGCATTCTTCATTATCAGCAGACTGGTCCTCTTCGTCCATTGTTTGTTCTGGATTTATGTTACATGTTGATGGTTAATGGTTCTGATTGGATGTATGGGGTACATAATGGGGGATGTATGCGGTACTTTTGATTTACTTAGATTCTTTAGTTTTTGCTTATGAATTTTGTTTTTAAGGCTAATGCATGAGATATATGGATGTTTCCGTAGCTCTATTAAATGTATGTATGCTGTAAATTGTTCTTACAACTATTTTTGCAAGCGTGAAATTGTCTATCATATTTGTAAAATTTGTTTTTAGATTCCGCTACGTCTTTTGCTAAGTAGCCTTGAGAGTAAAATGCATTGTTGAAAATCTGCCTCCTATGTATTAAAATTTTGTGTATTGTTTGTGGCATTGGATACCATAAGGATGTCTTTTTAAATAATTTTGCATTGTGAAAACAATGGCAAGATTACAATCGTTCGTAAATTCTGGGGTAGATTGATGTTTACACCTATTGTGTTTGCTAATATTTGTGTTTCTTGAAATGCTCGACGAGCTGCATTGTCGTCATTTGAATTCTCGCTACCTGCAGGTTTAGGAATAACTGTTATATTTCTTTTTTTTCAATGAAGAAGCTATTTTTTTGTCGTCTTTTTGTTTTATTTGCCATTTTTCAGTTCTCATTCTGCGAGATATATGAATAATGCATTCTAGAAATCGAATCCACGCATGAAGGGGACTGAAGTCACGTTGTAAATTTTCTTCATTTTTTGGTGAGAATTCGTGTGCGGTTGTGCTTTGAATCGTAGTTTAACTTTTTCCTGAGTATCAATAAAATCATTGATATGTATACTAGAACATATATCAGTATATGAAATAGTTTTTGTCACTGTCGATTTCGTCGTGCGCAACCTGTTTTAATTTGGCCACCAATCCGATTTTAGGTTAGGTTAGCAGGATCTGCTCGATTTCTGATGCCGATCTGCTATTCCATTCTATCAAACAGATGCTATCTGCAAAACACCCTCTAAAAACGTCACGGTAGATGGCTGTGTTTTTGTCGACAGATTCCCTCAACTATGTCATCTATCTGCTGCCGATCTGCAGGCAGATGGTTTACATAACGTTGCCGGTACTCTTCTAATATGTACAAAATATATTGTTTAGACGTTCTTCGTCGTTAATCAATAAATTAGTACAGTCATTAAGTGTCTTATATAGCAGTATCATTTATTAATCCCAAATTTGTTAATATTTGTAACCTGCTATATATGACGCTCATTCTCCCAGATCGATGGGTCTTTTTTAAGAAAAATATAATTTTTAATATTCTTCCGTGTAATGCCATTTTTTTATTTGGATTTTCCACACGTACGTTTATAAAGCTTCTAACCTACGCCTTTTTATGACAGAACATATTATTCTATCAAAAAAGAATATCATTGCATTTTCTGTCGTGGAATATCCCAAATGTCCACTAAATTTCCGTAGTCCTATACGATTTACATACATTTTCATCAATATCTTTATATTCATAAAGTTTGTGTAAAACTTTGAAATCCTGCCGTAGTGCTATTTGAGAAATCAAAGCATTAAATCATGCTTAAATATATAAATTAATGGTAATTATTTAGAAAGCTGCTGCCATATTGAGTTTCGATGATTTTTTAGTATGTTGTAAAAATCAATATTTTGAATAACTTTTGCCGTTGTATGTTACTCGCATATTCTTTATTATTGAGATATTTGCAAAAAACAGTCGGTACCACTACAGTCAATTCAGCCCATATGTGTGTATTTGTGAAGCTCACGAGCATAGCCACTTAACGATCTATTTACATTCATCAGTCATTGATCTGTTTACCTTGGTGCCATACTTCACAAATTTAAATAATCGTTTACAACTGTATATGTGAGACTGCAAGAAATGTTTTTAAAAATCTACTCCGACGACAATTTTGACAGTCGAATAATGAAACTCTTCGATTTCATGGTTGTTTGCAATTTTAAATAATAGCAATACGACATAAAAGGTTAATATGAATTGTAATTATGTTGTTATTTATTATCCAAACCCGTTTTACGGGGTGGCAGTTGGATTTAAAAGATTAAGTCAAACTTAACGCAGGTCTTTAATGATCCGGTTTCCGGGCCTCTCTCGATCGCAGCCGGGACGGTCATCGTGGAGGTTTTAGTCGGTTGGAGTCCGACACTACCGTCGTCCGACACGCCGATTTCCCCAGAAGGGGCCTGGCGTCCGTGCGGATTTCCTCCACGTAAATAAAAAAAAAAAGGTCATTAATGATAATCTTTTTTCAGTATGTAGTTGTACACAGGACTGTAATATGAAGGATATAGAATAGGAATACTCAATGGAATACTCAAGCTCGCTCAGCCTTTGTTTATACTATATATATATGTCGGAAATGAAAGAACACCGGAGCCTCCCCTTTGGAACTTTGGGAAAATCCCGTAACATTATAATCTAAATTCTACCGTGGCCGTAATTAAGCAATTGTCGTCATTCAATTCGATTGTAGTTATTCGAGATTTATGATAGTGAGCTTGGGCTCGAGGCGACAGTCAGTCGCCAAACGTAACCGCAATCAAGGGATGAACGTTTTGTCCAACAAAGGTACGGAGTAATAGTATAGCTCTCCTTAAAAGAAATAGTTGTAGCGGCACTCGACAGTAAACATTCCAACGGTTTCTGTTCCGTGGCTCGCCACACGCAGACCCTATTCTTCGGGTAAAATGATTACCAGATGTCGATGCATCTCCACAGTACATATTCAGCTAGCCTGAGGACCCGTTATAAATCTTAAGATTTAGTTAACTAAAGTCCTTCAAACAGACAAACAGTCTTTGCCCCAACTACGGGAAGATAGGGGAAACATACTTTCTCACGAACGGCGCCTACTATCAGCAACTTTCCCTCAAGGGCGACTAGCATCCTTTTCTAACCACCAATATGGAAATTGACCAATTAACAGCAACGTCAATTTCTCTCACTTTCCGAATGAAGACATCGCCCAACGAATCCGATGATCTCGTGTCCCTAGACACTCCCCAATATATAGTTTTGCTCTGCAGCATCATCGCGACAGAAAGTCATTCTTTTTCGCGAGGTCGCAATAGCGAGTTACATAGTGTCTTTGCGCTCGGTGAATGTTCTATGTTTTAACAAAGAGTTGGTGCAGTAATACTTGTACCGTAGACAAGGGAGTTGGGTACGACTTGGACTTTGAAGGAATGCGTATTTGTTATCCCTTTGACCGCGGATTCGTTATTGAACCCGGGATCATTGTCATTAGCGTCTCGAGTATCTAATTACCACGGTTACTTGTCGAAATCTGTAATAATCATATTTGCACTAGTCAATATCTTCTCTATTGCATAACAACAATGTCTAATCGCGACGAAGATTCATTTCGCGCCCCTTACCCCAACTCTAATCATAACATGAGCCCGACATATATTTTACCTGATACTATGACATAAACAAAATGTAAGATATGTAATGTGTTTGAGTTAGCTCTTTAAATTCGGCAATCAATACTAACATGTATGTTGCTACGGATATACAATTACAGGCAGAATTCGCTGTAGTGTTCACTGTACTTTGCGAATCTCTATCTTGGAAAGTAAAATCGATCAGTGCGGGATTTACACGCATAGGAGAAAGTTGTTCAGGATCATGATAACGTATTAAAAAACCATCGAAATCTAAAATAGTAACAGCTTCAAATAATTAATTACTAAATTAGCTACAAATACACATAAGACCTTTATTCCTGATATTTTCTCGCTATTTAATATTAGGCTCCATGAAAGTCTTTCTATCATTTTAAGGGAAACTATTCGTGATTTTCAGTAACAACAAATGTTTACTATTAGTATTGATAGTGCATAATGCATAATATAGGGTTATTTTATGTGTAAGTGAATTTAGAAAGAGGTTAGAAGAACTAGTAACAAAATTTTACTTTTAGATAAAAGGCACGGCATGATAAAAGACAATTTTTTCATTTTCATTACTTTGATTTCTTCTATCTAGTTCACAATGTGCTCCAGTCTGCTGATTTATTTGTTTAATGGTTTTACCACCTTTTCCTATAATAATACCACATTTCGAAGATGGGACAGTGAACATTGTTTCTATTTTATCTTGCATAGGTCCTCCTTGACGCCTATCCCATCCGCCATATTCATTTGTATTACGATTATTGCCAAATCCATTGCCTCGTGGGCCACTTCTTGCTCCAATATTACTTCTACCATCATCTCTTCTCATTACATTATCAATAAGTTCCTGAATGCGTCGACGCACTTGTTCTACAGCTTGATGTTTGCCAGACACTATGCATTTTCTGTCCCCAGGGGCGCCCTCCCGTCCCTGTTGAAATTGAACAGGCAGTCTCTGCCTGTATTTTTTTAATCATATCTCCTCCTTTACCACTAACAACACCTACTGCTGCCCTTGGAAGTACTTCCACTCCATCAGTGGTTCCAGAACCATGGTTAAAACTATTATCATTTGAATAATTTCCACTTCTATCATTTCCTCTTGCACCTCTATGAAACATTTGCATTTCTTTTTCAGCTATTAATTCATATACTAGTTGTTTAGCATATTCTACCTTTTGTGGATTACCAGTTATCCTTAAAGATTTTTCTTGTTCTTGAGAAGGACCTTCTTGAATAACAACCATCTTAGCTCCAGATTTTTTTTGAAGTTGTTTTATCGTTTCTCCGGCTTTTCCAATAATTAAACCAACTTTTGGCCTAGAAATCATTATTTCAACAAATCCTGAATGACTCATTATTCCTCCACTGCTTCTACCTATATCACCAATTCCTTCAATTCTACTTCTTCGATTTACAATTGATAATACCAATTCTTTCACTCGAAGATAATACTTTTCCTGGTGGAAGTTTAACTTTCTGTATTTGTTTGTGAGTAAGGATAGTTTTGATAGCCCGTTGGAAAAGACGGATTCTGTTAACCGGTTTGTGGTTGTGTGGTAGCTCCAGCTCCCACTGCATAATAACCCGTTGGAGTTGAACTAGTGTTTATTGTTGGATAACTAACATAAGCTTGTGGAAATGCATTAGGAGTCCCACTCGCTGGACCAGATTTATCTTGCATACTTGGTTGCATATTTTGAACCATTTGACTGTTTTGCATTCCCAATATCCCTGCTTTCATTTAAGCTTCTATAGCTTCTGCTTCTTTTATTTTACCAATACTTCTATAATACTCTGCCCATTGTGCACTATAATCAGCCTGACCTCCATTCTGTGTAGCTCCAGTTTGTTGTTGTTGCTGTTGCGTTTGTGGTTGCTGTTGTTGTGCTGGACCAGCAGTATTAGCTGTTGATGTATTAGTTTGATTTTGTGTATTTCCTGACTGTTGATTATGATTTTGTTTTCCTTGTTTTGCTTGTTGTGATAAAAGACAACTGTTGACGTACAATCTTGTAGTAATGCGTGACTTTTGCGTGTATTGATGTGATATAAGACTGAAACTAACTGGTTGTAAAAGAAGCGAAAGTTTTTCATAAAAGAAAGAAAAACAAAGTTTCTAGACTCAGATAATCTGTTTGATATTGATCACAACAAAGATATGAGGTGGTTTATTATACGTGTTGGTTTATTAAAGAGACGAGTGATAAAATTGTAATAGTCAGTGTATATTAAAATCACTTTAATACAAGTTACAGAGATAATGTATGCCGGTCGTAATCGTCGTACGCTTAATGCTACTGTTCAACTTTACGCTCGCTATTCGAGCTTTGTTGCAAATTAGGTCATGTCCAGCTTTCCTGGGATTTAGGCGACTGATTATTTCTATGATTTCCCCAGAAGTGATGGGTTCAATGGGAGGAGACATTTGGAAGGGAGCGTGCAGGTATTCAGTAATATCCACGGCAGATATGGAGGAATGCGGTTTAAAAACGTTAGATAAATAATTGGCAAACAGGTTGGCTTTTTCTATAGGGCTACATGCCCATCCACCTTGCGGACGGCGGATTGGAGGGATGATTAGTGGGGGGCGCGTGAGTATCCTGGAAGCCTTCCATAGTGAGTAGTTGGAGTCAGCTGTGGGGGACAAATTGACAAGATATTTTTGAAAGCAGTCGTTTTTATAATTTTTGATGATTTTGGTTAGTTTTCTAGTTGCGTTGTTTAGTTTGCGTTTATCATCTGGTGATCTATGGGTCTGCCAAACTCTTCTTAGTCTACGTTTTTCTGCTATTTTCTTTAATATGTAATGGGGATATTCACATTTGATGGTAGGAATCTTAGTAGGTGTGGAGAAGCGGATGGCGTTTAAAATGCTCATGTTTAAGTATTCATTGGCTGCATCAATATCTTCGTTAGTTTTTAGTGGAATTAAGGCTAAAGTTGAGCGAGTAAAAACTTCTCTAAAGAGCTGCCAGTTGGTGAGTTGGTTATGAATAAAGCCATTACGTGGGTTCTCGATAATTGTTGAACTGACTGATGCAATCACTGGGGAATGGTCGGAAGAGAGATCCGCCGAGGAGTTGATTTGGACATATCTAGGCGAGATATTTTTAGTTAAGAAGAAGTCAAGTAAGTCAGGAGTTTTGTTAGAGTCAGTGGGCCAGTATGTGGGTTCATATGTGGTGAGGTAGTTGAGATTGTTGGTCATTATGGTATTTATGCCCCATTGGGTATGTTTGGCGTTATAGTCTCCTTCAGCTATGAATCTATTGCCCAGGGTGTCAGTGAAGTTATCGAAGTCTTCTTTGGCAATGAAGTGTCTGGGAGGGCAGTATACCGCTGAAGTGGTGATTGTACCATGGCAGTCTTCCATTGCTACGTTTGTTGCTTGGAGGTAGTCTTTCTGGAATGATGGAAGTTCGTAATGCTTGATGCTGGATTTGATAATGATTTCGGTGCCGCCGTGGGCCTTTCCACTGGGATGTTGGGTATGGTAGAAGTTATAACCGTTTATTTTTAGGTAGTTTTTGTCGGTGAAGTGGGTTTCTGATATAAGCATTACATCGATTTGCTGTTGGTTTAGGAAGAGTTCTAGTTCGAATTTGTGTTGAGCTAGACCATTGGCATTCCAAAGCGCTATGCGTCTTGGTTTTATTTTACGTCGGGGCGTACTAGTTTATCCACGATGAGTGTTAATAATGATAGCAAATTATTTATTTGCTCTGATTGTTTTTCTATCAATTTCTCGAGTCTAGTGAAGTTTTGTTATCTTTCTGTATGAGCCTGGGTTAGTCGGCAGAATTTTGACTTGGTTATTATTTATTTTTAGTTTATAATCCTCCTTGTTGTTTTCTTTCTCAATGGACTTTACCATTGTTTGTATATCGATGACATCATCAACAAATATGGGTGGGGGAGGGGAATTTCTGTGCGTATGTTGGTTTGGTGGTGGATCTTCGACGTCCATGGAATCGTTTGTGGATTCCAATATTGCGTATCTATTGTGTGTAATTACACAGTTTGTTGACTGATCGTTCTGGTTAGCGTTTGTGTTTGATTTAACTAATTCTAGTTTACGCTTTTTATTTTCTTTGGTGTCACTAGTATGGAGGGATATAATGCTCTTTTGCCACGGAGGAGGTAGTGTGGAGCAGTTATGGTTTTGCTCAGGTGAGCCTGGTCACGTTACTTGGGCCATCATCGACCTAGTTAATTCAAATTGACTAACTAGTCGTGAGGCTATAAGGAGGCCAGGAGGAGGCTATAAGGGATTAGGAGCGTTGGAATTTTTTCACTAGTAAGAGAGGAAACACTTGGTAATGTTCATTTTCGACGGATGGGCGACACGTGTTGTTTTACGAACTTCGCAGAGCACTAGATGCACGTCTCCACGCTTCGGCACTCAACACCAAACTGACATGTATACATGGTATACGGTTTACCATGTATGTAAAGTAGCTCAAGAAATTGACCTTAATAACATATCTCAAGGACACCGATTTGGCTTCTTAATTGTAAACACAATAAGTTTATATAAATACAATACATTTCTATGTGTTATAGAATAGATTGAAAGAAAAGAATATAGTGATTAGGTATCAAAAGAACAATAATGCTTTGTAACTTTATAGCAGCCATTGTTTTGCCCGGAGTTTATTTATCATTACGTTTCATGAGTCAAGGCTGTGTCAATGTCCCGAGGCAAAATAACAACATTTTTTTTTATTTATTTTATTTCGAATTTTACAATTTGTCCAGTAGGACATTTGGTAAAATATTATATCTTATAGAATAAAATATAGCATGTGGATGGCTACCCCCAGCGGGGTACCGTCTTCGTGTATGTTAGGTTATATCCTTTGTGAAATCTGCTGAGTGTTTCCTTTTTAGTCTTCTTTCTATTTTTGATATGTTGATCGTTTCCGCAGCCAGCCGGTTCGGGTGTGTTGCTATCCTTTCTCTGGACCTTCCCGCGTATCTGCTAATCTCCTCCTTGACCGTTGGTATTCCCAGGTCCTTCCGAATGTCCTCGTTTCTAACGTACCATGGGTCGTTTACTATTGTTTTAAGAATTTTAGCTTGTATTGTCTCTATTTTGTTTATATGGCTCATTGCTGCTGTCCCCCATAATGATATTCCGTACGTCCATATTAGTTTTAAGATTGTTTTGTATATTTTTACTTTGTTTTCTAGACTTAGTTTGGATTTTCGGCTTGTTAGCCAGTACATTTGTCTCTTTGTAGCCTGAATTTTGTCTATTATTGATTTAATATGCTGTTTCCATGTGAGTTGTGTATCTATGTGGAGTCCCAGGTATTTAACTTGCCTTGTTTGTGCTATGTGCGTGCCGTTCAGTAGGATGCTTGGTGAATTCTGTTTCCGCAGTGTGAATGTAATGTGGTTGCATTTGTTGGGGTTTGCTTTAATTTGTTTATCTTGGAGCCACTTTTCTATTTTTGTAATATGTTCTTGTAATAATGTGACTGCTGTTTCCGTGTTAGGGTGCCTGACTAGTACAGCTGTGTCGTCCGCGAACGTTAATATTTTACTGTTAACAGCTGTTGGTATGTCTGCCGTGTATATTGTGTATAATATGGGTCCTTGGACGCTTCCTTGCGAAACCCCTGCCTGGATGTCTTTAACTTCAGAGTATGTGTCCTTGATTTTTATTACGAAGGTTCTGTTGCTTAAGTAAGATTTTATTAATTGGTATATTTGCTCCGGGAATTGTTTTCTGATTGTTTGAAGTAGGCTTTCGTGGTTTATTTTGTCAAATGCTTTCTCGGATATCTATAAAGAGGGCTGTGCAGTATTGTTTGTTTTCTAATGCTAGTATTATTTCATTAATGAGTCTGTGCATTTGCTCTATTGTGGAGTGTTTGTTTCTGAATCTAAATTGGTGATCTGGTATTTTTCCTTCTCGATTGTTGGTTTTGGACGGGCGTATATTATTTTTTCTAGTATTTTGGAAAACGCGGGAAGTAGTGATATTGGTCTGTAAGATGCTGTTTGGTGTGGGTCTTTGCCTGGTTTAGGTAGCATTATGATCTGTGCTAGTTTCCATAGGATAGTATTGGATTCTTAATATTGCATTGTAAATTATTGTCCCGGTGCTTGGATTCCTGGTGCTTTGTTGTTTTTTGTTTTTTCAAATATTTTTCTAATTTCTTGTGCTGTTGTTTTAAGTATGGTGTACTGCTTGTCTGAGACAAGCTTCTGAGACAAGTAGTATATCAATATTATTTTTATACAAAAATGTTTTAGTTTCGGGGACTCGCTGTTGCAAGCCATTAGAGTTCCAGGCTGCTATTTTCAGCGTGTCCGTTTTTATTTTTTGCTTAGGATGTTTGTAAGCAGTTGTAACATGACTGTGATTTGTTGCGTTTGCTGTCTGAGAATTGCGTTTTGTTCGCTATCATTTTTGTTAGCATTTCGGTGTTTTTAATGAAGTGCTTGAGCAGTTCCTTGATTTCTGTAGCGTCGTTGTTATTGTCATTGTTGTTCTGGTATTGGTTGTCAAAAGCTGTTGATTGGTTGGTTACTTGCGCGTAGCTTCGGCTACCAAGGGTGTTGGTGTTATTGTGGTGAATGTTCATTGCGTGCTGTACATTTGGTGTTGTCTCAGTTTCTGTGCTGTCCTGTTGTGTGGGATAGTTATTGTACGTCCTGTTTCGTAGCGGCGGAAACAGATTACGTTGCAATTGTTTTCTGACTATACAGCCTTTGTAGCTAGCTGTGTGGTTTCCATTATAATTGTAGTATTTTACCTCATTTATTTTTCCCATGTATGGGCAGTTCATTGTTAGGTGCTTTTCTGCACATTTGACACACGCCGGGTTTCTGTTACGGTAATTTTTTGTGTGTCCATACTGCTGACATCATATACATTGTGGTATGTCTTTTTTATGTTTAGGTGGCTCCAAAGTTATTATTGTGATTAGAATTTTTTTAATTTCGAAGATTTCCTTGTTATTAATTTTGGGTTCTAGTTATATTAGAAATAGCGGTAATGGTTGTTTAGTATCATATTTGGTTAGGTTGTTTATCGTTCTTACCTGGTGTCCGATTTTGGATAGTTCCTCGCATATGTTGCTTGTATTTGTCTTTGGGTGTAATCCTCTGATTACTGCTTTGTAACTTTTATCAGTTTTGAGCTGGTAAGTGTGATATCCGGCGTTTTTCTCTTTTAGTGCTTTTGTTACTTTCCTAAACGTTTCTGGGATATTAGTTTGTACTTTTACCTGGTCCAGTTTTAGTTGTTTGATGCTGTAGTTTTCTGTCCCAGCCGTGTTGTTTAATAGTTCAATGAGGGGGTCTATTATTTGGGCATCTATGTAGATTGGTGGTGGTTTGGCGATGTGAGTTACTGTTTTATCTGCTGGGTCCGTTACTATCTCTTCTGGCAGTGCGTTGAAGGAGTTACGGAGGGTAATTTCCTGTAGCCATTGTTGTTTTTCTGCTTCTGCAGCTCTCCTAGCGTTTGTGTTTGATGATATTTTACGTTTTTTGTTGGAAGTTACCACCTTCCAGCTTTCATCCTAGTGTGACAGTTCATTGACTCCCTTTTCTATTTCATTTGTATCTGGGCAATCATGCTCTTCGTTTATTGGTTGATTTAGATTTGCTGTATCTACAGCTTTGTTTATATAATATGTTCCTCCTTTATTTGTAATCCTTATTGATATTTGTTGCATCTTGGACCTTCCACCACCTGGCGATGGACACTGTCGTTAGTCACTTTGTTTTCCCACTTGTCTCACTTACGGAAGCACTGATTTATACGTCGGTTTAGCTCGGCTGCTCGGGCGGAACTGAAGATGATTTTTTGAAATACCAACATTCTTTTCTTTTTTTTTCAAGTTCTGAAAGTTTTTTTTATTATTTTATTTTAAAATTTTACAATTTGTCCAGTAGGACATTTGGTAAAATATTTTAAGTTAGTGAATATAGCATGTGGATGGTTACCCCCAGTGGGGTTCCATCATCGTGTTTATTAGGTTATATCCTTTGTGAGAATGAAGTAACAACATGAGTTGAATTATCCTCTATCTCGTATGTCGTTACATGTACTTCAGGATATTAAGAATCACAGATTATTATAAATATGTAATGACGCATTGATAATCTCGAGAATATTTTAAATGTGATATATATATGTCGGGTTCACGTTATGATTAGGGTTGGGATACTTGCCAAACTGTACTACTGCTATTATCGTAATAAATTCCACCTGTGTTGAACGCATCATGGCTAACTCACATGAGGATTCACTCGACGCCCACAACACTAACATGGACGGTCTCCCGACATATTAATAAAAAATACCAACTGAAAGCATGTGCTGATTTTTTCAATCAATTCTAGTATATAAGAGAATAACAATATTTCTATTTATAACATTAGGTTAATTTATAATTGTTTACCATTATATCGTGTAGTAAATAATTAGCTTCTTTTAAAATTATATTATTACAGATGTCTATTCATTGGGGTATAGCAGGTGCTGGAAAAATATCACATGATTTTGTAACATGTTTACGAACATTACCAGAATCTGAACATGTAGTTCTTGCAGTAGCAGCACGTGAATTATCAAGGGCACAGAACTTTTCTAGTTTACATAAAATTAAAAAGGCGTTCGACAATTATGTAGGGCTAGCGGAAGACAAGGATATTGGTATGTTTCATTTTTTTTTTAAGCTGAATTAATATAGAAATAGTCTTTTTATAAATGTTGAATATTGAATCTAACAAATCCGCTTTATTCTCCTTGCCTCTGGAAAGCAAAAGAACGCACGTTCAGTTGCTCACTTGAGTACGACCCATACCATGGTTCCTTTGGGACCTCTTATCCTCATAATGAGTGGAATACGTTACAATAAAAAAAAAAATTGACCTTGAAAATCATGCTCCAGATCAATTTTGCACAAACATTTTATTACAAATCTCCACCGATCCAGATTATGTGTGTATTTTTTATACACTCTATACATTATACACTGTACATACTCGCCACTCGGCAAGTAAATTATATACGCAATTCATTTACCACTCGTTTTTTCATCACTTCGACACTTCCTAACTTCGCATACGCAATTACTCTACAGATGCGCACCTCCGAAATACCGAAAACTAAATACGATAGTCACTTTTTGTGAAGTAACACAAAATTGTTGTAATCTATTATCTTTACCGAAAATTGAAAATTAGTACTCTTTATGAAACTTATTCAAATATAAAAATGCCATAAATCATAATTTACTTAATTTTAATATAAACATATTTTCCCGATTGTTTTCTGTTTTTTTTACATTTACAGATGTCGTATATATTGGAACATTACATCCTCAACACTTCGATATTGCAAAATTAATGTTAAATCATGGGAAACATGTTTTATGTGAAAAACCTTTAACTATGAATTTGAAGCAAACAACAGAGTTGATAAATTTAGCAAAGGAGAAGAAGTTGTTCTTAATGGAAGGTATTTGGAGTAGATGTTTTCCTATATATGAAACTCTTAAAAAAGAAATTGAATCCGGAAGTATTGGAGATATTCATCAAGTTCTTGTATCCTTCGGATTTAGAATGCCAGATGTTCAACGACTTAAGTACGTAAACGATGTTTGTTTTGTCCTTTGTATACATTTTAGAATTAAAATTGTGAATGAAATTATAATTCACAGTACTGCATGTAAGTAAGAAAGATGGTGTCTACCGAGGCAGTTTTTAATGTTAAGATTTGCTAGGTTGGATATGAAGGTTTTTATTTTATTTGCATTAAAACTGCACATAGATGAACTTTTCGTGTGTCAGAACAGTCGTTGATGTACATAGCCAAAGTTGAGGAAAAATCTGAAAACAGTATCGTTATCGTTGTTACAAATCTTCAAAACTCAGATACCGTTTTTAAAATAGGCACTCTTTGCAACAGAACTCCATTTATCTGAACATCACTTATTGCAATGACATTTTAACTAATGACAATCATCCCAACCAGGCTCTCTCGAGCTAAACTACAACCTCACCGCTCTACCTCCTCCGTGGCAGAAGGACAACAACGACTTCAATATCGCTAAAAAACATAAGCGAGAAGCAGTCAAAACAAAAGCAAACTTTAACCTAAATCAAACATCAATAAACCACGTTACTACACACAATAGATTTTCAATACTAGAATCTACAGACGATTCTATGGACGTAGTTGAAACACCAACAAATTAATACACTCAAAAAAATCCTCCTCCCCCACCAATCTTCATTGATGATGTTATCGACATTCAAACAATGATAAAGTCCATCAAAAAAGACATTAACAAAGAGGATTACACACTAAAAGTTAATAATAATCAGGTTAAAATCCTACCGGCCAATCCAGACTCCTACAGAAAACTAACAAAATTACTAAACTGAACAAAACTACTAGAATCTCTGAATCTAAATAATTTGCTATCATTATTAACACTCATCGTGGATAAACTAGTACGCCCCGACGTAAAATAAAACCAAGACGCATAGCGCTTTGGAATGCCAACGGTCTAGCTCAACACAAATTCGAACTAGAACTCTTCCTAAACCAACAGCAAATCGACGTAATACTTATTTCAGAAACCCATTTCACCGACAAAAACTACTTAAAAATAAATGGTTATAACTTCTACCACACTCGACATCCTAGTAGAAAGGCCCACGGCGGCACCGAAATCATTATCAAATCCAGCATCAAGCATTACGAACTTCCATTATTCCAGAAAGACTACCTCCAAGCAACAAACGTAGCAATGGCAGACTGCCATGGTACAATCACCACTTCAGCGGTATACTGCCCTCCCAGACATTTCATTGCCAAAGAAGACTTCGATAACTTCATTGACACCCTGGGCAATAGATTCATAGCTGAAGGAGACTATAACGCCAAACATACCCAATGGGGCATAAATACCATAATGACCAACAACCTCAACTACCTCACCACATATGAACCCACATACTGGCCCACTGACTCTAACAAAACTCCTGACAAAACTTCTTCTTAACTAAAAATATCTCGCCTAGATATGTCCAAATCAACTCCTCGGCGGATCTCTCTTCCGACCATTCCCCAGTGATTGCATCAGTCAGTTCAACAATTATCGAGAACCCACGTAATGGCTTTATTCATAACCAACTCACCAACTGGCAGCTCTTTAGAGAAGCTTTTACTCGCTCAACTTCAGCCTTAATTCCACTAAAAACTAACGAAGATATTGATGCAGCCAATGAATACTTAAACATGAGCATTTTAAACGCCATCCGCTTCTCCACACCTACTAAAACTCCTATCATCAAATGTGAATATCCCCATTACATATCAAAGAAAATAGCAGAAAAACGTAGACTAAGAAGAGCTTGGCAGACCCATAGATCACCAGATGATAAACGCAAACTAAACAACGCAACTAGAAAACTAACCAAAATCATCCCTCCTATCCGCCGTCCGCAAGGTGGATGGGCATGTAACTCTATAGAAAAAGCCAACCTGTTTGCCAATTATTTATCTAACGTTTTTAAACCCCATTCCTCCAAATCTGCCGTGAATATTACTGAATACCTGCACGCACCCTTCCAAATGTCTCCTCCCATTGAACCCATCACTTCTGCGGAAATCATAGAAATAATCAGTCGCCTAAATCTCAGGAAAGCAGCTGGACATGACCTAATTTGCAACAAAGCAACCAAGGAACTTCCCACAAAAGGGATTGCACTCATTACATCAATCTTTAACGCAATCCTTCGCGTTGAATACTATCCCAAGGCCTGGAAAATTTCTCTGATTACTCTCATCCCTAAATCCGGAAAACCAATATACGAAACCAGCTCCTATCGCCCAATCAGCCTTCTACCTACCTTATCAAAATTATTCGAGAAGATACTAATGAATCGACTCCTAAAGGACTTGAAAACACTGCCAGATCACCAATTCGGGTTTCGGAAACAACACTCAACAGTAGAGCAAATCCATCGCATAACACACAATATCAGCCAAACCCAGAAAAGAAAAAATACTGCACAGCGATATTCCTTGACATTCAACAGGCATTCGACAAAGTATGGCATGAAGGGCTTTTGTACAAACTCAAAAAAATCCTTCCGCACTCCCACTATTCCATCCTAAAGTCCTACCTAACCAATAGACAATTCATGGTAAAATACTTAGACGCCACTACCATATTATTCCCAATAGAAACTGGCATACCACAAGGTAGTATTCTCGGACCCGTGGTATTCTCCATCTACATTGCCGATTTACCTATATCAACAGAAATAACTATAGCAAGATTTGCTGACGACACAGCGCTACTAGCTTCCCACGCAGACCCGATAATTGCGTCATCCACTCTCCAGCTCCAGTTGTCTCGACTCTATGGAAAAGTGGTTTCGTAAATGGGGCTTCAAAATTAACGAAGAACAATCCACACATGTTACCTTCGCGCTGCGAAAACAAACCTGCTCTCAGGTCACCATTAACAATACAACAATTCCTAGCAAGAACATAGTCAGATACCTGAGCATGACTCTGAACAGGAGATTAACTTAGAAAAAGCACATCGCAGACAAAACGAAACAACTCAAAGAGAAACTTAAAAAATGTTATTGACTCAGTGGCCGACGCTCCAATCTAAGCACACAGAACAAAATCACCCTATACAAGACCGTAATAAAACCTGTCTGGACCTACGGAATCCAACTATGGGGTACAGCAAGCAATTCCAACATTGAAATTCTCCAACGCTTCCAATCAAGAACTTTAAAGTCCCTTATTAACGCACCCTGGTATGTCACCAACGAAGTAATACATAAAGACCTTAAGATACCTACAATCAAAGAAGAAATATACAAGTTCAAAAGCAGATACAACACAAGAGTCAACAACCACCACAACCCATTAGTCACCCAACTACTGGACACGACGGATCAGACCCGCAAACTAAAAAGAAAATACCCTTTAGATTAAGCACTAAATTCAACTAGATACATCTATTATATATTATAATATATATTATATAATATAATCCAAATTACTGTACCACGCCAAATAAAGTCACTTAAAATTCTCAATGAGAATTGCTTGTAAATTGACTACCAAATAAAAAGAAAAGGCTGCGTTTTCCAAATTACTAGAAAAAATATTAGAACCTTTGTAGTAAAAATAAATGATGCATATTCTGAAATTAAGAATATCAAGACAAGAGTACCGCAAGGAAGCGTCCTAGGACCAATACTATACACGCTATATACGGCAGACATACCAACAACTGTCAACAGCAAAATACTAACGTTCGCGGACGATACGGCCATACTAGTGAGGCACGCAAATCCAGAAACAGCTACCGCACTACTACAAGAATACATTACAAAAATAGAAAAGTGGCTGCAAAGCAAACAAATAAAAGCGAACACCAGTAAGTGCAACTACAACATTTACACTTAGAAAAGGGAAAACACCAGATATCCAACTGAACGGCGCCCACATAGCACAAACAAAGCAAGTCAAATATCTAGGAATACATTTAGACACACATCTTACATGGTAACATTACATAAAATCGATAATAAACAGAATACGTGGAAAAAGGAAGCAGATGTACTGGTTAATCAATAGAAAATCTAAATTAAGCATAATGAATAAACTAAATATATACAAAACAATGATCAAACCAATCTGAACATACGGAGTCCCACTATAGGGGACTGCAGCAATGAGTCACATAAGTAAAATAGAAACAGAGCAAGCAAAAATTTTAAGGACAATAGTTAACGCTCCATAGTACGTTAGAAATGAAGACTTACGAAAAGATTTAAAAATTCCAACAGTCAGAGGAAATCGCCAGATGTGCAAAAAAGTATAAAGAAAGATTTGCAACACACCTAAACCAGCTGGTTGCTGAAACCAATAAAACAATAACAGAAGGAAGACTGAAGAAGAAGCATCCCGCAGACCTCACAATAGAAATACAATAGACAACCTGAAAGATGGAACCCCACTGGGGGTAACCATCCATATGCTATATTTTATTCTTTAAGATAAAATATTTTACCAAATGTCCTACTGGATAAATTGTAAAATTTAAATAAAATAAATAAAAAAATATATATATGTCGGAGATGAAAGGACATCGGGGCCTTTCTTTTGGAACATTTGTTGTTGACCGTGGATTCGTTATCGAACCTCAATTCATTGTCATCGACATCTCGATTATCCGATCGCCGTTTACATATATATAACATATGTATGTATGTATATTTCAATATTTCTATAAGATATACAGGGTGTATTGTCTAATACTAACCACCATTTTTTTGGGCATTTCCAATAATATGCTAAAGAATTATTTTGAACAAAAATTAGTTAGTTTTCGGCTCGCTGTACATTTGGATATTAAAAATTTCCCAATAACTCTTTTTGTTGAAGTGATTCACACTTCCAGGAAAAAATAGCCTTTTCTAGGAACATGCCTTGCACAGATGGTGCAGCGGGGTACAGACAGGTCAGTATTTCTTAATTATATAAATACCCATAAGTCCATGACTTCTTACTAGGAAGTAAGACAAAATATAGAATAAAAGTTTTTCATTCTCAGCTGTTTCCGAGAAAATCGAGCTTGAAAATTTATCAAGTATGTTTGAACATAGCTAATTTCGGACTGGTCAGGACTAAATAATCCACAAGAGATCATTCTACGTGCAAAAATAAGTAAAAAATGTAGAATAAAATTTTTTCATAAGATGCTTTGTTTCTGTACAAAAAAATAAATTTGAAAATCTATCATACGTATGTACTAGGCTAATTCTTAACTAAACAAGTCCAACCGCTATTTTTCTGAAAATAAAATCTTTAACGGAAAAATTTTATTCTATATTTTCGACTTATTTCCATAAGTAGAATGTCCTCCTGTCGATTCTGTTCAATGTAAAATCAGCCAAGTATATTCGGAAAATTTTCAAACTTGATTTTTTCGAAAAATAAGCCGAGAGTGAAAAAATGTTATTCTATATGTATGTATTTTGGATTTCGCGGAGTTGTTGCAGTCGTCAAGATGAGTTCAATAACCTACTATACTATGACTTTGGGATAATCTTGACATGACCTTGAATTCAGAAATTTAAATTAGTAGCAAATGATTGTAGTGTGTAATGCGAAACAGTATTATTGTGCGTTGTCGGCGAATTCTTCAAATAAGCTTATTAGTTTGACAGTTTTAATTTTATTTTGAATATGTAATTCGATCGAAATAAAATAATTTTTCATCTTCCTTCTGTTGATCCAATCTAAATTTTTTAATTCAAAGTCATCTGAAGGTCATAGTATGGTGGATGTTTGAATTCTTCTTGGGGTCAGCTACAGCTCTGGGAAGCTCAAAATATATAATATTGTATATGGTGCCACTTAAAAGAGTCAAGGTCACGTTGACCTTTTATTAAACAATAATTTGTCGGAAATTTTTAATATCCAAATGTGTAGCGAACTAAAAATTGATTAACTTTTATTTAAAACACTTCTTTGTGAAATTATCGGGAACGCTTGAAAAATAGTGGTCATTCTCACAGGATAAAATTTACCGAATGTCCAGCTGGACAAATTGTAAAGTGCAAATTAAATAAAAAAAAAAATCTTACAAGATATACCCTCTATATCGGTATATTGAAATCGATACGATAAATCATATTTTATACAATTTACTTCGCCTTCTTGTATTTTGACGCTTTCGCGTTTTTGACGTTTTCGAAATACTTCTATAGGTAAATGACTCAACATCAAACTTCCTACATTTATAATGTGTTGTGTATTAACGACTGCAATTTAATTTCTGTAATCTGTGATATCCATTAATTCTTTATTCTAGGCAGTATGCTAAAATCTGTTAATTTTTATTAGATGTATAATACATTGGAAAATACATTACATATATAAGTCAAACTTATTATGTTAAAAAATACGTTATTCTGTTTAGCATAAAAAGTCTAGGAGGAGGTACCGTATTGGACTTGGGCGTGTATGGAATACAATTTGCCTGTTTAATATTTAATAATGAAATACCTCATACTGTACAAGCTGCTGGGTGCTTAAATGAAGAGGGAGTTGATCAATCTGTATCTACTACCTTTCTTTACAAAGGAAACCGTACTGCAACCATTATTACTCACTGTCTAGTTGATTTACCGAATGAAGCTTACATCATTGGTACAAAAGGAATGATAAAAGTTCCGAACTTTTGGTGCCCTACAACGGTAGAATTGCCAAGTGGTAAAATAAATATACCACTTCCTGAAACTGAATATAAGTTTAATTTTATTAACAGCGTTGGATTTATTTATGAAGCTAATGAAGTTCGCAATTGCATTTTAGCAGGTACTACGTGTTTTGAGATTTTCTTTAAATTCAAAGTATTATTTACAAATTATCAATTAATTAATACTCGCTTTAACCAAACAACAAAAACATTTGAATCGTTTGAATGCCACTTAATCTTTACCAATCGAAAAATATGAAACAGTATTAATTATTATTAAACCAGGCGCATCGTCAATTGTATTGTACCTCTGTATAAACCAGCCGCGGTAGCATTTTTCGATATAAGATACAAGTAGCGAATGTCTTATATGCATTATACGTGCCCTATGTCTTATAGCAATGGAATGGTTAAACAAGAACAAGAGATATTACAGTGATCAACGCGAATTTAAATTTGCGATATGCATTAGATTGATCTTTGTAGAATGATCCATCCTAAACAAACATCTGAAAAATATAGTCCTTCTTGGAGCATTCATCTTTTACTGTTGACATTCTTTTCTACCTTCAAAAAAAAAGAATATATGGTTTGTTTCAGTTACGTGACTGATTTTGTAGGCGATATTTTTCTTAAGCTAGACTTGCCACCTAAAGAAAAAATTCTTTACTAGCTATATTTATTAGCTGGATTTACCAGAGCCAAGATAGCAATTAAATTCAAGTGCCGATGACGATAATGTCACACTTACAAAAAGATTTTCTTTTGTTATTAGTTGCTTCCGAAAAAAATTTGTTGCATCGCATAATTGACAGTTTTTCCATAAATATGCTACACGCATGTATGAGATACCAGCTTAACGTGATTTATATAATTATATATTGCAATATCTTTTAGTTAACTATATTAGTCATATAGGGATTTTCAATTAACTGTGTTAATTATATGACAACCTTAAGGATATTTAAATATCCATATTTAATTCTTTAATCGGCACTCTTTATTTTAGCATCCCGTTAAACATACTGAGGTTCATCGTATATTGTCGCCTTCTGTCATGAGGTTTCGGCATTTACATATACTCTTCAGCACTCAACATCACACACACACACACACACACACACACACACACACACACCTACACGCACTTGTTCCATTAATGTAGGCGTTACACAACATACACGATAGAAATTATTTTTTTGTTTTTTACTCACTCAAAAATGTAAAAATCGTTTAAAACATTGTTTTTTGTAGATTTTATTATCAATATTTTTTTAAATGAAACTATGCACTAATCAAAGTCAACTCAATTTCTTTTAAATGGAACTATATATTAAAGATATATATTGTATATTACAAATGTATTGTATATTAGTATATTAATATATTGGGTAATATATTAAATAATAATAAGTTATTAACTTATTTATGTCAAAAAATCATTGGTTTAACAAATACTTTAACTTTTATTTTGTAAAATTAATCGTACGAAAGACAGGGCAAGATGTAAGACACGCTTTATTATTTGTTTTCCTCGTCCATCATGCGATAATATTTTATGTACAAAATAAACATTGAAATATATGTACTAAACTAATGAGTTTTCGATATGTATAAATAGGTTAATAACTTTTCATGGGGATGCCAAGTAAGATCGATTAATATATTAAAACAGTTATATATGATTCTATTAAAAAAAAATTGACTTAGTTTTCATATATCCTTTGCACTCCCCCCTGCAAGAAAACTGCTAAAACCAAATTATGTCCATTTCGAAATTTAACTTTTGTTGGGACACTGTGTATTTTTATTACTGTGGACTTATTTCATTTTTCAATTGTCCATCCATTCCCATGCATTACGTCAATTTGATTTCATTAATGAGAAATTGGTTTTTTTATTAAGAGATTTTTTATTAAGAAATTAGTTTTTTTTTTATTATATATATACATAGAAAAGAACCATGTGGCAACATTTATATAGAATTATTACTAATATTACGAGTTACGTTCCATAAATGATCGGTGTTACCAATGTTTACATACATTAATCTAATTGTATCGTATAACTTGTATTACATTGTCTGTTTAATTTTAGTTAAAGCAGACCAAAGTACAGAGTATAAGATCAATTGTCAAGACTTTAGCAGATGATTCTACAGCTTTGAATCGATGGAGATCATAAAAAAAATAGTCGCAACATTGAATTTGATCTTGATCTTGAAATGTCATTTCAAAATTTTCTTGTTGCATCGTACTTTTACTTATCATGTAGCACGAAACTCTCAGAGGAACCATGGGTTCCAATTCAGCAGTTCTATTGGACAAAAATATTGAAGTTTCATTAATTCTATATAAAACATATGTCTATAAAATTATATATTATATACTATTGTCGTTTGTAAATCCCAGATATACCATTCAATATCCCATTTCTTCTTTTTTTCTTTCTTTTTGAATCTGTGTAATAGCCATACCTGCGTGTCAACTTCTACATGACCATCACTATTGTTTAAATAGAACCGAACTCGCGTTTAAATTTCTACATTTTATATTCTGGCCAAGTCTTCCCCCAAAATTAAAATGATGAATTTAATATGCTTTCCCTTGTCAACAAACAATGCGTAATTGCTCAACGGATTTAATCTGAACTGAAATGACTCACGGAACTGATCCAACTATAGGACAAAACAATAATCTGGAATTTACAGACAACACATGGGTCAGAAGCAACAAAGTGCAAACTGAAGAATTTTTCAACCAACTTTGTAACACATTTACTCCACACAATATTAACAACAGCAGCCCCAACTGTTATACAGACTTAGATGTGCAAAACACTAGTACCTCAACTGACAAGCACTACACCATACCGAATACAACAGCACTAGAAATTAGAATCACAATGAAGAAAACAAAAAACAATAAAGCACCATTAATCAACGTAATCAAAGGTAAAATCTTGAAAAACCTTCCCCTAAAAGCAATACGATTAATGACAATAATATTCAATGCAATATTAAAAACTCAATAATGTCCTAATCTATGGAAACTAGCGCAGATCATAATGTTACCTAAGCCAGGAAAAGACCCACACCAAACTACATCTTACAATAATATACGACCGCCTAAAACCGACAATAAAGAAAGAAAAGTTAATAGCAAATTATCAATTTGAATTCAGAAACAAACACTCCATGATAGAGCATATGCACAGGCTCGTCAACGAAATTTTACTAACAATAGAAGAGAAACAATACTGTACAGCCCTCTTCATGGACACCGAAAAAGCATTTGACAAAGTGAACCAGGAAAGCATCTTATAAACAATCAAAAAACATTTCCCAGAATAAATCCACCACTTACTCAAATCATATCTAAGCAACAGAACCTTTGTAGTAAAAATAAAGGACACATATTCTGAAGTTAAAGAATCGAGGCAAGGGTACAGCAAGGAAGCGTCTTAGGACCAATATTATGTACACTATATGTACACTATACACGGCCAACATACCAACAGCAAAATACTGACGTTCGCGGACGACACGGTTGTACTAGTCAGGCACACTAATTCACAGCAGTCACATTACTACAAGAGCATATCACAAAAATAGAAAAATGGCTGCAAACCCCAGTAAATGCAACAATATTACATTTACACTACGAAAACAGAAACCACTAAATATCCAATTGAATGGCACGCACATAAGACAAACAAAGCAAGTTAAATATCTAGGACTCCACTTAGACACACAGCTTACATGGAAGTAGCATACTAAATCAATTATAGACAAAATACGGATAAAAAGAAGACAGATGTACTGGTTAACTAGTCGAAACTCTAAGCTCAGCATGGAAAATAAACTAAAAATTTACAAAACGATAATAAAACCAATTTGGACGTACGGAATACCACTATGGGGACAGCAGCAATGAGCCACATAAATAAATAGAGTCGCTACAATCGAAGATACTCAGAGCAATAGTCAACGCCCCGTGGTATGTTAGAAACAAGGATTTACGTAAAGACTTAAAAATAATAAAAATGATCAAAGAAGAAATTGGCAGATATGCAAAAAGATACAAAGAAAGAATTGCAACAGTTGGCTACTGAAACGTGCAAAATCCATATCAAAAGAAGGCTAAGAAGAAAATATCCCACGAAGAAAATAAGTTAAAAATATAGGATAAAATTTTTCCGTTTAAGGACTTGTTCTCAAAAAAATAAACTTTAAATATGTTTAATTACGTACTGGTTCGGTAGGAGCGCATGGTACATTTTCAATTTTATTTTTCTCGAAAACAAAGCCTCTTATGAAAAAATGCTATTTTACATTTTTGTCTTATTTCAAATGCAGTTTAATTTTTTATCGACTGTTTGTTCTTTTTCAGTCCAAAATTAACCAAATTTAAGTATACTTTTGAAATCTTCAAAGTCGATTCTCTCAAAAACGAAGCTCCAAGTAAAAAAATGTTATACCAAATTTTTTTCTTATTTCTTCCCGTCGAGTCTCTCCGTATCAGATTGTACTATGATTACCATGCCACCTTATATGTATATGTGTATATACATGTATATATGTATATGCACTTGTACATACATATATAAAATTAATGAAATTCTAACTTTTTTTTTCAAGAGAACGGTTGATTTGCGATCCATGGTTCCTTTAGGACCTTTAATTTTCATAATGAATAGAATACGATGCGAAAAAATTTGGTTTTGATTTTCAAAGTCAAGGTCAATTTTTCAGTTATCTTGTTTTTGCAGATCTGTAGAATCACCTGCCAAAGCCACGGAAAATAACTTTTTTGCAAGCTGTACATATCTATGTTTATTATTGCTAACTTGGTTTGTTCCGTTTTAGGTGTAACCGAAAGCTCTAAAGTACCGCACAATGTTTCTTTATTAGTTGCACAATTAGAGGACGAAATTCGAAGGCAAGTTGGAGTTACGTATGTTGAAGATTAAACCTTATCATAGACGAAATAATTTCAACGTCGTTAAATATGCTGAATAATGTGTAATTACATTAATTCATATCAGAACTTCAGAGAAGCTTTCTTATATACACATATGTATATGTATATGTAAGATATGCTCTGTATTAAGAATAAGTAAACAATTTATGCATCGCTAATGTATTTTGTTTTCACTCCTATATTCATTTCATGATGTATTTGAAAAATATTGCAATAGACATTTTATTATAAAAAAACCTGTTTGACCTATACAAAACATATATACAATATAACTACAAACAGAATGGAACGTAAGAAAATATTGGTCACGACTATCGTAACTGAATTTTACGTCTTCAGATCGATCCAGATATATCAAAATAATATTCTGCAAAATGATCCTTTACTGTGGAACTCAAATTCGTCTCTTTTTTTCATTGGATGTTTTTCATTTTCTTGTTACGTAGAGGCTAGAGCTGAACGAATTATGTGTCGCGATCTGATCGTTCTTTAAAATATTTCTCTTAACACGTTCGTCGCCACGTCGCACATATATATGTTTTTTCTTTTTTTTTTTTTTTTATTATTTTATTTTAAAATTTTACAATTTGTCCAGTAGGACATTTGGTAAAATATTTTAACTTAGTGAATAAAATATAGCATGTGGATGGTTACCCCCAGTGGGGTTCCATCATCGGGTTATATCCTTTGTGAGATCTGTTGGGTGTTTCCTTTTCAGTCTTCTTTTTATTTTTGATATGTTGATCGTTTCCGCAGCCAAGCGGTTCGGGTGTGTTGATATTCTTTCTCTGTACCTTCCCGCGTACCTGTTAATCTCCTCCTTGATCGTTGGTATTCCCAGGTCCTTCCGAATGTCCCGTTTCTAACGTACCATGGGTCGTTTACTATTGTTTTAAGAATTTTAGCTTGTATTGTCTCTATTTTGTTTATATGGCTCATTGCTGCTGTCCCCCATAATGGTATTCCGTACGTCCATATTGGTTTTAAGATTGTTTTGTATATTTTTACTTTGTTTTCTAGACTTAGTTTGGATTTTCGGCTTGTTAGCCAGTACATTTGTCTCTTTGTGAGTTGTGTATCTATGTGGAGTCCCAGGTATTTAACTTGCCTTGTTTGTGCTATGTGCGTGCCGTTCAATAGGATGCTTGGTGAATTCTGTTTCCGCAGTGTGAATGTAATGTGGTTGCATTTGTTGGGGTTTGCTTTAATTTGTTTATCTTGGAGCCACTTTTCTATTTTTGTAATATGTTCTTGTAATAATGTGACTGCTGTTTCCGGGTTAGGGTGCCTGACTAATACAGCTGTGTCGTCCGCGAACGTTAATATTCTACTGTTAACAGCTGTTGGTATGTCTGCCGTGTATATTGTGTATAATATGGGTCCTAGGACGCTTCCTTGCGGGACTCCTGCCTTGATGTCTTTGACTTCAGAGTAGGTGTCCTTGTTTTTTTATTGTGAAAGTTCTGCTGCTTAAATAGGATCTGAGAAAATTGTAAATTTGACCTGGAAATTTCTTTTTGATAGTTTGGAGTAGTTTTTCATGGTCAATTTTATCGAAAGCTTTTTCGATGTCCATAAAGAGCGCCGTGCAATATTGTTTTGTTTCCAGCGCCTGTAAGATTTCGTTGACGAGTCTGTGCATTTGTTCAATTGTAGAGTGTTTCTTTCTGAATCCAAATTGGTGATCTGGTATTAATTTTTCTTTCTCTATTATTGGTTTTAGGCGGGCGTAAATTATTTTTTCCAGTGTTTTGGAAAGAACGGGAAGTAGTGAAATTGGTCTGTAAGATGCTGTTTGGTGTGGGTCTTTCCCTGGTTTAAGTAACATGATTATCTGTGCTAGTTTCCATAGTTTAGGATAGTATTGAATTCTTAATATTGCGTTGTATATTATTGTGATTAATCGCATCGCTTTTGGAGGAAGATTTTTCAAGATTTTACCATTGATTAGATCTATTCCTGGTGCTTTGTTGTTTTTTGTTTTTTCGATTATGTTTTTAATTGCTTGTCAGATGCGGTATTAATGGTTAGCACATTCTCGTCCGTATGTCGATTGAGGTTGGTATTGGTGATATTATGTGATGTGAATGTGTTGCATAGATGGTTGGAAAATTCTTCTGCCTGCTCTTCGTTGCTTCTGGCGCATGTGTTGTCCCTTCTCCTGATTGCTGGGATTGGTTTTGTTGTTTTTTTGACTTTATTAGTGACTTCCCATAGAGAGTAGTTGGTATTTTCGTGCGCGGATAGTGATTCGATGAATTTTGTGAATTCGTTGTTATGATGTTCCCTTATTTTAATCTTTAATTCCTTAGTGAGTTTGTTTAAGTTTTTCTTGTTTTCACTTGTTCTCTGTTTTTGCCATTTTGCTTCGGCTTTTCTTTTCTCCCTGATTTTGTCTAGGATGTCCTTTGGAATACTTTTTTTTGATTGCCTGCTATTTGGTTCATAGGTGGCGGTTGCCCACGCTGCTTCCTGTATAATTTCTGTCATATTTGCTACTGCCTGGTCAATGTGTTCAGGTGTTTTCAATGGAATATCGCAGTTGATTTTGTTTTCTACTAGCTCTTTAAATGTTTGCCAATTGGTGGTTTTATTGCACAGCGACTCTGACTTGGTGTGAAGAAGTGGTTTGTTTGAGTATTCTATTATAACTGATGTATGTTTAAGTTTATTCCTTTTATTACTGCGAAGTCCAGCAGGTCAGGTATTTTATTGAGATCTGTCGGCCAGTTATCTCGCACAGTGGCTGGGATCCAAGCTCTTCCAGTGGCGAGACATGCTAGTCGACCGTGTTCAGAAACGCATCTGGCGTCTTAAGAAACGTCTCTAGCGCTAGCGAGTACGCGAGGAAGAAACTGCGCGAGTGCGAAGGTTTGGTCGACGCTCTTCTTTACGTAGTACGATCCGCCATCGAGAAGTCGAACATCGGGAACAAAATCGTAGAGAACTGTGTTTGTATTGTGCGGAACCTGAGTTATCGGTATCAGGAGGTGGAGAACCCAAACTACGACAAACATCCGATTCAGTCGACCGTTTAGAACAGGGTAGCTGCTCCAGTCAAAGGTGAGGGTTTGTCGATGACTCTGGCGAGGATACTCCTGCATTTCGAGAATGACACGAGTGTATCCTTCCCCCGTGCCATGGTAAACACACGGGTTCCCTCAATGGGCATGTGGTGACACGCATGCAGCCGAATTGTGTGTGCGCTGATTATAAGCGGATCGACAAACGGAAAAGGAGGACGAGCGGGTGTAATTTTGTATCGTTTTATTGAATCGGTTCTGTATATACGAGCGGTATTGTGACGCTAAAATTGCAGCAGACCATCGTGGTACAGTGTGTTGCAAAAGCAATGTAATGCAGAGCTTAATAGTTATGGAGTATTCTGAATTTCTAATTCTGCAATTTATCAGCAATTTGTCAAGCTTTAGGTATTGCGTGCTTTTTGTAAACATAGTTTTGATGATTTGATGATTTGTGTCAAATAAAAGGTAGACTAATAAAAGTTTGCGGTTCATCGATAAGTGGTAAAATCGAAAATGTGTAATTCGTAGAGTACTTTGTGATCTGGATAAAATTTTAAAAATTTAGATGGTCATTCTTAGCTTTATCACGAGTTTTAAGGCCACTTCACAGCATAAAATTCTTCTGTTGTTCAAGCATGTTGTTTCATTCATAACATTGCCTTGCTTTTGTATGATTCTGTACTTACACGGAGCAGACTAAATTGACGTACGATGAAAATTAGTTCTCCGAAAAGTAGGATCGATAGTCCCTTGGTAATAGTTTTACATGAAATTGATCGATTTGTTACGGAGAAAACGGAGCATTTGAAAACATACATCCGCTTGGCAACACAGTATTGTACAGTAAACCAAGTCGCATATTAATGATGTATTGCACGTTTCAGATTCTATCGAGTGTGAAACGTGCAAGGTAGTAATTAGGAGTCGTAGTTGACCCCGTATACTTTCTTGAGTCTATCAAAATGATATATTCCACATCTGTGTACACTGAACATACGTTGTAGCGCTTACGTCTCTGTTGATATACCGCTTACACATTCGATCCAACATAATTGCGTGTATTCGTGATAATGATGAAACGATGTCTTTGCGAGACCGACGATACCCTAACTAGCAATAGCACATATTACCAGTCGATTAGTATGTATCTCTTTGTAACTACACTGATCTTTGTGTTCCCTTCGGTGTTATGATTTCTCTCTTGTTTCTCATGAGCCTTGTATCGCAAATTCTTCTTTCGTACGAGATCCCACTACTACAAGAGACAAGAAGCAAAAAAGAAAAAAGAGCAAAGAAAAAAAAAAGACAGCTTTATATCCTTTCTAGTTTAGCATGGATTAAAAATGTGTTTCAATCTTTTTAGCATACAGTTTATGTCAAGGTAAGACATTTTATTTCTTTCGTCGAACAAATCCAAATAGCCAGTGCATGCCACGCTTCTCAACGGTTACTTTAGCTGTTCACACGACAATTTTTTTTTTATCGCGAATCTACCGATATCTTATGGACCCGTTCGCTATCGTTGGCAAACAAGCCACGTGGTCAACGTTACAATCATTGTTCTAATATTGATTCCGTCGATTAGGCCACGTATTCTGACGGATGAATATTTTGTTCGATAAACAAAGCGAATCTTGTCATTACATTGCACAAAATTCATACATAATTCGCGTAAATAGAGAACACCAACAATACGTAAAGTGAAGAGTGAACATGTGTAAAATATTGCTGTGCTTTGAAGCGTTACGATTAATCGTCTTTAGAGTGCTCGGATTAATTTCATCAGCAGTTAGTGTACATCAAACGTTAACAGTGCATCCTCTCCGTGCATCTTGCGTACGCCTGTTTCTATGATTGGCTGGTTGCAATTGTTCTGTCAACGCGTTGTTTGCAATGTTCCAGGCATTGGTATAGTTCTCTGATAGAAGTAGTGCAAATACACTGAAAATAATTCACACAATCTCCATTGACACGTTCGTCGCCACGTCGCACTTCCGTGGGGGCGCCGTCACCAACGTATGGTGACGCTCTTCTTGTTCCAATTAATTAAATATACGATATTATGTATAGGATATACAACATAAAAATATTAAAAACACGTTATTATTACACCATACTTTTTATTAATTTATATTCTGGATAATATATTACATTATTCTATATCGCATGGTATTTGTATAAACATTCCAAACACATTTGGGCTGATTTTGGACACTTCGAACGATAGTTGTAGAATCCGTCATCATTACTCTCCTCACTTTCAAATAAATGTTCAGTGTGTACTGAACATTTTGTGGATGAAAAAATCACTGATGTACGTCTCACAAGTATGCTTCTAGACTAAATGAAAGATCTGAGATATCTGCCATGAAATCCATCGGAATACTTTAGCTGGGAAGCTTATCGCTTTCTCCGTTTTAGAACTAAATAATCTTTTCTTTACAATGAATAGAAGGCGATAAACAATGGATAGAAGACGATAAACAATGGATCGAGGGCGATAAACAATAAACAAAGACGATAAACAATGAATTCCCGCTTATCTCTCTATTTACGTTTTGCGTACCGGCGGTCGGATTTGGGCCCCGCAGGAAACTTAGCCGAATCACGCTGGGCGACGAACGTATTAAAATACTACAATTCTATAAAAATACTATAAAAGTTCCATTATTATTTAAGCTAACATTTTACATTATTTTATTACAAAAATATATAATCAAAGAATAGTCAAGAACTACGAAGAACCTTCAAATTGAACCGGTAATTTTCTACCACAAAGCACATCTTCGGCTTTTTCGTTGAACATTACTTGCTAACAACTCTTCGATGAAAAAACGCTTGCTTCAATTCTTCGGTCAGAACACACTTTAACACTTATATTATTCAAAAGCTGTTGGAAATAAATAATGATATTTAAATTGTGAACTCAGTATCAAAGTTATTCAAACCGCGCTATTATCTTAACCGAAATAGGGGATCGGCTGATTCATGGCGTTGATTATCGTATCGAGACAAGAACTTACGACTCTCGTTGACGCGTTACACTGTGAACGCGAATATGGTCGAACACTTACGTTCGTCAAGTTGCTGCAAAAATTGTAAATTCTCATATGGAGTTATTCTAAATTTATATCGGAACACTGAAAAATGCTTCCGTATATATATTGGTTATAAACAATAAATATACATGTCGGGTTCACGTTATGATTAGGATTGCGGTAAGGGGCGCGAAATGAATCTTCGTCGCGATTAGACATTGTTGTTATGCAATAGAGAAGATATTGACTAATGCAAATATGGTTATTACAGATCTCGACAAGCAACCGTGGTAATTAAATACTCGAGACGCTAATGACAATGATCCTAGGTTCAATAACGAATCCGCGGTCAAAGGGATAACAAATACGCATTCTTCCAAAGTCCAAGTCGTACCCAACGCTCTTGTCTACGGTACAAGTATTACTGCACCAACTCTTTGTTAAAGCATAGAACATCCATCGAACGTAAAGACACTATGAAACTCGCTATTGCGACCTCACGAAAGAGAGAGACTTTCCGTCGCGATGATGCTGCAGAGCAAAACTATATTGGGTCTAAGGACACGAGATCATCGGATTCGTTGGGCGATGCCTTCGTTCGGAAAGTGAGAGAAATTGACGTTGCTGTTAATTGGTCAATTTCCATATTGCTGGTTAGAAAAGGATGCTAGTCGCCCTTGAGGGAAAGTTGCTGGTAGGAGGCGCCGTTCGTGAGAAAGTATGTTTCCCGCATCTTCCCGTAGTTGGGACAAAGACTGTTTGCCTATTTGAAGGACTTTAGTTAACTAAATCTTAAGATTTATAACGGGTCCTCAGGCTAGCTGAATATGTACTGTGGAGATGCATCGACATCTGGTAATCATCTTACCCGAAGAATAGGGTCTGCGTGTGACGAGCCACGGGACAGAGACCGTTGGAATGTTTACTGTCGAGTGCCGCTACAACTATTTCTTTTAAGGAGAGCTATACTATTACTCCGTACCTTTGTTAGACAAAACGTTCATCCCTTGACCGCGGCTACGTTTGGCGACTGATTGTCGCCACGAGCCCAAACTCACTATCACAAATCTCGAACAACTACAATCGAATTGAATGACGACAATTGCTCAATTACGGCTACGGTAGAATCTAGATTAAAATGTTAAGGGGTTTTCCCAAAATTCCAAAGGGGAGGCTCCGTTCTTTCATCTCCGATATATATATGTTCATTGTCAGAATTGAAGGAATGTAACAATACATTTTTGACAAATTACTATCGCTACTAGCTCAAGTATTATGACAACTGATTCGTGAAATTGTGTGTGTAAATTTGTAGTTCCTATATACTAGATATTCACTCTAAAAGTACGCTTGATTCTTGAATGATTTACGAAAATATAACAATAAAACACTGCAACAAATATTTTTAAAGTAATTTTCCAAAAGAAACGATTTTTTTTAACAGTATCATATTATCTTCTCTTTTTTCTTGTATACCACTGCGAATGAAATTTAAACATGATACAGATGAATTTCATTTGTACAGTACTACACTTCTATATATTATAGAAACGCGCGAATAATGTTTGCAACAACAAGATCCGCTATGTATATCAAACCTATAGAAAAAATGTAACATTTATTGGCAAAATAATACATGTTCGTAAGGTTATGATTCCTTATTATTCTGTGCAAAGTACATACATAATTTTACCCTTTCAGTACTTAATAGAATAACAAAGTATGATATAAAAAATGTTTCTAATATGGCAAGTTTTAAAATAAAATCTGAATAGATTATAATTTGGCCAATGAGTATCTCCTATCTTTCTTATATCTTTCTCATCTACACGTTTGAAATAGCACATCATGCGCTTTATTTTTATTTTTATTTATTTGTGATAAAATCTCTCAAAGTGTCTTTTTATGAAACGGAGCGAGGATTCGAAGCTACTGGCCATTTTACTGGTTCCTGATAATTGCTTTTTAGCTTCTATTCCTTACATTTTTTTTACAAAGATAGTGTTATAAAGTAAATTGTTTATTGGAGTCACAATAAGATCTCCATATGATGAATAGGCTAAATGTTCTGGTTGACTGTATTTCGTCCATACAACATATAAGCTAAGCGTCCCTAAAGGGTTAAATGCTCCCTTTTTTATTGCTATAAATTTCATATTATGCATATAAACAAGTTATATGTTGCATTGATCGAACTCATTTTTATGTCTTCTATATTATTGTAAAACAAAAATCATAATATCATTAAAGTCAACATTTTATATTTACCCTCATATAAAAATTCTTAAAAGGCGTAATTTTATTATTTTTATATCACTTTATCTTTTACTACTTATTGTATAGTACACTAGAACATCTAAGATAAAGGTTTCTTAAAAAATAAAGACTGGAATTCAATCTTTTTATGCTTATACTTTTTATTTTTTTATGCTTTTTATTTTAAAAATTATATTGTGTCATTACTTTTGTCCACCACTGTATCTATTCTTTGAAAGAAATATACAATTATTTTTTATAGTTTTTAAATTCGAATATTTCGTTTCAATATAAAAAAATATTCGAACATTCAATAACATTCTAACAAAAATTCATAAAATAATGTAAATTGTTTTAAAAGACGCCTATATTTGGGATGTATTGTAACACGATAAGTATATTCTATAAAATATTAAATTTTCATTTAGTTTTAAAATATATGTACAAAATACATTTTTTTCATGTAGTATTATGACATATGTGTAAATTATCTGATTTATCTGCTGTATTCAAATTTATCCCATAAATAACAAAGTAAATATAGGGCTGCTTATACAAAAGAATGACTTCATTAACTCAATATTTCACAAAAAAATTGAATCATTTCTTTGATATTATCTAAAGCATAAAGCAAGCATATTATATCGTGACACTGAAATATAAAAATTACTATATAAACACATACATTTTTTATCTATCTCTATCATAATTAAAATATATTGAATGCTTATAAAGAAAACAGTTATTTATATGTCTCTTAAAAATATTACGTCCTGAGATAAAATAATTTGTAAACAACAATAACATTAAATCGTTTCATAATGTTGAAAACAATACTAAATTTTATTTTTTTCTTTTATTAACATAGAGAACTTTTATCTTTATTCCTATAATATCGTAGATATTATACCGAATGCTTAAATCACTTTTATAATTGTATTTGGTTTGAAATTTTTACTTTATTAGACTTTTTATCTTATATGATACAAGTCTAATCCAGATATATACAACGCATGTATTATTGGAAAATTGACAGACCATGTTTATTTTTGTTATAAAAACTCCTATGAGTTAACTCCTATCATGTAGAAAAGATATTAATTATGATATAACTTTAACAATAAATTATATTTCATAACTGCAGGACTTCTATTCTCTAAAAACATAAATGGAATTTATCACAAAGTTGAAATTTTAATAAAGAAACCTAATCTTTTACTGTTATTACAGCATCAACATCATTATTACTAAAAGTCTGTTCCTTAAAACTTTTATATATCCAACTCTTTCTTTTATGAAAGTATCAAAAATATCCTTTCTGGAGTACATTTTCCAACAAATAACAAAAATTAAACGACAGATTTATAATGAAATCATCAAAAGTGCAATTAAATTGTGTAATATAAAGTTTGCCTGATTGTTATTCATGGCTTTTGACTACATTTCATTTGATATTCCCTTCTCCAAAAACAATATATATTAATCAATAACAGATTAGCCTAATTATCCCTAATCCGATTCCAAAATGTAAAACTAAGTAAAATTTGTAAATATGGTACAATTAATAGTAAGCTACAGAGCAGTAATAGATTAATTACGGATACATATAGATAATAGCATTGTATCGTTGAATTTTATGGCGATTTTTTAAGTTCCTTGCTTACAGGTAGTATAATCAAGGATTTAGTTAAATGTCTGCTTTCATATTCAAATTGAATATATCTCATTCAGTCAAACAATTGCATACACCAACCAGCACAGTGGACTAGCAGCCATCTTGACTAGTGTTTTTCAAATTTTTTTCATTTCCTCCCACTTTTTTCTCATTTTGATAAGAGTCTTTAAAATTAACAAGTTGCATTGTGCTATTACAACTTCAATGGGTATAAATCAATCTCCAGGATGTTCAGGACAACTACGGTTCACTTGAAACCATTTATCAATACAACTGAAAAATATTAATTATCATTTATTATTTTCATGGTATTATTTATATTTACAAAAATATACATAACAGTAAAGTTATTTTATGCACATAATGAATGTTGTTTAAGGTTATGATTTTATTAAATGTAATATAGAAACTTACTTTTTGTGATATATACACAGGCAAGGTAGACGGGCTATAACATCTCCAGATTGCAATTCTTCAAGACAAATAACACATTCACCTTTTTCATCAGATAATATATCTTCTATAATGAAAACAGAAAAGAATATAATGCATTAATTACTGTGATGTGGGAAATGTAAAATTTTATTATTTTTTATTTGTACAATGTACAAAATAACCAACATAATTTAATATGTAACTATTTGATTCTTTAACTTTTATATAATTGTAGCTGTTAAATATGGAAATAAAATCAGTATATATTATAAAATATATACCTTTATCATTAATGTAACAACTTCTAACATTACCCTGCCTTTGAGTCGCTTATTATTACCCACATAAGTGGTTCATACGATATTAAAAAATTGAAATACAAGAAACCTTCTAATGTTATCTATATAGCTATTAAACATTTTTTTTTTAATGTATGTATGTATATATATTCATATATATTACATACAATTATTTATTTATTATAATATTTACACATACTTTTATATATGGACTTTTATATATGGACCTTTGAAAATGATGTAAGTTCATTTTTCTTTATTATAAGATATTGAAGTGTTTGTATTTTCATTGATTGAAAAATCCTAATAAGGGCTACTTAGCTCATAAATAATTTTTGTGAGAATTAACAAGACCAATATTTCTTTTCTGGGTCATAAATGGACTTACATCGCTTTTAAAACTAGTGAATTGTACAATTCATTATATTTTAATTATTTAGAATTTATGTTTTATGTTTTAATCTATTTTTGTTTATAAATAAGAGCAAAGAAAACACTACTGTTGTTTAATTTCAATGTCATTTGTTTCTAATTATTGGTACCTTGAGTATTCAAACAAGCTACAAATTATAGAAAATGGATTTACACCACTTGCAAAATAAATGATTATGCAATTCCATTTATTAATGAAGTTTCAACTGATTAAAATGAACGAATGTTTTAAGATTTAAATTATAAATTATTCATAAACATATTTATATATAATATCCATATATTAGTCCATATAAAAAATATATATACTTATATATTTGTATAATATATATTTATAAATATATACCTATTATAATATAATATTTATAATGTACTAGAAATTTATGTTTATGAAGTATACGTGTATGTATGGAAATAAAAGCTACACAGTGTTTTCTACTTTTTCAAACAAATCGCAGAATCATGTTACTGTATGTACAAATGAAAATAAGAAAGAAAATGTTATATGCTCTACTGTAAATACTTTGCTATTAGATTGTAGAGAAGTATTACATATGAAGTGAAACGTGTATATTCCTAGCGATGAATTTCATATTATGGAATATGAAAGATAGATCTTACTCCAATACCAATGTGCTTGTATGTTGCAATATACGATGCAATGTACAAAAAATTAATGCAATGAACTGATTACTTAGCAGTGGATATTCAGTAAAATTCTCAAGAAATTTTGGATATAATAAAAATATCATATTATACTGATATCAAACTTATATCAAAACAAAATTAATGTTTGAGGATCTAATAATCATACAAAACTTTAGAAAATATGAATTACCAAAAACTTCTTTCTATGTTCTTTAGATAAATGCAATAGTGAAAATGCCCCTCGTACAAAGGCATATACAATCACTAGACTCGTAATACTATCGAGAAAGAGTGGAAACTTCATAATAAAATATTTAAATATTCTATTATGAATAATGTGCAAACCAAATTAATAATGAAATATAATTTTAAAAAGTTATTTAAAAATAATGATACGATTAACTATAGAAACACTTGAAATATTTATTAAAAATAAAATATTAATTATAACAAAACTATCAAATTTTATGAGATATGCCAAAGCAATTCTGTAATCTTTACGGTTAAGATAAGTAAGAAAATATACAATGTATATTATTCACAAATAGCAATGCAAGTATATTTGGAAATTAATAGAAGATGGTTTGACTACTTGTTATATGTTGTTTTAATGTTGGAGGTTTTCAAGTAGCAAAGTAAAAATTAATAAATATTTCTATGCACTGATTTCACTAGTACAAAATAAATTATGTCTATCGAAGCAAATAATAATATAGTATATCTTTGTATTCATTTTTACATCACCATCTAATCAAAAATGTAGCATTCCACTTAAGAAAAAAAAATGTCCTTAAAAGCACTCTGGACCGGTGAATATTTGCAAAAAAAGGTTCAAGGTAGAAAATGTTATTTATTGCGACATATTCTACTCGCAAGCAATAAAGGTCCTAAACCCTAGGTCACAAATGTCCCCTTTTGGGGTTCGGGGCTATTTATATCGACAGAAAGAGAAAAAGGAGAAAGACAAGAAAGAAAAAAGAGAAGATATGGGATATACAACGGAGAATCTGAAACATCTAAGTGCAATAACAGATGTTACTTTTCTTGGATCTAACTGTAGAATGTAGACGCATTGTGTATAAAGCTACTTTAAGAATTATTAAAACTTTAATATTTTTTTTCCGAGAGAATTTGCTACTTGCGATGAGTACAATATGTTGCTATAAAAAAATTTTAGTCTTAAAGATTATACTCGTTAATTTTGCACGAATTTTGTTTATAAATCGGCATTGATCCAGAGGTGTAAAATCACTTACTTCTTATGCATATTGTATATATAGAATGCTTCATCAACTAGGACAAGACATATCATTTTTCTGATTGCAAAAAGAAAATATAGAAAGAAAAAAAAAAGTTCAAGAGGATTATTTTCCATAAACATGTTTTTGTAACAATAACTATAATGCATATAATGCTGTTTTTTGAACTGGTTTTTGTTTGCTCTTTTGCAAATTATTTAAATAGTTTCATTATTCCATAGGCACATAAAAATCTATTGAAAAAAATATTCCGTCGATAACCCTCACAAAAATTCTTCTACAAATTAAAGAATACTTTATAGAAATATGATGCATTTATAAAATTTAACAAGAAGGGAAGTCTTTTATTTGTTAATTACTGATGTTGATAATATTTTTGAGGCAGCTATTTTGCCAAAATATATTCAACTCACATTTATTTATTGATAATCGTCTACATCTACAAAATGAAAACAATCTTTGAAATTAGAAATTGAAAACATATTTTGTTATATCTTGGAAATTATTCAAAACAAAGGAATTATATCAGTGGATGTTGTGCTTTTGAATGACTATGTAAACACATTAAAAACAAATCTATTTGTTTAAATAATATACCAAAGATTATAACATTTGTGTCAATTTTTCTTATAAATTTTTATTTATTGACTATTACTAAATTTATTATTGTAGACTACACACGTATAATTAACATATATATCAGAACTTTTTTTTTGCAAATTAATGAAAATAAAGTAAAATACTATAAGAGTGAGGTCTTCACATATGTCGAAATAACTCAGACAGATGACTACCTTATCTACTCCTTGCAATGATAAACAACGCTATAAACCTTTTCTGTTTGGGACGGCACTTTTTATCATACTAGAATTTATCTTTACCATATTGTAATAAGCATATATGCTTATTGTACATTATCGCTTAGTATCGCTCAAAAGATGATGTAAACGAATAGATATATGTAGATTCACTAAAACCGAAGTAATTAATTGACATACCAAATATACATGGGCCATGAAAAGCCCATATCTTAGAACTACCATGTTAGTACTATGTAATACATACTAAAAGTTTATCAACACCTCACATCTTTAAACATCATACATCATACATCTTCAAATAAGATTTAATATTACTAATAATACTAATGTTTCTAATTCTCTGGACATACTTGACATCTTCCCTTCCTTAATATTTGGAATTAGGATTTCCAACTATTTCAGTGATAATATCAATTAAGTTTAGAATAGTATTAACATGATTAATACACAAGTATCATTGAACTTTTTTTTGCAGAGTTACTTTAAAGATAAAGTATATATCCATTAAATTCTATGAGAAACATTAAAAAATAGTCCAACTATAAGTTACACATGAATAACAGTAATTACTTTAGAAATATGATCATGAAAATGCAGTTCTCCTTGAACCATTAATTTTTTTTCTTTTAACATTCCTTTTTAATTGTAGTCAGAAACTAAATATACTTTTGTTCCAATCTCCTGTACCATACGTGTATAAAAAACAAAATACAATTTTCAATGTTACAGGTCTTAGTAAGAATGGGCTAAATAAACAATAGTAGTTAAATTTCTTAAAAATCACATGATAAATTTTAATCATATAGTTTTTAATATTAGAGGTTCCAAAAACTTTTAAATACACGTTAAGAAATAAATTAATGATTCAATGAAAAAGTTTTAAATGAGGACTCACATGATCTATGTTAAAAAATCAACAATTTTTATTTGGCATATCTTTTTTCAACCACTCTTTCAAAAATCATAAATGTTTATAGGATAGGTTAAGATTTATAAATTTGATTGGTATACATAATACAATCATATTATACAGTACTCAATATTTTTTAAATAAATATTTAAATTAATCTCACTCAAGGTACGAAATTTATTGTTTGTATTGATTCTGCATGCCAAATGTAGTAATTTTTATTCTATCCATATAATAAAGAAAGGAAATCATAAAATAAAAAATTTAAATATATCATAAACTAAAAATGAATATTAAAAAAGAGAAATTATGCAGCAGTCATTTCATACTTTTTCATCACTTATTATTTATACCATTTACTTATTTTACAAATACACACAAAAAAATGTACTTCTTTAAATAAAAAACATGCACAAAGAATGTAGCAAAAAATAAGGAAAGCATTTATCGCAATAACACCTCGGATACTATTTTACATTAAAAGCACTGTTGTGTTTGAAATAATTAAATGTTTACATGTTCATAGTTAACAATTTGAACATTTAATAAATTTAATTCAATATAATGAGCTTATTTGCATCGTGTCTATTTCATAAAATTCAAATCAATTGATATATATCATTTGTAACACAAAAAGAAATAGTTTTAAAAAAATATTTTATGCAATGTTATTATTGTATATAGAAATTTTTATATAGAATCTCTTACTGCCTAATATATATTATAAAAACACTTTCCTTTATTTAAGTTTATATTTAGAAAGAAGTGAATAGAAAATTAATTTGACACAAATTTTGGTGCTACCTGAAATAATTTTGTATCAAAATAATTAAAATTAATTAAATTGTTTCTGAGATATTTGAGTTATATGAATTACATTACACACACATGTATAAAAAACATATTCTCATTATATATCAGTTATTGAAAAATGTAATAGTACATATGTAGTAATCAAAAAGTCTAAAATTATTGTATTGTATAAAAACAGATGACATAAAATATAAACTTACCATTGTAACTAAGACGTGGTTTGGTTAGACACATAACCAAGTGACATTCAATATCGTCTGGTAGAACAAACTTGGAGCAAACAGGACATTTTAGACCTTGAATATAAAATAAAATAATTATTTGTTGTTTTTAGATCATAATACTTATTAACGTGAAACTAACAAAAGTTATACCATAAAAAATTCTTCTCACTTGATTTACTGGAACAACTTCTGCCTCAGATTCATTTAGACATGAACTTATTACAATTCCCATAATAAAATTCAAATAGTTTTAACATACCCATCACATAGACAATATTTTAAAATCGTACGAAATTCTTTGTCTATAATTACTTTTATTCTACAACCGCAATTTAAAATTTACGCACCTAGGTTAAAATACAATCGATTCACATATGTATGGTTACCGGGCCAACTATTACGACAACATGAGTCAAACAGGTATGCTTTATTTCAACTCTCATTTATTTCGTAAAATTTCTAGACCACAACATAACCTTACTTTTATTTTCTCAAAATTTTACAACGGTTATAATGCACAATTTGAAATTCTGATACGGTTAATAAATATAATCGATTAAAAACTGAAGACATTACTATACTTAATGAAATTCATGTAATATTAATAAAAACAAAATAAGAATATAACGACCTACTTTATTATTTTCTAAAATAAACAAATATGAAGACTAAGAAGCTTATCTGTATTTATGATTATTCTAGAGATCTGTATATCCTAGAAAGTTATGTAATCAATGATAACATTCATATCATATTAGTTAATACAAGTTTACTCCTCTAATTTTTTTAGATTATACAAATTTAGTCATAATTTCATACAAAAGAGTTACAAATTTATTTAGGATATTTTACATTACATCATTTATATATTTATTATACTATATGCAGTATATGTATGTGTATAAAGTATATATATATATGTGTAATAAGTATATATATATATATATATATATATATATATATATATATATATATATATATATATCACATATATATGCATAATACATGTATCCACTATAATATATGCTTATAAAAGTAATAGTAACTAAAACAGGTACAGAGCCATTACTTTGAATGTTATAATGTATTTGCTATAAACTAATAAACTTACCGTTGAGAGACCAGATATGGGATGGCAAGCTATGTGCTGAGTAAACTCGTCCGCTGTCTTCATCAGGATCATCTGATTCAAGTTGTGGCAAACCAAGTGCTTGACCAACTCCAACTCCAACTGAGGAAGCAAGACTACTTTGTTCACCAGATGACAGATCCGGTACAGAACTTAAAGAACGAGCACGTTGCCTACTATCTCCGGATACTCTAGAAGTTTGTGACTGATTTCCTTGCTGATGTTGATGCTGTAACATGCTAACACCTCCAGGAAGAGAACGTAGCATAGAAAATCCTTGCATTGCAGTTTCATTTGCTCCAGTAGAGGATTGTCCATTGCCTCCAGCAGATTGTGCAACAGTACTTGCTTTAGCTCCCATCCCAATTTTAAATAATAATAACGCGTTTGTCAATTTTGGTAAAAGTTTTTGTTTAAACTGAAAATTTTATCCCACAATCAGAAGAAAAATTAACATTCCAAATATTGGTCTTGGCAGTGGTGCACGCACTGACACAATTTTTGCAAATAGTCCTAGTTTTCTTGCTTTTTTAGTGTTATAATAGTAGTTAAAACTTAAATTTTAACTTCAGCAATATTGCAACACTTTGGGATTTAATATAGGCCGGAATTTTGTGTACATACACTGCAATAAGCAAGTCATATCGTCCAAAAGCATACTAGCGGCTTGTCACGCAAAACACCCTCCGACATCTTGCTAGAAACTTCCTAGAAGTCGGTGACCAGTGACCAGCTGCTACGGAATGTTCCATTCATACATTTACATTTTGTATAAAATATAATTATTTATCAGTTTACATGAAATTTCCCTAGTAGTAAAATATTCTTTTTATATAATTCTTAATGATTGTTTATTTAAATTATACTGCATTGTATTATATGCAATTGTATAATGAATTAATCAATAATTTAAAAAATATGTCGAAAATATTCCTAGTTTTATTTTCAAATTTTTATATTGAGTTGTGTATATTTGTAAGTATTCAAATAATACAGATATATATTTTTCATATGTCATATATGTCATATAACTTTTCAATCCTTATAAGTGAAATTAAAATTCCGAAATTCTAAGTTAGTTTATAATAGTATCTATCTTAAAGTTATAATATCTATGTTCTTGCTAATATTTGTATATATGTTCATGCCTTTCTAGGATCATATAAACAGATTTCGATACTAGCTAGGGAAAACCATCTGAAAATTGAGTCGTGAAAAATCAACATGTAAGAAACTAAAGTTCTCGTTCTTGCGAGATACACAGAGATCAGTAGAGTGCCTTTGTCTCTGCTGAAATATTCACAGTCCTGTCTTCTATATTGATTCTTCATGACTCAATTTTCAGACGGTTTCTTCAATGCTTTCGACATGAAGTGGTTAAGACCAATTTATATAATCGTGGTCCTTTCTTACCACGGTCGTATACACAGGGTCTGGAAACTCCAGTGGAAGGGATAAGGTTCTTAATATCCAGAGGTGTGTTTTATAAATCAGCCGCTAGCCATAGCGCTGCGATCCATCTGTTAAACCTTTGCATTTAACGCCACCTTTGTTATCCTTACCACTGAAGATGAAAAATATAAATTAAACTTTTCATAATTATAATTTTATAACAATTTTTCAATGTATTTAAAGTAAACATACAATATTTTATGTGACACAGTACAATTAATTGTGTAAATAAATGTAGATTGATATAACACAGAGTACAGTTCAATTATAGACACAGTCGTATCGGAGATTGCAGATTACAAACACAAGGCGCGCTACAGAACCAAGCCTAACAAATCGATTGAAGCGCCTTGAGAGACATTTTTTGACCCAAAAGAGCCTTATCCCCTCCAGTTTCCAAATCTGAGTGTGTATACAGGAACAGTTATTCCAAGGAGTTATACAACTGTGGTTCTTTACGACTTACGCTTACGACTTAAGATCGTGAAATTAGATGCAGATATAAGAGATTTGATCAATTTCGATTTATCACATTGGAGTTAAATTAAAAGTACTGTTTTAAATAAAGCTATCAACAGAAATGTCTGCGTGGAGGCAAGCGGGATTAAAGTAAAATATTTATTTCAAAGATACTTGCTTTTAATGTTAAATATCACTATTGAAAAATATTATATAATCTGTGTTCACATTTCAGTTATATTAATTATTCGCAAATAGCTGCCAGACTTGTTAGACAAGCTTTGAAAGCAGAGCTCCGATCAGATGCCCTAAAACGTGATGAAATAAACGTAAAATTTACCCAATGGAAAGATGGTAAACCTATTAGTAAGTATATAACTGTAATTTTTAACTTATTTTGTATTATTTACACAGAAAGATACAGTAATATTTTAAAATAACGTGAATTTATATTTATATATGTATTATATAAGATGTATACATATATATCTGTGACTGTAAGGAAAAATACTGCATGTCACAATTTCAAAATGTTTGAATTTATGTATTAATTAAACTGTAAAATATAGGATTCATGTATTTCTCAGAAAAAATGCATAAAAATAAGTTTTATAGGTTTAAGGAAATAACGTAATTTAATCAAAGTTCAATATTCAATTCATATGCATTAGGCAAAACAATGCGAGTCCACCCAAATTTGGAGAATACGAATACTTTGGTCTCTCATGTGTAATTGCTTTTATTACCTATTTTCATTAATCTGCTTATACCATAACTTATTTTATATAAAATAAAATGACCTATTTTTATATAAAATGACTTATTTTATATAAAATAAAATTATATTCTACATATATTTTTATTTTATCAAGAATAGTACACTATTTTGAAAAAGACAATATGTACATTACTTCGTGTTACTATCTTTATACAATACATTATATAGTATACTTTATAGTATACAATTATACTATAATCCTACATATAAACATTCTATTCTTTATTTGCAGGTAAAATAATTATAGTTACCAGGTTTTGGATTCTGTTTGATGTAAAGCTATATTATTTCAGTATACTATTTAGTTACGCATAGTTAGAAATCATGTACTTTCAAAAATTGATCCATATCCATAAATCAGTATCTGACAAATACTGGGCAATTAGATCCATTTTAGCACATATGTATTATATTTCACTATATGAAGTATCCTTCACCAGATGTTACCAGTTCAATCCATGTGACTATTATTATTTGCAGCGAGAAATACTTCACGTTGATTCTAATGGTTTCATAGAGAGGTGCATTCTTATGTTAATAGTTTTTTTGTCTGTATGAATTTTGATGTATCAGGAACTTATAAAAGTCAACATTGATTATTTAAATGGAATCATATATCTTTTAATGCATTGATTGATGCAGCTCGTCATTCCCTATACAGATATATTAACCGGTTTATACAAAAAAAATTTGTCAAATTTAATGTGTAAAGGACAAGGACAGACGCTAAGCAGTATTCTTGTGTCCATGCTGTCTTTGTCTTTTATAGATTAAATTTCACAAATCAAAGTTAAAATATTTGCTAAACTAATTGTTTTTCGGTATAAATAGGTTAATACTTTTGTGTAGGGACAAATTATATCGATTGATGTATTAAAAAATATATGATTCTGTTTAAAAAAATCGAAGTTAACCTTCCTGTTAAGTCAAATGCAAAATTAAACTTCACGAGTCCCTGACGCATCAACTCATAAAAGAACTGATAAGATAAGAATATGCACCTCCCATCCAAACATTTCTTGCTGCAAATAATAACGGTTACATAAATTGAAGTAGTAATATCTGGCGAATCACCTTGTATAGTATTGTTGAATTTGATGCATGTGTTTATTAAATTTTGCTAAAACAATTCTAAGACATTCGTCATATAAGATGCAAGATTGCACAGAAACGGGTTAACAGAAGAATGCTCACGTATTATGTTTATATTTTGATTTCGAAAAACAACTTAACTGTGATATGATCGGGCAGAATAACGCAAGTCCATTGAACGTTTGAACTGCTCGTTCTATTTAAAGTATTTGTAAATTATTTCTATTCTGCTTATTACTATTTATGTTAGTTATACAAATACATAGTATTATGCAAAGTGAAGGAAATATGCATTTATACCATAGAAAGGACCATGAAACATTAGTAACTGAATACGTGTGATATGCAACGTTCTTCCTTACAGCCATAGATACATATACAGAAATGTGTGATATATATACAAAATTGTTGTACACAATACAAAATACATGCATAATGTTAAATTTTTATATATACATATTACATGTATAGCAGAATAAGGAGATCAAAACTGCCCTTGAATAGATTTTAATATGTGATGAATCATTCAATAGTTTACCAATAGGAAACATCATAAGCCAATTCTCAGCCCTTTATCTTGACTGAAAAGATAGTTACAGATGGTAAACTCGGATTATCCGTTGTTTGCCTACTTAATGGTATGTTAAAATTCTGAAAAAATTCTAGGACATTATAGACACAGTGTGTATGTTAGAAAATATTTCTAAAAGAATTAAAAAAGCGCTAAGAAATGTTGAAAAATGTGGATTACATATTGAAATTTTAGAGCGACTACTTTCTCATTTTTATGTGTTGGCATAGCTATTAACTTTAATTTTGTGGTAAGATGTATCATAATTAAAAAGATGGAAAACTATTTTTGCTTTTAGTATATATAAAACTGTTTTCAACATTCCATTCAATGTAACATTTTACATTACTAGAAGATTCCCTAAAACGCACAGACACAATCTTCAATAAAATTAGTATTTTTTTGGCGTAATAATTTTATTCTGCTGAATTGCGGAAATGTCACATTATGTGATAAGAATAATTTCTCACGTAGGAAAAGAATCTCCTCTCATGAATTTTCTGAACATATATAGATACATATTAGCATAATATTAACGGAACACAAATATACTCATGGTTACATATATATTAATTTACGCAATTATTTAAATATAAACTTGTGTTAATTATCATTATAACATTTGCTATTTAATGAAAACACTAAAATTTCTATTCAATTTTTGTTCAATTATAAAAATAACTAGTGGTATGCGTTATTTTTGTCATAAGATAGTTGGTCAACAGTGTATTAACAGGACACGTAGTGCGTACGTTATAGCATATTAAATTACATATATATATATATCACTTACAATAATACTTTTTCATTACAGCTGAAAAACAATAATAATAAACAAATAAACATGCATAAATGTACAATCATGTGTAAGTCTTAAATTCGGATTTCATATAGCGTGAAATGTTTATATAAGAATGCATGAGCATTATTTATCACAAATATTTTAGTGCATAAAATATAACAGCAAGGAGATTTAGATATGGAAATTCCCTGTTTAATATTAAGTAATTTACTACTAACATACCTACTATATAAATGTGTGAAATGTGTGAAATTTATATAAGTACAAGGTATAATCGAACGGTATAATCATAAATAGTACAATCCAAGAAGGCTTGATATGATAAAATAGAAACAAAATATATAATAATCATTTTTCATACAAGATTTTAATTCTGAGTAAATCGATGTCGAAAATTCGTCGAGTACACGTGCACTTAGCTATAACTTGCAATGTATCGCGTTCAGTAATATACATATACCTACAATGTAATGTTGGCACATCAGTGTATTTATTATAGCATTTACATATTAATTAATTAGGGTGATTTCGATGATTTTTGAATATGTTGTAAAATTCAATATTTTGATTAATTCTTCTCTGTACACTAAGAGCTGAGCTCGCTTAGTTTCTGAGATATTCGCGAGAAATATCCCGTGCACAATTGCATATACAACGCTGTGAGAAATGTTTGTTGCAACTCAATTAAAAATGAATATCATTAATGTACATTAATTGGGTTTGGGTTTTCAACACAGCTGACAATGCTACATGATACAATAACAATTCTCCTATTTCGTAGACTAATATCAATTATTCATTTCCCTATTTTTATAATTATTTTATGATTTATATAAGCGTTACTAGTTACCCCGCGGCAGTCGGATTGAAAAATTTAACCTAAACCCGCTATATTGGTGATATTCACTGATGATTTTCGAATATTTCTTGCAGCCTTACATATACAACTGTACATATTTATAAATACTCGTTTATGAACAGAAGATAAATATCTGGCAACCAATACTGACACATACGTTGACACAGATTTACAACTATAGACTGAAACACACTGTGGTGGTATCAGCAGTTTTTTCAAGAATATCTCGAATGCTAAGGTCGACCGCTGGTTATGTGTATAAGAAATAGTAGTTCAAGATATTGATATCTATAACATATTTCAAAATTATCAGAATCAAAGATGAGATAGCTTTCCTGTAGTTTCATTAAATTTGTAATATCTTACAAAATATTAATTTTTTTTTGGCATTATATCCTAATACCTTTCTGTTCAAAATGGCACGAAGAATCAGTTAATGCAAATAAAATCGTAAGATTCCATTTTTTAAAAAATGTACATTTGGAATTGTGCAGATGCACTTTTGTGAAAAATCGAACTATATGATAATAAACAGTGCAATATAATGCAAACAAAGCAATCTTTCTATCTACGATAAGAACAGAGTTATAGTTCGGTTCGGTCACTAAGTCTAGGTTCGGACCAGAATTCGCCTTGTGGGTTGGTTTCTGATCACCGTTGATGTTTTCATCACCATTTGACCGATTCCGGTTTCTTCGACATTGTTTATTTGTCGACATGTTGAAATCACAGACAATATTTTCGTCGACGCTTATTTCACCGAACTGAGTGAGTGTCTCTGAGTGTCGAGGAAGACATTGTTGATATATAAATGATGTCGATAAAACTGACATCGATATTGTCACAAACTAATCCCACTCTGTACATATACAATTAGAAATCGTTAAAATCTAAATTAGATTTTTCCCTCTTAAGTGAAAATGAGGATTTATTCGGAAACAGTTCCCATGCAAAAATAATATTGAACATTTTCATCTCATTTTCATATAGAAGCATTAGTTTCGGGGATTGTATAATACCATGAATATATGTTCTGTATGTTAAGAGATACCTTGTACATCATAATAGATAAAATACTAACATATAGTTAAGAAGCATATATTATATATAGTATATGTTATAATTTTATTATGGACTGTTTAACATTTTAACATTTTATTGAGCAGAAATTAAACTTATTTAATTCTATTCATTTATTTAAAAAATTTGGTAAGTTACAAAAATTACATTTCGTTATTTTTGTTGCAGAAAATCCATAAATTATGATATCACAGATTGAGGAAAAAATCATCCAACTCTTCAAATATATATATGCATATCCTTGGATATTGTATATGAAATAAGAAAAGGATCTAATAAAATAGTATAGAAAGAATTTATATATAGCAATTCAACATTCTTATATGAAGTAAAAATATCTAATAATATTATGAGCTTTTTTAATTTAATCCACCTTCCTTTCGATAGATCATCTTATAGTCGGGCAATGTGCTTTACAGTGTACTGAAAAAGACAGATCAGAAATTAAATATAATCCACATGTAAGATTTTATAAACTTACCTATAAATTCTGAAACAAGATCATTGTCGCTATCACCACGCATTGTACCTGTAATTTCTTCATCTTCAACCATAGGAAGAAATAAATGAATAAATTCAGCTGTATATGGCGGAGCTATTGCTTCTAAAACCTAATACAATACCATCTTAATATCATTAAGCATGCTGTGTATGTACACATTTATTTAAAAAATAATTTTACAATACCTCTGTAACAAAATACCTAATTAACGATACATCTGTGTCTCCACGTTGCCAACACTGTTTGATGTAACACACCACTGGTACCACGCAACCTCTACTTAATAAGTTCACCATTCTATCAATTAACATTTTTTTCATTTCCAACTGAAAATTAAAGAGGAAAGATTATTAATTCACAAAAATAATAAGTATAAAATTGCTACTAACATATTTTACATTTGTTTTCTTAACTACATGCTAAATAAGTAAAAAAATTAATAAATAAATTATAAACTTACTCAAAATGAATGCCCAAAATGGCACAACTAAGAATGAAATGACTACAGATGAAAAAAGCGAAACTGAATGAATTATTTTTTTAATCTTTTGAGTAACAAATAATTCTCGGAACTATGTGCCTTAAGAGTGACATTCTTCTCGATATATATGTTAAAAGAAATTAATTCTATATCAAGTAATTGATTATATTATATCGAATTTGATTGAACTTTACTCAAGGACAGAAAATTATTGATTTTTTGTATTTTTAATCTTGTACTTTTCGATACGTAGAATTTGAAAATACAAGTTTTAAGTTGCGTAATCTAGTGGTTCAAAAGTTATGACTATATAAAATTAAACATTTCCAGAATGTATTGCACATTATTTTAACGCTATATTGGCTTATATTCATGTTCCGTGCAATGATTGGACTCCATGGAACCAGTGACTGCACGCGAATTGCAGTCATTTTGGCGGGTTAAGTCAAATGTATTTGGGTACATGTATTTTACGTATGTTTGATCTTTTATACTTTGATCTTTTGAACTTTTATACTTACCTCATAATATTTTTTCCAATGTTTCCGGGGTGTTCACTTGTGTATTTTTACGTCGTTACGTTTATTTTCGTCTTATTTTCTTTTTTATCGCTTTTTTAATAGTCTTTCGTTTTATTTTTTATTCCTTTTCATTTATTTCAAAAGTTATGCCACGTTAGCTGTAGAAGGATACGTACATAAAACAGTCAATCATAGCGTGGAATTTGTAGATAAACCGACATTGGTTTTGGTCCGGATTAGGATTTATTTGCCAGGCGTCGTGAGACGATCGGTTACCTTAGTACAAGCTAATTTTTTCGCGAATTTAATTACAGCTTCTCATAGTATGCATACTCAAAGAATAAAATCCAATTGGTAACCATCTAAAGACTGAAAAAGTGTCGCTTCCATGATGACGTATGTCGATCGCCTATGAGAATTTTTATATCGACATTTTTTCCGTCATAAGAATATCGATTTGATGGCATCGTTGATTGCCGAAATCCGAAGATATTAAATTTTTTAATAAGGTAAGCGTAAGTCGAGAGCACGTGAATGCTCATCTGTGCGGTTCACTCATTGGACGAGGTATGGGTAGAAGCCAATATGGCGTTAAAGTAACAATACCCTGAAAATGGTTAGTTTTACATAATTGCAATTTCTAAACCACTGAATTTCGCAACTTCAAACCGGTATTTTCGGATTCATTAACCTATTGAAAACACAAAAAATCGCGTATAATTGTACATAAAAGAAGTCAATAATTTTTGATCCTCTAAAATAGTATTTAATCAAAATAGTAATTTTTCTTCATAATTAGAGTTCATTAGTTGTTATTCAAAAATACGGAATAATATATGTCAAATTTATTACGAAGATATTTTAAAACATCCGCAAAATAATTTTAATTATATAAAATATTTGATTTTAATTGTATTATTGCAAATATTTTAAGAAGTATCCTTAGAAGAAGAAAGTGCTTTGCGAGAAGTTGTCGAAGATCGGGGGCGACATTGTAAATAATAGAATATAAGTAGGATGTTGCTAGGTAGAGATACAATCATATCAGAGAGCTGTGATGTCGCCCGAAGGATGTAGATCGTCGCAATGTCAATAATCTCTATCGCCGCGATAGTGCGTGTTATCTAAATGTTCGAAAAGCGTGTGGATCGCTTTTAGCTTTTGACTTAGCTGTAATAAAGATACTCTCGGCGAAATAATCGGCTACATTAACCGTTTGAGCCCCAGGGGTCCTTGAAAAAACAGGGTCGAAAAATCCCAAACAGCGCGATAGCGCTTTTCTTAATGCGAAGAGAAACAAACGGCGCAATAGCATTCGTCATATTTGTTATTTTTATAAAATACATCTATATTATTATATATGCGTACTATTAGTTTATAAATATTTCAAGTTTTGTTCGATAAAAATTATTGAGAAGATAACAATGAAATACAAAATACCGTCAGTTGTCCGTAGCGTTCAAATGTTCTGGGTCTTTTCGACACAAAATCTTGGTTGAGACTCAAACGCTTAAGAGATCACTCGAGGGAAAAATCCATAAACAAGAATGCAGCTATAATTTATTCAACGAGACGAGAGCCGATAGTTGCGGACGCTGCAGTCACATTTTGTTTGTGTCTGCTCTCTTATCCTGCTTATAGGGTCAATAAAAGGGAACAACTGCGACATTTCGAATGGGTCCACAAAACTTATTTCTCCTAAGTTAGGAAACTGTGAAGAGAAAAGGAGCTCTAGACAAGGCCTATCTTGATAGCGGCGCATTGCACAATGGGACCGTTGATCCAAAACGAAGAAAAAACATATTTTTCATTGTCTCCTGCTTTCTGTTCCAATGGAAGTAATATTAAGTTGTCCGGAAAGTTCTTTTCATTTTTTAAATAGGAGGTAAGTATAAAATATATTTCCTTCTGTGTACCTTTCTTAAATGATATATGATCCTTTCTCTCCTATCACCTCTTGCCATCTCTCCGGGAGCCTCATAATGCTATTTTTCCAAAATTCTCTTGGCTTACTTTTAAAATATTCTTCGAGGCCGTTTTTCACTTCGTTTACTGATTTGAATTTTCTATTGCGAAGAAAATTCTTTAGGAAGAGGAACAAATAATAGTTCGATGGTGCAAGGTCTGGGGAATATGGAGGATGCGGCGAAAGATCCCAATCAAACTCTAGAAGTTTCGTTCGCACCGCTAAAGAAACGCGTGGCCCCGCGTTATCGTGGTAGAACACGACGCCTACGTCTGTTCACCACTTCAGGACGTTTTGTGATAATGGCTTCCTTAAGTTTTTCGAATTGGGTGCAATATTTTTCTAAAGGTTATTGTTTACTATGGAAGACACGGGAAGATAGTTTTCCCCACGTACGATACTTAACACTAGCAACCATCTATCGAGGGCGGCTAAGACCCTTCCTAGTCCACCAAGCTTCTTTTATCCAATCGGAAGCAATGTCTACTGCCCTCACTTTCCTAACCAAAATTGTCTTTAACGAATCAGCTCATCTCGTATCCTTAGACACATCCATAACTAGATTTCCTCCGTCACAACATCGTCACTCTAGTTTGCTGTTGAGTGCCGAAGCGTGCAGATGCGTGTCTAGTGCTCTGTGAAGTTCATAAAACAACACGTGTCGCCCATCCGTCGGAAGTGAACATAGCCAAGTGTTTCCTTTCTAACTAGCGAATAATCTCCAACGCTCCTAATCTCTACCCGAATCTTAGCCTCACAGCCTCTCGACTAGTTATTCCAATCGAATTAACTAGCTCGACGATGGCCCAAACACTCCTTCCTCCCCGTGGCAAAGGGGCAATGTATCCCTCCATTTAAACGACGCGAACAACAAAAAAACGTAAATTGGAAGCAAGTAAAAATAACGCAATCATCAATCAAAACATACCACAAACAAACCACGTGTCCACCTACAATAGATTCTCAATATCGGAATCCACTGTCGTCAACATGGACATGGCCGAAACATCAACAACTCAACGTACCTAAAGAAGTCCCCTACCTCCGCCTATCCTCATTGACGACGTCATCGACACACAAACTATGATCAAATCCGCTGAAAAAGATATCTGCGAAGAAGATTACAAATTAAAAATAACCAATAATAAAGTCAAAATCCTCCCGTCAAACCCGGACTCTTATAGAAGGATCACTAAGCTACTAAAGACCGTGAATGTTAACTTTCACACTTACCAGTTTAAACAAGAAAGATCTTTCCGAGTGGTTTTACGCAACATCCACCACTCAGCAAATTTAGATGAATTGAAATTCGAACTTTTAAATCACAGTCACGAAGCAATCAATATTAGTAACATAAGGCATAGAATCTCGAAAAACTCGTTATCCCTATTCTTTCTAGACTTAAAACAAAAACCCAATAACAAATTAATCTACAACGTAAACCGACTAATGAACTCGGTAGTAAAAACCGAACCTCCGTTAATAAAAAAAGAGATAGTGCAATGCAAAAGGTGCCAAAGGTACGGCCACACTCAGAAATACTGCAATCATAATTTCCGCTGCGTAAAATGTGCAGGTTCACACCCCACTGTTCAGTGCACTAAATCACCAGAAACTCCAGCGAAGTGCATCCACTGTCAAGGTGATCATCCTGCCAATTACAAAGATTGCTCAGCCTATAAAACTTTATACATAAACAAGTATCCTAATCTCAGAGCCAAAGAGACAACCAATCATATACCTAGCCTTTCTAAATTCACTACTACTTCAATCTCCTATACCCAAGCATACAGGGTAACCAAAATAATCCGAATATCCATAGGGATCATTCCCAAAATAGTGCTCCCAACCCACAAAACACAGAGAACTTCTCTAGAATTGAGAAATTAATAGAGACGCATTAATAAGACGCATAGCGCTTTGGAACGCCAACGGTCTAGCTCAACACAAATTAGAACTGGAACTCTTCCTTAATCAACAGCAAATCGATGTAATGCTCATATCTGAAACCCACTTCACCGACAAAAACTACCTGAAAATAAATGGTTATAACTTCTACCATACCCAACATCCCAGTGGAAAGTCCCACTCCCACTCCCCTCCGGATGACGCATGCCTACCAACAATTGTCTGTCAGTGTGGATACGGTTTTTATCTACGAATTAATTCTAGACTTGAATTTTGTCTCCCCGTTTTCTACGGATTTTCCATGAAAGACATATGCTGATTGGTTGTGATACGGCTCTGTAAACAATTGTCTGCTAGTATGAACTAAGCTTAAGATTTTGTCTCAACAGCTAGGATCTAGTTTTTGATATTACACAGAGGAAAGTCCGGCCAACCGATCAAGGGTTGAAAAAGAAAGATTGATATGCCCAATTAAAATATAACCGAATTTTATAATAATATCGTGTTTGGATTCGTTTTAATCACGAAAATCTCTTAGTCACGATGTAGCGGCGTATGAGTCATAGGACGATTCGAGTCGAGAGTGCCTCATGTTGTTGTGCCTCGGAGTATCAATCTCGTTTCGATTTACGAGATTTAAAAGTAAACTAACTCCGGACAAAACAATATCGCCGTTATGTGTTATCGTCAACCGGAATCAAATTTGAACTTTCTATTACTCCACCGATCAATATAAATAGACGAACATCCTCTCTAAGACCAGTCTCGAAAGTTTATAGCACAGAATATATGGTATATACAGCACTGTATATACTATAAACAAGAGCTAGGTTTCGGTTGGGTCGCAAGGCTGCCGGTAACCAATACTAAACGCGTACGCTGTTACAGGCACAAAATTATAAGCAGAATTCACTAGGCGCATATCTCGGAACTATGATCGACCGGCAATTACACGTACAGGAAAAAGTCGTTCAGAATTATGCCTCCGACGACATATTAAAAAATCATCGAAATCAGAAAGGACGTAACGGTTCTACAATTTCACCGACAGCAGTTGGACAAGACAAGTATTTTGGCATAAATCTCTTGTCGTGACGTACAGTTGCAACATGTGTTTTGACATTGAAAAATTTAAGTGCTAGTTTAACTACTAGTATAAAAATGATCGACAAACAAGGTACGCCCTTCGTTTAACAATTTTTTTGTCTTCGGCTGTGCTAACTTGCCTGATTCCACTGGTATCTCGTCTAGCATATATATTAACGGACCATGTATATATGATCTTCGGTGGAATATAGTTTGAACAATTTTATTTCATATTTATGGTATTTAGTCGGTATATACTGCTTAAATATTAGTCTGCCCCTCCAAGAAACCATTGTCTAGTCGACTGCAATATCTGGGCCTGGTAAAAAGACTTTTTGAGAACTGTTTATTAGTATGTATACAAGTGGTAAAATTTTTCCAAGTCTATTATTAGAGTCTATGTCTTCGTTGTTTTCAAAGTGTAAATTCGCTAATAATAACTCAAATCGATTACGAGACATTATGATACGCGGAAACGGAAAATTGTAAATAGGATCCGTTGTCCGACATTTAGTTAGCGGCATCTGTACTAGACCCATCTAAATCAACAATGTTTTCATTTCTTTGGTAGTAGTGGGTTTGCATCTCTTCATTCGAGCGTGGTCGATGCTTGGATGTTGAAGCAATTTTTGATCTGTACATCTGTTCGTTTCCGTGACTAAAAGGCTTATCACTTTTTCATTCAAAAATAATGAAAGCGTTTCACCCGATTTAATATCAAGAGGTAATTAATAAATGGTAATTTATAGCGGTAATTAATAAAGCCCACATTTCCCGGTAAATGTAAATGATTTTTGTTTGCTGCTAAACTTGTTTCATTGGATATTGTTCAATAAACCAACAGTATTGGTCAATTCATACTCTTCTTCTATAGCTAGTTTTTTAAATATTTCCTCAAGTTGTCCATTGTCATATGCATCCTCGTTATCCGAACTTGAACTTGATGAAATTTCATTTCTAGCCTTTCTTATAAAACTAACTACTTCTTCATCACTATTCCGTTCACTTTCAATTATATTTTTACACTGTCTAACAAACATTTTGAGACTAAAAAAATCACAGATATGCTTGTTAGAGAAAAATGATTCTCGACGGAATAAAGGTTCTGGCGTAAATGCCATGGCACTTCACATAGAGATCTCTCGCAGTTCTCTTTCCGAAAAACTTATCGCTTTCCCCACTAAGTGGTCAGATCCTTTATTCTTTATAATAACACCAAGGCTCGATGACGTTAGGTAGTAGGCCACGCACATCAACATCGGATTGCATCGCATCGCTATTTTAGCCAGTCACTCTGGATCTACGTGCCACGGATTTAGACCCCGCAGGAAACTTGATAGATTTGCGCGGTGCGATCAACGTGTTAATAATAAATGTTTGAAAGATCCAGTCATGATTTATGCCCATTTAAAAATATATAATGACCAACTAGATTTATATAAAGATTGGCGTTACCGTCTTTGAAATATTTGGGAAAATTTTGCATTTCGTTTTCTCCTTACCTATTGAGAAAGTAACTATTATACCGCGTCAGTCTATAACAGGACAGAGGCTTGAACAGGAGAGACGAAAGTGGCGTCATACATGACAGTTGATTATTAATGAGATCTCAATGGTATTTTATAAGAATTTGCGAATAATTCATTTAACGCTACAAGTATGCAAGAAAATGTTATTCCTGCAAATGTAAACAATCGTGGATAACTGTTGCATACAATAACATTAGCCGAGGGATCACGAGTTATGTTGCGACAAAACATACCAATTTCTGTTGGCTTGATAAACGACGCAATGGGAATCGTAAAGAAATTTACGTGGCCAGTACTTCCAAGAGATCAGCTGGAAGAGGGATAATTGCTGGACTCATTACTTATAAAATTTAACAAAGATTCAATTGGAAGCAGATTCAAAGATACGAATTAACAATATCTGATTTAGCATCGAACAAAATTTTCAATAAACCGCATGACGAGAGAGTACTTGCGAAAATGCAAAGATTACGAGGGCTTCTTTCGCGAAAAAACAACTGAGGTCTACTTCCAACAAGCAACATGTAAAGACAAGACACAAGTATACTTGAAACGAGAAATTAGTAATAAAAAACACGGGCGAAATCAGCGTTAAGTGACAAACCTATGTACAGAAACCTATATATAGGACGAAGTACACTTTCAGAGACTGCTCAATTTCATCGCTTCTACCGTCGAACGAATAGTGGGGAAGGACCAGATACAATGAAATAAAATCGGTGAATAATAGATAATTTGTAACAACGATAGTTAACAACGAAGAAAATGAAATATTTCGCAAATGGGACCGATCGGTGAATTACTCCTACAAGATGTAAATGCTTTCATCTTGATGCTTAATCTAGTCCAGAGCATTCGGGGAACATACATAAAAATGATATTTTTGCAAAACAGATAGTTTACAAAAACAAATGCAAAAGAAATTTGTAATGCATCCAGCAGGTAAGCATACCTTATGAGATGCAAAAAAGGAATCGTCTTGATTTGTTAAGTCGTATTAGAAAAATCGACAAACATACATAAAAAAAGTAATCGAATTGAAATATATGCCTTTCTTCATTTTTTAAGAAGGTAGAGCAGCAATATCATTTACATCTGATGTACTCTACGCAACAATTGCCAAATAAATCCTTATTAGTAGGCGGAAAAAAGATGCTATTTTTTCTATCATGTGTAATTTATCGATAAAGCTATCTTTGATAATGTTGGTTTACTGAACGGACAGTTACTAATACTAGTCGGGAGAAAATCCTTATTGGCATAAATCAATTACGATTATTAGTGATCGATAAATATTTGGGCAATGGGTATATTGTAGAACTACGTTTTTTGTAAGAACCTCAATGTATACGATTTACCTCAATTTCCTTAAAAACCAGATATCGAGTTCGCTTATAATTTGAATTTACTAATATCGTACACACGCTGGTATCAACATAATAATGCTTTGCTTGTGTATAATTGTCGTACTTAAAACCTTATGAATTATTTGAATTAGTTTACATTATAAATATTGTTGATTTGTCGTGGAAATTCTAGAATGATTATCAAGAACTGCCGACTTAACGGTCATGAATTTCTTTCATCGAGGTTATGTAAAAGAAAATGTTTATGCATACTAAACCACAATAGTTGATAAACTAACAAGTTCTTTTCCACAAAAAGGATGGATTATAAACACATTCCGCAGTATCATAATGCTAAGAATAATATGTAAGAAATGCTAAGAACTCTTTAAAGCTTTAGAGAAAGAAGACAAGCATGCATTAGCAATTAAGTCGATATCTTTGAATATTTAAAAATTTAAATAAATTCATTACTTTCATTGTGCTATGTCATAAACTTTCTAATAAAATCATACAGGAAATACCTAAATTTTTCTCATTACTATTCGTCATTTTGCAGAAAGAAATACGCCATGCCATTTCAGGAAATATAAGGATAAATTAATTATTTTTTTAATACAAATATGTTAATACCTTTTTATAGGGAATTAGTTATAGTAAAAATTATATGATTCCACTAAAAAAATGTACGTAATTGTCATCTATCTTAAATACCTTCACCTGCAACATCCTGCTATATTTTACGACGTTCTGTCGATCTCTTGTAATGCCCTAAAAGTATACTATTCTGCCTAGCGTACTTTTCGAAATATTTGCAATAGTAAATTAAAGTGGATACACTCTGTATATATACACTCTGTAGTATACACTCTGCATATTGATACTAATTGTTAAATATATAGTTAAAATATTCTTACCTGCACAAGTATTTCCAGTTCGTCTTGTTTACTTTCAAATAACTGTACAAGAAGTTGTAACACTTTTGGATGCAGTAAAGAATGGCAAACTACAACTTCATCAAGTAATGCAAGATGTACAGGACAATGTTCTGTACACAATTTAAAATATGATGGTTCAGTTACAGTACACTCTACCCATCTAATTATACCTACACTTACAACAGGAAATCTAAAAGAATAGAGAATAAAAAGAATTTTACTATATATAGAAATAAGAAATATCATATAACCACTAATATAATTTGTATACATTATACCTTATGCACTGATATAAAGTTTGTAATTCTGCTATCAATTCAGTGGATCCTTTGTTAATATTACAAATGTTATGGACTTTTTCTATAGCTTGAATAGTTGTTTTTAATTCATCCTTATTTAATTTCCGCGAATGCCCCTTCTTGGCTGGAATATCACATACACTAGCTGCATAAGCTAATAAATATATGTATTTAGACTTATGCTCAGGATTAATTTTTACACCCGGTTTAAAAAGTGCATCAACTAATAGTTCTGGAATTAATGAGTTATTATTTTGTATATATTATAGCAGCTGTAAAAACAACAAATTGAAATTTTATAAATTATATATATTAATACCTAAGAATTGTGGATTACGAAGTAATTCTATAGGAGGTGGTTCCGCAGTAGAATAATTTCGAAATAATACAGTAATATCAGCAGGATTTAAGGTATTCCGTGATAACATGGATGCAAGTGCTTGACATGCACTAGGGCTACTTGAAGCTCCGTTAAGTGCCATTGTTATTGGAGTAACATCATGATGGCTGTAAATATATACATATATAATACATATATGAATTATAAAATCAGTGTGCAATAATGTTGTACTTATTAAATTTTTAATTAATTAAAACTCGTTAATTACACTGTTAATTAAATGATGGTTACGCATGGTCATGAATTCAACATAAATTATATTTTTAACAAATGGAATAAACAGACAACAAATTACCTACACTTCAATAAACAACTTTTGCTAATAATTTTGTGAGTTGTTTTTAATAAAAATGATTTCAAACAAAGACTAGAAAACAATATATTTCATTAATATTAATACAATGTTTTCAGAAAGCAAACAGTTGATATAAAAATAATATATGTATCTACTAAATAGGGAAACAACCAACTTTTTTCCCGAAATCAGATAATAGCAGTCAATTTATAGAAAGTGGTCGTTAACAAATTTTGAATTACAACGTAGAAGAAAATGTTCAAATCGTTAAAAATGAAAGATACCGAACGAAGTACAAGAAAGTTCATCATGTTTGTAAGAGAGCGCATAGTAACATTGTATTAAAATTAGAATTTTCAGTTAAACACATTGCGCCACACGGGACGGTGAACAAAATCACTCGGTATTATCACTTATAACAGCTATAATCTGCACAATAACGATCCATCACTGAGTCTACGATTTCTTCGACATATTCACACTCGGATCAATAATAATCCCCAAGGAGCCGTTACCGCCGTGTCGAAAATTATCTTTATTACCTCTGATTTCATCTGCTTGCCACAAGATTTAGTGTTTGCTGTCGAGTCTTTCACAAATGTTATTAAAAATGTTTTCACAAAACATTTTTGGTTTTTTAATTGTTTTATTAATAGTAACGGTTAATCCCTACCGTGAGACACACGAAATTTCCGGGATTCCGGGATTGCAGTTCTCATTTTTCCCTATCAGCTTTTCCAACTAATTAACAGCGATGAACGACGACGATGATAAATTTTACAGAGTGCATGTATTACTGATTATAAAGAACGTGGAATATTCATTTTCCAAGGAATATTCCACCCAGGAAAGCTAAAAAAGATGCATAAACAAGGTGTAGAGTATGTGCGAAACAGAAAAAACGCAGTGAACTATGTGGAAATGCAAGGAATGCCTTGTAGCATTACATATTCCAGACTATTTTGAAATATACCATACTGTACAAAATTATTAATAAACAAAATTAGTATTCATATTTGTGTAGAATTCTTTGTGTAAGACTACCGAATCTGCTCGTTTCAGACGAGTTACAGTGTACGCATATGTAAATTGCCAATGCAAGTGGTTAAACTTAATAAGCCTGCGTCAGACAAATTACAGGAATTTTCAGGGTTCCAGTCGTTCTCATTTGCAATTCAATCCGAATCAGGGATTCAATCTAACGAACAGGACCAAATAAGCATGGGTAGAGGTAACAAACCAAGAGATGTATTCCACGTGAATGGCAAAAAATAACAAAGGATGTATTTGTAATAAGTTGCATTCAGGGATATAAGGTGGAATTCTAATCCAAGGTATTCCAGGATAAGCGTCTGTCAGTTTAGTTTAAAGAAAGAAATTGAGAATTACAATGTAACCATTCAATCATCGCTAAGAAAGAAAATAATAAGAGGTTGGAAACCCAAGAAGAAGCAATTTCTAGCTTCATATTTTTTTAGCAAAAACCTGACGGTACTTACAGATTCATTTTATTATTTGGAAAACTTGTATAGATTTACAGAAACTTCTCATTTCAAACTGAAAGATTTACGCTCAGCAATACAATTAATTTTTCCAAATTATTATATGGCGACAATAGATTTAGAGGATACGTATTATTTAATATCGATACGTAAAAAGAGTGATAAATATTTGAGATTTAAGCTTTTAAAGACATTGTACGAGTTTGTTTGTTCGCTTGGCTTGTTTACTCCCCCCCCCCCCCCAGAATTTATTGGTGTCTGCAATTGTGTTTCGGATACGCACGAACTATCTTGGCGTGTCACAGATCGTCGAATCCCCGTACGATGACTCGTCTTAACGGGAAGTTACGTCTTACGTCGGTATGTGCAACTTTCTCGCTAATTTTCACTTCTCTTTGTTTATAAAGGAATTCATAGGAATGAGCCCAACAATACAAATAGACAATCCATACAATTAACACAATGCTCTTCTTCGAACGATATTTTCCTCTCCTTTTCCTTCTTCTTTTTCACTTTCTTACGGAAAAATTTTCTTTTCAGCTTGTTTACTTTCATATGGAAGAATTTTCGTCTATTTTAACGTCTATTCTTCGTCTAAAAGTATCGAAGGGCGTCACGAAACGAACAGAAATTTGGTCGAACGCGTGCATCAACGTATGATAGTCAAGGACGCGTTGCTATAAAAGCTAAAGCGCTGTACTCCTGTCCTTGTCTATCGCGTTATTAACCATACAAGCATTGACCGGCGGCGCACTTGGGGTGGTAAAGGCCGTAAATGATGCGAAGGCAGCGCGAAAAGAACTGGAGGCAGTACAATATCATAATCGCGCGATAGGGATCACTCATCGCGGACTCTATCTATCGCCTTACAAACGCGGAAGTGGTTGGAAAAGGAAGAAGAAAAAGAAGGAATCAAATTCTTAAAAAATATGTTGAAGAAACGAAGCAATAAATTGCGGCTATACAATGGACAATTCAATTGCAAAATCTCATCGATTGCCTGAAAATCTTTCAACTCAAAACTCTCTACCCCCGATCAGAGAAACGAAACAGAGGAGGACGATCAAGTTGAGCGTACGAAACGTGAAATACGTCAATTTTCTGGGGCACATATGTATGATCCGTATGCTAATACCACGTTGAACAACAACGTATGAAATAAGAATACTGATACAACAGCAAAATCTCTATGTACTATCATATACTAAGCTTATTACAAGAGAGCCGAAAGATGCTGTTGGAAATACAATTCTGGATATCAATAACATCACATTTATGTTCAACGAAATTCGTTGCGAATTGCATGGCATTGAGATCAATAACTCCACAAATATACGACTACGTTGGAGAACTACTTGAGCCTATTCAGAGAGAAAAATAAGGCGTTGAGAAACGCAGATTGGAAATACAAAACTTATTATTAATACAGAAACTGTTCACAAAGCAACGACGATCACGTTGTTCTGCGAAAATTACAAACGCGTCGTAATGCACGAAAATTATGAAATAAAAATTATTAAAATATCGAACAATATTACATCTATATTTGCTACTGAAGATACAATGAATAAGATATTTGAATTGGAATATTGTATAAATCACATGTTCTCATGGCTATACGGGAATGTTTTCATAATTAACAATAAATATACGAGATTCGTTTGAAATTGTGCAAAATCTGGATGACAACTTTTTCGAAGAATAATAGATTGTGACTTTATGTCTAAGTCCTACTTTATATGATGAGTTAATAGAACTTAAACAATGAAACAATTAAAAAATTAAAAGAGATAAATTTTTTTTTCTATTCCTCTACGATTTCTTAAAAAACGTATAAATCAAATATGTAAAGGAATAAGATAGGTTATGTTACATTAAATAAATTAAAAATTATTTGTGAAGTATATAACGCGCAAAAGACGTTTATCTGGAACGCTATGTAGCATTCTTAGATAAAAATACCGTATCATATTTCCCGGACTGAGGAGGGTAGAAGACGCAAAAAATTCCATAATGCTTATTTCACACGGTTCAACGCGATAAGTCAGACAACAACATTAAGAAGAACGCTACATATGAAAAAAGTAGGTTTGACAAAAAAAAAGCAAACGCAATACGATATCATTCGCCGTAAATGATCTATATTTAGTAAAAGTCAACGGTAGGTATTCGGAAAAATGAGGACAGGGATTTAAGGATCCATACAAGATTTGACTGCAAAGTTTGACAAGTAAACGCGAAATACGACAAGCAGTTAAAAATAAAAAGAAATGTATCGCAGAATGATACTGATAATGATACTGATAACGACATTCCTTCGAATATCGGCGACGTCACAAAAATAGATGGCGAATTTTAAGATGGATGCTTGAAGCTACAGGGTGTCAAATTTAAAATCCGAAGGAGCCAAACCCAAAAGGCAATCTTACGATCAATGGACATATCACGCTGTATCAACCTTTTCAGATTGATATTCTCAGTCCAGTGCGAATTGTGGCATAGCCGTTCGAGAACCAGGCTGTATGGAACGTTGTACATTCTGTTAATGTACATACCGATACACCAGCAGACGTCATACTGCATGTTCCTATCATATCATGGGATGTTTGTTGCTTGCCTTGTCTCGAGAGTACTACAGTCTTAGTAATCTCAGAAATCATTCCGGAGAACAGTATATACTAAACTATACATTACGTACTGTAAACAGTATTTGAAGTAAACTTAAAATAATGAAATGTTTCGCTATCATATAAACAGTATGAAAGTATCATCAAAGTATCATATAAACAGTATAAACAGAATAAAATTAATCAAATACTCACATAGCCTGTCTAAATTTCCTTATATGTTGCAGATCATAAAACAATCCATTAAAATATATTACCTATTAAACGCTGCGGATGTCCCTAAGTCAGGGCCGTGCCGGCACTCGATATTATTTGACAAATAAGTCTATGTGGCTAGATTAAAGGAATATCGGATAATACAGCGAAGAGGGCGAGATTTTATTATCTTATTATTCACAGTATTTCATAAACCTTCGCATAATACTATACGTTTTTTCTCAATTACTCCATTCTCGAGAGAACATACGTTCTTTCCCCATTTTTTAGTTTTGTCAAGAACAACGAAGTTATTTTGAATGATAATATTACATAAAGAAAATTGCAAGCTCTAACAGCCACAGACTTGTATCTACAGATATCCTTATTCCCAAATATCATATAAGGATGTGTAGTTTTAAAATAAACTGTTATTGTTATTCACCACGTAAAATAAGTTTAAACAAGTAAATCTCATTACTAGCTATCTAACCCCCTCCCCCGAGTGTAGTGTCTATGAAGAAACGGCATATTATGTTCATCTTCTGACAAAATCCAAAATTTCCCTATATTTGTAAATAAGCAAGCAACAAACATTAATCTTTAAAACTTACACAATTTCCGCATTTCTCTTTATTCCTGTTACTATTACTAGCCTCTTCCTCTAATTACCGTAACTAGTCATTACTATCATTATCATTACTATATTTATAGGTTGTATGCTGGCTACATGACATCAAGTGTAATATCATATACATGTATACGATGTCCTATGATCGATGATACATTTTATCGTGTGGCTAAAGAGTTAAGATAATCAAAATATTAAGAAAACCATACGATAATTTATGTAGTCTCTGTTTGTTTGTGCTCTCTGTTTAAACAAGTTAGAGAAATTTGGAAAACAAACTTATTAATATTCTTTGTTATTAGATTCTGTTGATCCTAAGTTGAGAACAATTGAACGCTCTCTGACTATATATACTCGATAAAATAGTAAAAACTTTTTCTTACTTCTGTTGAGCGCATTTGGTGATTTCCTGAGAAAGCCTTTTCATCATAAATCCACCACGTGATTCTTGTGCAAGAATTTGCAACAATACTTGACTGTAGACGTAAGTGTGTTGTCCATGACATACCATTTTCTAGCAGAAAAAGATACTATATTTTAATATTTTATAATATTTATATATTATAATATTTTAAAAATATACTTTTTACTACAATACAAATACATACTGTAACATTTTAAATATATGTATATCGTCTCTCTATAATAAAAAGCGACTACGAACAAGAAGGAAAAAGGTAATTAAAATCTAAAAGAAAGCAGGAACTCCCAGAAAACGAAAGCGTTCATTAAGGTGGAATTAAAGGAATTACAATTCATAAATCTATACTGTATGAAAATAATGATGCCTGGCATAGACTATACATGCAGTCAGGACTATACATTCGGTTAATACAGCGAGTAAAAAAATTTGAGGGATGATTTCTGGAACTAAAATAAGATGAAAATCAAGAATAAAAAGATTGCGTTTTCTACTTTGTTTTTTAGTTATTAACAATTAAAAATTAACCGAAAACGCGATTATTTTTATTCTTGATTTTTCTCTTATTTTAGCTTCAAGAATCACCTCTTAAATTTTTCTACAACACCCTTTATATAGTTCTGGAGCTAGCGTCATTGCTACGTAGTCAATATAATGGTCAGTATAAACTTTATAATTTTGTGTGTCGATAGTTTTGATAACAAAAATGAACAAATTCAATTCCTGGCTGGGCGAACGTAGAGATGGGAGATAGAGAAATGCGCTGTCAAACTTGTCAAACTTGAAGGTGAAATTTTGCGGAAAGTATAGAAATTGAAAATGAAACAGTAAAATATATAAAAAATCAACTCTCTAGTGGAGTAGTTATCCTCAGTTTAGTGGAAAAGTATCTTTTCCGGTATTTCATGGAAGACTGTTGTATGGTAACTACAATTTTTTAATTTTATCTAGACTGAAGCTTTATGTAACAGCAGATTATATCCTGAAATATGTAAAAGAATGTCCTAGCAGCATTAAATTTTTTTTTAAATCTTAGCAAACAATTGACATGAAGAACATGATTCCGGCAAACATAATTTATTTTTCTCTTTTTTTTCATTTAATTTAATGAACAGTCAGTTTTATTATTGTAAAAATTACCATCATATGTTTTCGGATGATGATTTACATTTTGAATTTGATTCTTGATTTCATGTCAGAATGACGAAGATCAGAATTCCTAGTATGACGATTGAGAAGTTTAAGATGATTGAGAGGGGTGTTTTATTATTTATATAAAGTTGAGACACCCGCATCAGGTAACACGCGGTTCATCATACCGCACGGTGATTTCAATAGCCTGACATGAGTTTTTCAAATATATTTCCGGATATAATCTACTGTTACACGAAGTTTTGGCCTAGATAAAATTAGGAAATTGCAATTACCGTTCGACAGCCTTCAATGAGTTATCAGAAAGGATTTGCTGTATTAACGGACTTCCAAGGTTGAACTTTCATTAATGAGTTGATTTTTTATATATTTTATTGTTCCATTTCCTAGTACAAGAAGTTTCAGTTTCTATATTTTCGGCAAAATATCACTTTCGACTTATACCACTTTAACAAGTTTAACAATGTACCTCTCATCCCATGTCCATGTCCACCCAGCCAGGCATAGATTTTATTTATTTCTGTTATCAAAGCTATTGGTGTACAAATTTTATGTTATTGCCCACATAAAGATGGCATTACTCTGGAAGAGTAATATATTGTGAGAGAATAGCAAATAAATAATTGATTGGAAGTCATTTACATTTTTTGCAATTACCAAATCTCGATTCCAATGAAGTAAGTTAGAACAAATTGAATGTGAAAATGCAGCAGGATTGTATAATTGCGATCATTTTGGAAACTAAATTTAAATTAGAATCCAATTTTATAGATATAAGTTACATTAAAAAATGAGTCACTCTATATGGAATGCTTTTGGTATAGAATTTGGAGTGGAAACAAAGCTGGACACATATTTTAAATTACAATTATAATGTACTCTCCGCTTATCTAATTCAACTTCTATATAACAGGTATTATCAATCATCTTCTTGTGAATTCTGACAATTTGTGAAGAGACAAAAAGATTGCAACATTAAGAATTAGACATTACATTATCATATATATAGGTTATCTCATTTAGTAGGTTACCTATTAATGCATATACATATAATGAACCTATGTGTACAAAAAATGATTTCAAGAATTTACAAAAAGGAACTATGCAGCCAGAATTATGCTAGTTGGAGACATGAAGATAGAAAATTTTTATATATATATAACTACTTAATCTCTCTTAATTTCTCATTGACTGTTTAAACATTTTTACGATTAAATTATATTTGTTGTTTTACATTCTGCAGTTTTTAAAAAAATTATATACAAAACAATATAATTGAATTCATCTTATTATTGTGTGTTATATTATAGAAAATAAGTACATTCAAAAACTATATCTAAAAAAATATAAGTGACTTTCACTTAATTTGAATGCCTTTACATAACAAATTCCTTACTTCATATTATATTGCCCTTGAATCTTATAAAAGACATTGCTTTGTGCTTAAGACTTGTGCTAAAGACTTTCCAAAAATCTTATTCTGTATATATATGAAATATAATATACACATATTATACTTTAAATTGATTGATTGATATTATACTTTAAATTATGAATAAATCATAAATAATAATACTTACTGCACATTCTTGTATACTTGACTGCCAATCTTCTGTATTTTGCAAAAATCCAGCAATTGCAGTTTTTAAAACTCGTGAAAATACTTCAATTTGTTGTGCAGCTGTTGAAATGCTTGTAATTTCACCTTGAAATCCAGCGTCAGATATAAGCTGTAAGAAATGTAAAAAAGATACAAAAATTCAATAAAATTTGTACAGTACGTATTAAATGTTTGCAAAATATTTCATATATAATAATTGTGCAAAAATTATATTATCGCAAACAGATTACTTGTGTAATATAATAAAAGTTGAAACATGTCAGTTGATGATACATATATGTACAAAATTTGTGTACAAATTTCAATCTGCTAGTTATCTTTTAACCAGAAATTTTTATGATCAAATTAATTTATGATGAAATTAATAATCAACAAAGGCGAATAAATCTTAGATATACTGAGTTGAATTCTTCCAAATATAAATACATATAAGCCACTTATTATAAAAATAGGGTTAGTCCATTTTCTTCATTAATGAGATATTTAAAGTTTCGTGGTTCATATTAATTGTATGAACCAAATATGAAATGTAAGTACATCCTAGAAAGGTTTCACCATGTTGTATATACTTTTAACACAGATAAATTTACTACGCAACGATTTTTATAAGAATACATTACGAAAAAAGGTGTTTTTATAAATCTGAAATAGAGTTGCCTCATTTTCATAATTAATGAATTATAAAAATCGTGAATAATAAAATTTATTTTTAATTTGAATTTTTATATAATTATTATTTAATTATAATTTATTACAACATTTATCACAGAACAAGATAATATCTTTTATTATGGAGTGTTATGTGCAAGTGTATTAAAATATTCATGATATATAGGATGTATGTAAGACAATAAAGTAAGTTAATTCAATATTTTAAAATTTGAGGCCTTCCTTCGACGGATGGTAGTAAATTTAGAATTATGAAAGTTTTCCATTCATGTTTTATACAAAACAGTATATCGGCACTTCTTGACACATTGTTGATCGGCCACGAGTAAACTCGTAATGCGCTTATTTTCGCATCAGCGTCATATTCTCAGTGCGCTGTTGGAGATCATACAATGCAATTGTTAGTCAGCATAGTGCATAGAGTATGCTCTTCAAAAGGAAAACACAGCGAGACTAGATATATTTGCAAAAGCTGTTGTGTACCATTACACGTAAGTGATTGTTACACTGTTTATCATATGAAAAAGAAATATTAAAAGTTGAATAATAAATAAAATTTATTAAAGTTTATTTATATTGTTTTACTTTCACATCCAATTACGAAATAATAGCTGATGACATGAGATAAATTCTCAGTAAAATTGCCAGTCAACAATGTGTAAAAAACCTCATCCAACGTATGAATTTCCAGGCAGTTTGTCTTCTCCCTACCAATATTCTTTACACTTTTAGAATTGCATTTTTTAAAGCTTTCGTCGGAAGAATTCACCGTGTTTCATTTTGTATAAACAAAATTTCGTTTCTTCCTAACATTCTATCATGATTTTATAATAATTTCAAGGAATTTACAAAGCATGATATTTTAATAGCAGTTTTGGGACATTTTATAGAAAATGAGGTTGTTCCACTTTCATATGTAATAAATGATTTTGCATCTACCAAAATTTGTAAATTACCAACCAAATTACCAAACTGATCAAAACATTAGATATTTAAATATGAATGGTAAATTTATTGTAAAGTAAAATTTCATAATTAACCGTTTGAGTTCCAAGCAGCGCGATCGCGCTGTTTAGATTTTGTGTCGAAATGTCCCAGTATTTGAACGCTACAAACAACTGAAGGTATGTTGTATTTCATTGTTAACTTTTCAATAATTTTTATTGAACAAAACTTAAAATATTTATAAACCAACAGCACTAAACCAACATCTAACAGCAAACACAATAATATAGACCTATTTAAAGTAGACGTTATTAAGTAACAAATATGGCGAGCGCTATTGCACCGCTTGTTCCTCTTCGCAATTAATTAAGAGAAGCGCTATTGCGCTGTTCAGGGATTTTTCGACCCTGTTTTTTCAAAGACTCTTGGGACTCAAACGGTTAATAAAAGCTACGACGATATGAAATCCACTTTTTTTTCAAAAGTGAACTTGCCCCACTTTCATAACGAATGGCTCATATTTTATTTTCGAGAGAAATGAGACTATTAATTAAAAAACAGGTATTCATGAATAAAGAAATTATTATATTCAAAATTTTAGAAATCTGAGTGACGAATTACATTTTTCTTGGATAAAGACCAACTAGTATTATGTTTTATAATACTAGTATACTTATGTATTAATTGATCAAGTTAGTAAAATATCTTTCTGTGTTGATGCTGATTGATTTACCTTTTTCTTTTAACTTTACTTCTTCAGTTTGGTGTTGAGTGCCGAAGCGTACAGACGTGTGTCTAGTGCTCTGCGAAGTTCGTAAAACAACACGTGTCACCCATCCGTAGAACGTGAACATTATCAAGTGTTTCCTCTCTTACTAGTGAAAAATTCCAACGCTCCTAATCTCTACCCGAATCTTAGCCTTATAGCCTCTCGACTAGTTAGTCAATTTGAATTAACTAGGTCGATGATGGCCCAAGTAACGCGACCAGGTTCACCTGAGCAAAACCATAACTGCCTCGCGCTACCTCCTCCGTGGCAAAAGAGCATTATATCCCCCCATACTAGTGACACCAAAAATAATAAAAAGCGTAAACTAGAATTAGTTAAATCAAACACAAACGCTAACCAGAACGATCAGTCAACAAACTGTGTAACTACACACAATAGATACGCAATATTGGAATCCACAAACGACTCCACGGACGTCGAAGATCCACCACCAAACCAACATACGCACAGAAATTCCCCTCCCCCACCCATATTTGTTGATGATGTCATCGATATACAAACAATGGTAAAGTCCATTGAGAAAGAAAACAAGGAGGATTATAAACTAAAAATAAACAATAACCAAGTCAAAATTCTGCCGGCTAACCCAGACTCATACAGAAAGATAACAAAACTTCTAAAGCCCTTGAATGCTAGTTATCACACCTACCAACTAAAACAAGAAAGACCTTTTCGAGTGGTTTTACGCAACCACTCAGCAAACTTAGATGAATTGAAATTCGAACTTTTAAAACACGGTCACGAAGTAACCAATGTTAGTTACATAAGGCATAGAATCTCGAAAAACCGGTTATTCCTATTTTTTACTGACATAAAACAAAAGCCTAACAATAAAGAAATTTATAACATCAATGGTCTAATGAACTCAATATTGAACATTTCAAAATTTAAACCACTTTTTGTTAAAAAAGACATAGTGCAATGTAAAAGGTGCCAAAGGTACGGTCATACGTAGAAATACTGAAATCATAATTTCCGCTGCGTAAAATGTGCAGGTACACATCCCACAGATCAGTGCACTACATCACCAAAAACCCCAGCGAAGTGTATCCACTGTCAAGGTGACTATCCTGCCAGCTACAAAGGCTGCTCAGCCTATAAAACCTTGTATATAAATAAGTATCCTAAACCCAGAGCCAAAGAAATTACCAATCAAATACCGAGTCCTCCAAAATTCCCTACTGCCCCAATCTCATATGCCCAAGCAGTACAAGGTAATCAAAACAATCCGAACACCCTCAGGGACCATTCTCAAAACAGTGCTCCCAACCCACAGAATACAGAGAACTTCTCTAGAATTGAGAAATTAATAGAGAAACAATCGGAACGAATAAATAAATTGTTATCGTTATTAACACTCATCGTGGATAAACGTATACGCCTCGACGTAATATAAGACCAAGACGCATAGCCCTTTGGAACACCAACGGTCTAGCTCAACATAAATTAGAACTAGAACTCTTCCTAAACCAACAGCAAATCGACGTAATACTTATTTCAGAAACCCACTTCACCGACAAAAACTACTTAAAAATAAATGGTTATAACTTCTACCACACCCAACATCCCAGTGGAAAGGCCCACGGCGGCAGCGAAATCATTATCAAATCCAGCATCAAGCATCACGAACTTCCATCAATCCAGAAAGATTACCTCCAAGCAACAAACGTAGCAATGGAAGACTGTCATGGTACGATCACCACTTCAGCGGTATACTGCCCTCCCAGACACTCCATTGCCAAAGAAGACTTTGACAACTTCATTGACGCTCTGGGCAATAGATTCATAGCTGGAGGAGGCTATAACGTCAAACATACCCAATGGGGCAGCAGACTGGTCACAACAAGAGGCAAAAATCTCTTAAATACCATAATGACCAACAACCTCAACTACCTTACCACATATGAACCCACATACTGGCCCACTGACTCTAACAAAACTCCTGACTTACTTGACTTCCTCCTAACTAAAAATATCTCGCCTAGATATGTCCAAATCAACTCCTCGNTTATTCATAACCAACTCACCAACTGGCAGCTCTTTAGAGAAGTTTTTACTCGCTCAACTTCAGCCTTAATTCCACTAAAAACTAACGAAGAATATTGATGCAGCCAATGAATACTTAAACATGAGCATTTTAAACGCCATCCGCTTCTCCACACCTACTAAAACTCCTATCATCAAATGTGAATATCCCCATTACATATCAAAGAAAATAGCAGAAAAACGTAGACTAAGAAGAGCTTGGCAGACCCATAGATCACCAGATGATAAACGCAAACTAAACAACGCAACTGGAAAACTAACCAAAATCATCAAAAATTATAAAAACGACTGCGTTCAAAAATATCTTGTCAATTTGTCCCCCACAGCTGACTCCAACTACTCACTATGGAAGGCGTCCAGGAAACTCATGCGCCCCCCACTAATCATCCCTCCAATCCGCCGTCCGCAAGGTGGGACGGTAAAGGCAAGGTATTTTCTATAGGGCATGTAGCCCTATAGAAAAAGCCAATCTGTTTGCCAATTATTTATCTAACGTTTTTAAACCCCATTCCTCCAAATCTGCAGTGGATATTACTGAATACTTGCACGCTCCCTTCCAAATGTCTCCTCCCATTAAATCCATCACTTCTGCAGAAATCATAGAAATAATCCGTCGCCTAAATCTCAGGAAAGCAGCTGAACATGACCTAATTTCCAACAAAGCAATCAAGGAACTTCCCACAAAAAGGATTGCACTCATCACATCAATCTTTAACGCAATCCTTCGCCTTGAATACTATCCCAAGGCCTGGAAAATTTCTCTGATTACTCTCACCCCTAAATCCGGAAAACCAATATACGAAACCAGCTCCTATCGCCCAATCAGCCTTCTACCTACCTTATCAAAATTATTCGAGAAGATGCTAACGAATCGACTCCTCCCACTCCTTAAGGACTTGAAAACCCTACCAGATCACCAATTCGGTTTTCGGAAACAACACTCGACAATAGAGCAAATCCATCGCATAACACACAATATCAGCCAAACCCTAGGAAAGAAAAAATACTGCACAGCAGTATTCCTTGACATTCAACAGGCATTCGACAAAGTATGGCACGAAGGGCTTTTATACAAACTCAAAAAAATCCTGCTATACTCCCATTATTCCATCCTAAAGTCCTACCTAACCAATAGACAATTCATGACGCCACTACCACAACATTCCCAATAGAAGCTGGCATACCACAAGGTAGCGTTCTCGAACCCCTGCTATTCTCCATCTACACTGCTGATTTACCTATATCAACAGAAATAACTGTAGCAACATTTGCTGACAATACAGCGCTACTAACTTACTACGCAGAGCCGATAATTGCGTCATCTACTCTCCAGCGTTGTCTCGACTCTATAGAAAAGTAGTTTCGTAAATGGGGCTTCAAAATTAACGAAAAAAAATCCACACATGTAACCTTCGCGCTGCGAAAACAAACCTGCCCTCAGGTCACCATTAACAATACAACAATTCCTAGCAAGGACACGGTCAGATACCTGGGCATGACTCTGGACAGGAGATTAACTTGGAAAAAGCACATCACAGACAAAACGAAACAACTCGAAGAGAAACTTAAAAAATGTTATTGGCTCACTGGCCGACGCTCCAATCTAAGCACACAGAACAAAATCACCCTATACAAGACCGTCATGAAATCTGTCTGGACCTACGGAATCCAACTATGGGGTACAGCAAGCAATTCCAACATTGAAATTCTCCAACGCTTTCAATCAAAAACTCTTAGATCCTTTATAAACGCACCCTGGTATGTCACCAACGAAGTAATACATCGAGACCTCAAGATTCCTACAGTCAAAGAGGAAATTACTAAATATAGCAAGAGATACAGCATAAGAGTCAACCAACATCGAAACCCCCTAGTCACTGGATTACTTGATACGTCGGATCAGATCCGCAGGCTGTGAAGAGACACTACCCGCTAGACCTAAGCTCAAGATTTAACTAAACAACATTTATTATTTATAATACCTTGTATCAATCATATTTATCTATAATAAGTATCTACTTATTATAAATAATTAACCATGCCACAGCGCCACGCCAGAAAAATTACTGAAAATTCTCAATGCGAGAATTGATTGTAAATTCTAATAAATAAAAAAAAAACTTTACTTCTTATTGTGCAAAATTATATTATTTTTAATATATTGATTATTTTCTCAATGGTTCCTAGGGAGAATTTTCTCCCCTGAATTTGATTCGATTGAACTGCTACTTATAAGTCTACAAGGTTGTCTTAAAATACAAGGTGATAATTTTTAGCATTCTATAAAAATAAAGAAATAACAAATGACAGTTAAAGACAAGTATGATATAGATATATTTATATGAACTTTTTTCGTTGTTTCTAGATGTACAAGTAATTCAAAATGTTGATCCATATGTACAGTATTACAGAATATCCTGTACACATATAACATCTAAACTTATAGGATAAGTATTTCTAAATTGCTTTGACTAACTATACTAATTGCTACTAATTATTTTAATTTTTTTAATTTTGATATCAAATATACTTTCCTTAATCACCCGATGACAAGTAAATGTAATTGATAACACTGTCCAAGAAACACTTTTTTTCTATTTTGTAATATCTGTTCTTTACAAATTACAGATACAAACTTCATAACTGTTTGCAAGAATCTGCCTATTAATAATAAAATTGTTTATGATAGCTTTAAAATATTTCGAATCGCTTTGAATCTTTATATACTAGAGTAGCTCTCATTTACTCCTGATGAAAATATTTTTAAGGATCCCCCGCCCTTTCTTCGGATAGCTCCATCAATAAAAAAATAATCTGTGCAAAATTTAAGCTCAATCGGAGCTATAACAGGAAAGTATGCTTCTAGATCCTTAATATTAAAATAATTATTTAAATTCATATATTACGTTGACAGCTCACAGTTTATTCACTAATTCTAGCCCTTTAATAAAGCTTGTCTGTGAGTTGTCAATGGTACAGCAGAGAGAAGTGTTAAATTAATGGAAGGATATAATAAATTATTTATGAAAAATAAGCAAAAGAGCAAAAATAGGCAAAAAGAGTTTATTCTTTAAGTTTTAAATGGTTATCATCGACAATTTCCTAGCTATAAAAAAGAGATTTTGTCTGCAGGCAAATATTTATAAACAGAGGAAGTTAAACATAAATAAAAAATTTATTTTCCATTCAACGTCCTTTTTCCTTATTACACATTGTTTATCAGCTTTTACTTCACTAATGTACAAAAATTGTGCAATTTCTCGACTTTTTCAAGAAATTAACGAACTTTTCTAAAAATAGTCCTTTAGAGATGAAAATACAAAATAAACATTATTTTTAGCTTTGACTGATGAAAAATGATTAAAACGTTTTCTAATTTTTGAAACTGGAAAAATATTTCTGCAATTTTTTCAGGCATTCTGTCGCGTCTCGCGCTCCGCAGGAGTTGTAAAGCGATACGCCGTAACTCGCAAATAGCGCGAGCCACAATTCTAGGCGAATGGAATTAAAAACGGAAAACTTAAAGAAAACAAAAAACATTACGCGTATAAATACTTTAATATCGCAATAAATTAATAAACAAATACACAACATTATTATTGAACAAAATTAAAATCTAAGAATATCGAGGTAGAAACAAGGAACAAGGTGCTCATTGATACGCGCCACCTTGCGCGCGCTCACCCCACCACAGTACACAGTGCAATAAGCAAGCAATGGAAGTTGAGGTGCTACGATCTTCTCACGTAGCATCAACAGCGACAAACAATCAGCACGCGCCAAAAGATTAAGTATCGACATCAGCAAAGGTAACCACGCGTTTAGCGGGGTACGACCTATTATCAGCAGAAAGTAATACTGCAAGAAGAATGCAGCAGCAACGACTTCTAAAAAGAGGAAACTTCAATAATAATTCCACGAAAACCACATTAGCTGAAACCCTGATAGTTCTAGAAAGACACCGGTAGAAACGAAGATTGCAGCGTCCGCAGAAATAATCACGTACCAAAAATCATGGAATAACCCGTCACGTGACAATTAGCCATGATAATCTTAGTATAAATAAGGATAGCACTTAAAAACAGGAGTTCAGTCAGTAAAAGGAGAGTGTCAGTTATACAGTTCGATTAGTCAGTTAGATAGCTCAGTCAGTTAAAAATTTGTTCAGAGTCAGTTAAAATAGAGTTCAGTTCAGTCATTGAGCTCAGTTCAGTTATTGAGTTCAGTTCAGTTATTGAGTTCAGTTATTCAGAAATTTTGTCAAGAGTCGGTTAAAAATTTATTGCGAGTTAATATCAAGTTCGGAAGAACAGTAGTATTTGCGAAGCCGAGAATTATTCTAATCCAGTCGTTGATTAACGTCAAGAAGTAAAATCGAGTATTTTATTAGTCATCAACGATTTATACAGTCAGTCTTCCAATAGCTGTACTAACTCAGTACGATATTCCAAGAGTGCTGAGGTGCGGTAATAGTCGGTGATAGTGCTAATGCTAGTGTAGAGGCCGAGATAGGTTCTGCTGCTGGTTTAGATATCGGTCGCCGGGATTTGAACCCGGGTCCCGAACGTTCGTAATCTAAGGCGCTAACCACTGCGCTGCCATCATCCGACACTAATTGGTGTCGAGTGCCGCTACAGTGCGATCGACCATACGTATAAGCGAGGTGAGAAACTAAACATTATAACATTTCCTTTTTTCGATTTCGGACTTGTACCACATGTACGACTTTAATAAACTTATTCATTGACTATTGTTCTCAACAATTAAGAAGATATCAGAAATATTTATTTATTCCAAGAAAACTTCAATCCTTTTCGTGCTAGTACTCCTGTACAAGCGGGTAAACCGAAACGTGGAATTTTATTTATCAGTCGCATTGATAAGCTAGTTAACGCTACCCATAAGGTTATAGTAACGAATTAGAACATCAAGGATGCAATAGTTTGGAAACTCAAAATAGTGCTGCGCTCTAGAAGAGTATGACAAATTTCCAAAATCGTCCCATTCAGTCGTTTGCCTTGTTCCAAAAATAGCGAATGAGAGTCGAATTAATCGAAATAGTTAATAACTATTCCTGATGGCAACAACTACCATTTTGATATAAATATAACTCGAAAAATCTAACTATTACAAACACCGAAGGTCAAGACCAGATCGTAACACAGTCTTTCATTTATTTTTTCAAAAACCGTGCGTTATACGGAAAAAAAGGAATATAACATAAAAATGCATTTTGGTTATCATATAATAACTGATTTTATAAACACTTAAATAATTATTTTAATGTTTAAGGACCCAGGGGCATGTTTTTCTGTTATTCAATCGAGTTCAAATTCTGCACAAATTATTTTTTTAATATTCAACATCTCAAAAAAACTTTATTTTCATAGATTTATTTGTTATAAGCACAAAAATTGGTAAATTCTGAGGTACATTTAAAAAAGTTTGTAATTGTCATTTTTCTATGCATTTTAATTTATAAAGTTAGTTAGCGTGACTTCTAAGTGATTCAAATAATACACTACAAATAATACAGAAGAATTAAGTTCAAAGAGCATGCCTCTTATATGTATAATGTTATTACTACTATTATATTTATCTATACATGTAATAACAATATTTCCAACAATTCCTATTTGAATAAAAGCAATATTTTAATAAAAATTTTACCTTTATAGTGAAGTTTAACATCAAACAATCAGGATATTCTTCTGCAAGTCTGTAAATAAGTGACCGCCAAGTAGGATGTTGTATCATTTCCGTTAACCAAGCAGGAGTCTGATACACAAAATATTGAACTTTAAGTATTAACTAAGGTTTAATATTTAATTCAAAAATCAATGAAAGATTAAAAAACTTACTTCACCCTCCTCTGTAAAGATTTTATCTGCTTTTTTGGGATCAAATGTTTTCAATATCATATCTTTTAAGTTGTTTTCTACCATTGCTTGTACATCTGTAACTTTAACTCCAGCAAGAATAAGCCATTCTGCAAGAAGATTTGCCATTTGAGCACAAGCTGTATAGTTTTTAGATAACAATTCTATCACTTGTTCTGGGTTTCCACCAGCTTGAAAATATCTATAAAGTGGAAAAAATAATAATATATTATTATAATATAAAAAATATCATTACGTTTCTTTTCAATTTCACAAACAGTGCACCAGTGCATAATTAAATACACATATTGAAATTAACATCATCTACAGTGGCTACAAAAAGCACATATCCTTACTTTCTAATGAAGCATTCCTTTATCAAATTCTAGATTTATAATCACATGAAAACACTACTATATAACTAATATTACTATACTATAGTACTATTATCTGATATGAAATTTAATATACTGGGATCTAATTAATATATAAATGTTATAATAAATATAATGGTTTGCAAATACTTTTTGTAATCATTCCATATAATAATCTAAATAGTTGTTTAAAATAAATAAGAAGCAAAAAAGATTAAATTACATATACATATATAAATAAGTACAATCTCTATTAAAAACTAGTTTAATGACCATAGTAACTTATAATCAAAGAAACATTATTATCGTCTTTAAAATCAAAGAATGTTTACTTGTATATTTTTGTACCATTAAATGAAAATTTCATCCTGTATGTAACATTAATTTTTTATAAAATTATGAATCCATTATTTACCTATATCTACAGGTAATAACAATGTTATGTTAATAAAATTCATTAGATAAAACTAATAAATGTAGTAAGAGGAATATCATCAATATTTAGTTTCCATTTCATCATTAAATATACATAATGAATTTTTGTGTAATAATTATAAATTCTATAATACAGAATTTTATTTCAGTCTTTTCATGATTGTTTAATATGAAAACATGAAATGTTTATTATGAGATTTGATAAAAAATATAGAAATGTGCCCTCCCTGTTTCTCAGGGTTTCGGAACGGATTAGTAGAAGTTCGGGTGGGATCTCTATATCCATATCACTCGGGCTCCCGAATGTTTCGGGATCCTAAAACTCGATTTGGGTATCAACCATTGAAATATGTATCAGCATGAACAGACAGTCTAACTTCGTGTCAGCTCGACTAAAATTGCACGAATCGGAAGCCCAAGATCCAGCTATTAAGAGGACATAAAGTAACTACAAAATAGTGCAATAACTTCACAAAACAAAATATGTATAAAACTAAAATAAAAAAACCATAAAACTCTGTACAAAGAAATCAAATATCCTACAATCTCAAATTTGCAAAATTATTATTAAAATAAAAATAATTTTCTTCCAAAATTTTAAATATAAATTTTAACTATGAATATTTATTCATATACAGCTTATTATCGTCGTTCCTTTTTATATCTTTATTTCCTCTTAATATTTCCTGATAGTTGGATCTCAGGCTTCTGAGCCTTGCCGATCCCATTCCACTTGTCGAATTAACACGAAATTAGACTGTCCGCTTTTAATTATTTAGCATGCTGATACATAAATCTATTACTGATACTCGAATCGAATTTCAAGACCTCAAGTAATACAAGTATATCAAGATCCCGTCCAAATTTTTTCTGATTCGTCTCGAAACTCGGAATCCCAAAACTCGAAACGTTCTGCACACTCCCACTGCCCGCTCATGCTGGTATCCGAGTTGAATTTCGAGAACCCAAGCGACACGGGTGTACGGAAGCCTAAGAGATTATAATTTTTAAGAACGTTTCATAAACGTTTGATCTAGTATACAAAGTATAATAAAACATTTTAACTTTTTGGCAATTTTAATATTAATTATTTTTCATGAAAGAAACTGTGTACTTTTATTATTCTCAATTCATTATGCATTTCAAAACACATTGAGAAATATAAATAAAGAATGTTTGAACAATTCTTCATTAAATATTTTTGCAAATATTACTTCTGATGTAGGTATTTATGTTCGCTATATTGTAGTTTTTGCCTCTCATACCTTTGACAACCTCTGCATTTTATGTTATAAATAACTAGTATGAGTTTACTCTTATAATAATGTGTATTCCAATATGCATGTAACTCTGATAAGCAAATACAATATATAGTTCAATTTCATTGATTCTTTACCATAAGAGAAAATATCAATTATAAAGTATGACATTTGATATCATTACTTATAAAAGTATAGCTAATAAATCATTCAAATATATGCTTTATACAATTTGCTGCCATACTAAATATGATACTATTAACAATACCCCCTTGCAGAAAACTTAAATATTTTATTAATTCTTCTATTGGCAACCAGATATTCATTTCAACTTTTCCTTTATTAATTTTTTATATTCTCCTCAATATATTGCATAACCACTCTAAATCCCTACTTTCTTCAATATTTTTATGTCAATTTATATTTTCAAAATAAAATTGTACAAAAATATCTTAATTATCAAAACTTTAAACATTTATTTATTTGTTTGTTCGGTAACTGGAATACCTAAGTATCCATATAAGACACATAATAGCTGGATGCTTCATGAAATGAGAATAGAAATGAATTTCTAATCTAAATCATTTATTCACTAATTAAATTACAATAAATAAATATGTATTCAGAAAAAAATTTTTGCAAATTGTGGTTATACTTGTAAAGAGTAAGGACTAAAAAAAATTAAGTTTCTGTATTGAAACACATACACTTACTAACAGAAATAAAGAAACATAGTTATCATTTAAAAATTACTGTATATTTTTTATCTTAAGATACATTAGTTAGAATTAAAGATACCATAAACAGATAACAATCCATAATGAACATACAATAAGTTTTAATATTAAATACCTAAAATAAACAATGAAATTTGGAGATGATAACATGATGGGACTGTAATGATCCTGATCTGCCAATACAAATAAAAGGAACTATGGACAGATCTGTGTATTGAGTGTTATGTACGATTAATTGACTCAATGCCATGCAGATGACATGCAGTCATCGAATCCAATAGTTATCTAACATCTTAATAGATTATTTTTCATTTAGTTTTTGTTAAAAGCAGTTATATGTATATCAAACAAAGTATGTTTCTTAACTTTTGAAGTTTTATTTTGCTCACCTGATCCAATATTAATTGTAGGTCTCATACGAATATATAAAAAAAATATTTTAACTTCATGTGTAGACTATTATCTCTATATTATTTTTAATTTCATCCAATGTACCTCAAAAGATAAAAAATATACAGTAATTTCCAAGCGATCATAATATTTCTTAACTTTTGTTAATAAGTGTATGTATGCAAGAGGAAGTGACAATTCACTCTAATACTATATTATATTCTAACTTCATACAAACTTTTGGCATAAATTGTTTATAACATTTAGTGAATTTAGTGAATAGCATTTAGTGAATTACAGAAAAAGAAGGTTAAAAATTATGGTAAAGTATGGGAATTAAATTATTGTCCCTATATATATCTTCTATTTAGAGTTCATATAGGTTTGAGTTAGGTGTCGTTTTATCCAACTGACATGGGTCAGTCAGTAACCAACACCAACACATACCCTGTTGCAGACGCACAATTATAGGCAGGATTTACTGTGTGTGGTACTGACACTATAGATGTTTTCTTGAGAATATCTCGGAAATTAAGAGAGTCCGACATTTTTGTGAAAGGAAAAGTTCCTTTGTTGGGTTTTACAACATATGTTCCAAATGTTGGGTTTTACAACATATTCGAAAATCAGTGAAATCACTGTTAAAGGTAAACTTCTAAATAATTACCTAATATCTTATATAATATAATATATAATATCTAAATCATTTTGTTTACCAATATAAGAATTAAATTTTTCTGGCTTATGATTCGGCAATATGTTTCAAATTCTGAAGCAAACTATGTAGATACATTCAATATATTATATCTATAATGAATAAAATTAATGTGAACTGCACTATTTAATGAATCACTATACCTTTTAAGTTGTGCAAAGATACCAGGCTCCATGATGTAATCTGGTGTTTTAAATTTATCCAAGCATTCATTTAATATCTCTTGAGGATTATCAAAACTATCTTCTCCTATGCAATCTTCACTTCTTGTCATTTCTTCTGTCCAAGCTCCACGATCTTCATCATAATCCGACTCCATTATTTCTAAAAATAATATATAATATTTAATAAAATGATTTTTCTTCTACATATTGATTAGTAATATAAATTTTTAAAATTTTTGCTTTGTTATGAATTAATATTTCTATTGCAACAAACAGCTATTAAAAAAAGAAAAAATGGAAGAACTAAAAGTTTTATTACCACTTTCAAACAATAAAATTACATAAACTAAATGTTGGAAATAAATATGTCTCAAGTAATTGAAATAATTTTATTTTTTCTTCAAATTGGAAAACTAATGCTTATATATCATGTCATCTGAGAGTAACTATTAAGATAAATTTAATGATATACAAGACATAAGATTAAAACAATTAACTTCATATGATTTTTTATGTCATCATATGTGCTTAATATATCTTTTGTTTTATTTCGACAATCACAATTACCCTCTATTTAAAAAGATTGAAAGTATTATGATTGGAAATACTATGATTGAAATTAAATTATTATGAAATATATGTATATTTCTTGAAATATATGTACCACAGTTTACAAAATTAACATGTTATATTTTTTTACATGGTAATCATGTATAAAAAACAAATATAAATATTCAATTTCAAACTTTTGCGACTTATTCTGAACAGATTGGTAACAAAAATAATGCACACTTGCAACTTGACATGTATGTATCTTGTGTCTGAAACTTCCTATGAGATAAAAATGCCCATTCTTTCAGTATTTCTTTTAATGTTCAGACAACAATAAACAATAACTCAAAAAATTTTTTCTACTGTTATCTACATAGTATAGTATAATAGTATAATGTAATACATTTTTGTTGGTCTTTGAATATCTACTAAAAATATACAGCTTAGAATCTAAAAATACGCAGTATCTGAATCTTTTTGTGACCTGTATCTGTATATATACAGATCATTTTGTGATCTGTATATATTTTGTAAAAATTAACCTAAGATTTATTTTGATATTTATATATTGTTATCAATTTTATAAAGTATTAATGTCTAGTTATTTAAAATAGAATAAAAATCTCTCTCTCTCCCTCAATTACATATTTTCATGAAAATTATTGGTACAAATTCTTGTTTATATAATTCTTTTTTCACGAAATCTAAACATTTATTATAAATAAGATAGTACAACCATGCAATAATATTCAAAAATAAAATCTCAGTAGTATATTAATTAGCAATGTTAGTTCAAATGAAAGATGTACTTCCTTTACTAAATATATAGGTATCTTAACTTGTTAATATGTACTCTTTGTGTACATATACAAATTTTAAAGCTAAAGATAGGTTAACTATTCAACATATTTATTTTACTTAATACTTCCATAAAAACTATGAAATATTTTATACTTTTTAATTAAGATTACTTACTTTTAATTTGTTATGATAGATTTAACGCACAAATATTTTTAAGTATTTTATAAATACGTAATACAATTATAGACAAATAATATAGATAAATATGTAATATATTAAGCTAAAGACTCATACTAAATGTTTCTTTCTAATACAATGTTTTAAAAAAGAAATTGTGTTCTTTTTATACTTCATGTAACAATGAAAATCTTTCATAATAGAAAATTCTCATGTACTGATATATTTAAAGATTGCAAATACATCATACTACTACCTATATACTTTGTAGTTAATACCACGATCATATATATGATCGCCGTTGATTCTACCAAGGAAGAAATACAAACCGCATATGAAATGGAAACTTAGCGGAAGCGTGACTTAGATTTCAGTCCTCTAGTGATATGATGGCAAACTACTAACAGTAGATTTTTCAGTCTTTTTGTTCATTTATTTAAATTTTAAATTACATACATACATGTAGCAATAACATAAAGGCTGAATCATCTTCCGTTTTCCTCGTATAAAGTACATGATTGCATACTTGATTGTTAATATAATATGCACACATTGTATCTACGTGTATATATATATTATCAGAGAGAAAATTTCCTCTTTGATATACATATACATATTTCACGTAGATAGAAAATAAAATATATATAGTATGAGTATAAGAACATGTAAATACTGGCCAATTAAAGAATGTACACAACACAATTATACATTAAGGATCGTTTCGGTATTCAATTTATTACCAGTCATTATAATTATATAATTATATGAAATGTATATAATAATTGTTAAAGGTCGGATTTACTTTGTATAGAATTTTATATTATGGTAACAAATAATTCTTTTTACACAAGAAACATAATTAGTTGATTCTAATTCAATTAAATTTTAATCAAATTTTATCAATTCATATACCTTTTAGAGAAATAGTTTTATAAACTATATAAAAATTTAATAGATTTGAAAGTAAGTTATTCTAATAAATATAGCATTAAATTAAAACATTTTGAAAACATATGGTTTACAATATATGTAGTTAGTTATTAGACCGCCGATCGTGTATATACACTCGTGACTAGACTAATATATTTATTTATTTTACTTTATTAAAAATATATAAATAATACCTTTTTTGCTTAATGATAGAGTAAATAAGTTTAGATAATTTTTTAGTTCACTTGTGTGTTGTATGTTAAAAGAATGTACCTAATTCGAAATAATGTAAACCAACCCTTAATGAGAACACATACATATATACTTTAGTCTGTCCAATATGTGTTTGTGAATAACATTTCCAAGGAACTACAGAGTATAGAATTGTATCGACATTTACGTTGTGTCGTCATACGCGGTGTATTTTCACATACTTTGCGTTAACTGATATTGGTGTCTAATATTCATAGTAGTTATAAACATTCAAATTTTTAGTGGATTTTGCTTATTTCTAGCAAATTTGGAATTTCTAATGATGTCAAAGTTTTTACTACTCCTTTGCTTTACTGCACTCCACGTTCTGGGTATGAATTTTCAAATACACTTTTATTTTTTCTGCAGAGTATTATGAACATTTTTTATGTATTGTGAAATTATATTTCTTATTTCTACTTTCCCCTGAAACACATAAAACTTATAAGGTCTCTTCTTACAAAATTACATCAGCTGTAGATTTATGGTTTAATTTCAATTTTATTATCTTTACTATACATTATTTTTCATTAACGTATTTAGGATATTAAATACAACATACTGTCTTGTGATAAAATATTGTAACCTATGGTAAAATTTTAGAAATCAAAGCTATAATAAGATATTTAAAATTATCAAATTAATTAATTAACAAGAATTACTACTATTATAAATTAATTATTTCCTATGTAAAAATTCAGATAAAAATATTACTTAAATTAATATTTCGAAATATAATTTGTATTATTTTTATATTTCCTGCAATAAATTTTGTATATTATAGTTTAGAAATAAAATTATATTATTTCATTGATCTAACTAAAATATTGACACAAGCAAAGATTTTGGCAATTCATATTTACACAAGTTTTTATTATTTATGGTTCTTAATTCTTTTATTTTTATATGTATATCAAACATTAAACGATGTTCATAGGATTAAGGATCTATATTGATGAGTTGTCAATCATTTCAAATTGTATCAAATATGTATATATGGATAAAAATATGAGTCACATTGAATAGAATTCGGTACTATAAATCTCCCTGAAAATTTTGGAAGTCTTGAAAGTTTTGAAAATCTCAAAGGTCTTGGTTATTTTAATAAGTTTTGAAAGCTTGTTGTATAGTTGATATTTTACAAGCATTTTAAATGCTTAACCCAAACAGTATCATTGATATAAAATATTAAAGGAATTCTAGAAAAATTGGGATATTGGAAATGTATTTATGTGAAACAACTTTCAAGACCTCATATAGAGCTCAACCTCATAAATAAGTAACATTTTAGTTAGAGATCATAGTTTTGAACATATATTAAAAACATGTATGCACTGTGTATGTACACAAATTATACAATGTTCTGAATATTAGCATGATGAAATTATGCATATCCAATTTATTATATTAACTTAGAAGTCAATGTAAAAGTGTTCGATTAATTTGATTATATTTCAATTTTACAACAGGTGAAGGTCAAGAAAATATTTTATCTAAAAGTGAGGGTGTTCTCACTAATGGAACATCTTTACAAAATGAGCAACATTTTGAAACAAATATTCCATCAAATAAGATACTTACCCCGGTACCTGTGCCACCTTCTTTAGGCACAAGCAAAAATAAATTAAAGCCAGAAGAGGTTTTAACGACTCAAAGTCCTATCCAAACTCGTACAATTATTTCCAATGATCATCAATCATCTGCTATGTCACTAGATACATCAGCTACCTTAAGTTATACAAATGAAACAACTACGAAACAGATTTTACATACAGAAATTAATCCAGCAGTTATACAAGCTACAGTAAATTCTACATTGTCTTCTCATACTGCTGGGAAGTGGGTAGTTGGTAATGGAACGGATAAAGCCTGTATTGTAGTACAGATGTCTGTGGAGTTTAATATTTCTTACATTAATGACAACAAAATGGTTTGTATTATTTAGATGTAGAATATATTATATTATTTAGACATGGTATATGATAAATTAGAATATATATATATATATATATATATATATATATATATATATATATATATATATATAATATATATTTATATATATATAATTCTCACCACAGTATAGCGAGATCATAAAATCAATTTTATGAAATCATTTTATGAAATGAACATATTTAGATATAGGGATAAATGAATCAGGGTTGTACAAAGATGCAAAGTCAATATGTTTTATATTGTTAATTATGTTAATTAAGTATAATTTAATATTTATGTTAATTATATAAACAAGGCCACACCTTAATGGTTTCATTGATTCTGACATATGTTATTAAGATCATTATTCTGAGGAATTTCACTTACCCATATAACTATTGGTCGGCTTTAGTCTTCAAGGTATACACCAAAATATTTTTCATATTATTGGGTTGGCTACTAGTTTGGGTTAGATAGTAGAAAAAAGAAGTAATTATAATTTATATACAATTTTATAGGAATAATGTAGAAAAGAGAAACAGAGCAAATCTCATCGATTTTATATTGACTTCGCAAGCAACATTGTTCCGGATATATGTATAGCAGAATTTTTGTTTCATCGGTAATAGGACTTTGATAACCTGGTAATTGCATTTTCTAATATCATAGTTGCAATTTTTCTAATTATTGCTAATATTAGGGTACTATAAAATTCCATATAAATTGTACTTATCTCCTTTTATTTATTATATAACCAACACTAGATATATGTATTTCTTATTATAAATATTACTATAAATATATATATATATATATATATATATATATATATATATATATATATATATATATATATATATAAACATGAAAGCTTTCAAAAATTTATTTTATGAAATGTCAGGATTATTTTGAAATGGCGCCATATATTTTGGACTTCACAGAGTTGAAGTTATCAAGACAAATTGAACGAACTACTATGTTATGACCTTACGATGATGTAGAATTCAGAAACTTAGATTCAATCAATAGGTATATTAATATGGAAAATTATATTATTTCGATCAAATTATACATTCAAAATAAGATTAAGATTATTAAATAAATCCAACGATAACAATAATATAATTTTGTATCATACACTACAACTGTTGATCGAACCTAAATTTCTGAATTCAAGATCATATTATAGTAAGTCGTTGAATTCATCCGCTATAACTTTGTAAAGTCTAGAATACATATATGATGCCATTTAAAAAAATCAAGATGATTGGCTTTTCATTGAAGAAATTTGTTTGGATATTTTTAATATCCAGATATACGGTGGACCGGAACTCATTAACTTTTGTTTAGAATATTTCTTTGGCAGATTATCGGAAATTTAAAAAAAATGGTGATTAATAAAAATGTGCAAGTACACGAAATTACGGATTGGTAAGATTGGTGAAATTCGGGCGAGCTCGGGCTGGAACTCAAGCATACGAATATTCGAATAGCTTAATCAAGTCGGGTAGCTCGATCGCCATGGTTAACCCGACACATTCGAGTTAGATCGAGTAAAAATCGGCCGGGCACGGACTAGCTTTTTCGATACTCGAGATTCGATTCGGAGTTCTTATTGTAAATTTGAAATGGATCATATATGTAATTACCTCATACATTTTTAGTGATTAATCTTAGAGGACACACCTTGTATATGTACAAATTCAACTATATTTCGGAAACTAAAGTCGAGCGGCAGTTATATGTATAAATGAAATTATTCAAAATGTTGACCTTTATAATATATATCAAAGTCACTCAAAATATAATTACCAAATTTATATTTGTACTTTAATATCTTTTACTCGTTATTCAATTTATTGAAGTAATAAGAAATATATTTTGTTTTTTTAATTGTAAATGGAACATCGTCAGTCATAAATCATTATCATTACTATTGCATAAATCTTTAAAATAGAATATAATGTATGATTCTAAGTGGCTCTGGAACCAAAGATGTCAGTCGATGCTGCTTCTTGATATTTTAATTTAAGATTTCGCTATAATTTGGTACATACTATACTACTGGTGGAAGAAATATAACGACATTATACCTGCAAAAATTAATCGGATGTTAAAACATACATATGTATCTCGAAAATCAAACTAGGCAGTAACTCGTGAGTCAAATTAGGAATTTGTGATGTAGTATATTTAAGAAAATTGTTTATAACATACCATTTGTAAGAGGGGTTTTAAAAATATAAAATTCACTACCTTTTATACATATTGCAAATAATGCAAATATATATTACAATTAATTTTTACAGATTAATTTACAAATGACATTGGCAACCTAATATTCAAACTATTTTTATAGACGCAATTAGTTTAATTGTCATCATTTAATACTTCAATTTACGGCGTTAGTATATCTCTTTCACCAATAGTATACTATATTATTCAAATAGTAATTGCAAGCTTTTGCCAATAAACTCATATCTGGTTATCATTGAATGAAAAATTTATTTAGAATTTCAACATTGTACCCTCACTTCGAAATAATCTAACCTATCCTAATCTAATTGATCATTGAATTAAATTCAGAATAGGATAGTTTGACTTGCCCTAAGGACAGATTAAGTTAAGGTTACGTTCTTTTATTTTACGTGTTAAAGTTTTAAACAAATTTTTCATTTAATAATAACCAAATGTTACGCCATACATATATCAATTTTATTGCAAAATGGATCTCTTTTGGGTCGTATATTTAATAATTAATAACTTTATAAACAATAACGAGCGATAGCTAAAAGTTCTTGAGCGTTAATAAAGGAGGTGTCCTTGATAACACATATCAAAGTAAAGGTCAAGGTCATCGGATCTGCCTCCCTCGAAGTCAACATTTACCTTGAAAATGGCCATTGTCCATTTATGGGTCTCCTTTCCACATAAAAATTGTGTTTGTCCGCGAATTCGCAGGTTGGAAGGTAATCATAATCAGTGAAAATTCGTGGTTTCTATTTTAACGTGTTTACCGTGATGCGATATACTAGTCTTTCACCCAAACTCAACAGTACCAATATTTCCATTGCAAATTATTAAAGCATGAAGTATTTTTCTTGAAGGAACAAAATATTGTTATGGAGATTTCTTAATTGATAGGAAAAGATACATTAATGTTAATACATATTGATATACCTTTTTATACAGTAAATGAAAGATTTCCTAAATAAGTTATTAAACGTATTATCGCTAAATTTTTTTTGATATTGACAATATTGGCTAAAAAAAAATTATATCATTGCCATTTGAATGTTCCATATTATTGTAGAACATTATTATTTAGAACATTTATGTTAGACTCTGGAAACCAAAACAGTCTTAGTTATTGTGGCAACGAACATCATACATGACGTGAGCTAAACGAGTATTTTATTGAACGTTTATTGTGCAATTAAAGATATCCATCATCTGGTAATTGTTTTTATCGAAACAGATATTATTTAATGATCTAAATTAATGAAATATTATATCCAATGAAAATTAATCTTAAATGAGAATGCAAAGATTGAGAATGCACTTTTGTAAAAAAAATGTAATGATATTTGTTTATATCGTTTCATTTCATATGTGACGAGTTTCGTGGTGTGGGGTAAACCTCACATTTTCGTCGTTTCAAAAAATGTCTCGTAACAAACTATGAAAATTAAGTAAAATTTCGCAGTGAACGTCTTACTACACATTGTTAAACAGTTGAACTGAAATAGATTTATTCACTGAGGTAAATTGATGAAAATGTTTTGTGAAATTGTACAAGAGCAACAAATTTTTGAAACTAAATTCTTTTTATGTCAATTTGTTAGTTTTGAATGTTAGATTTTGGAATAGTTGGACGCAATTCATTCAGTGACACTACTACATGTATTGTAAATTTAAAGTGTTGTGGCTTGTAGTATATTATCAATACTAGTATATCTTCATATAGTGATATAGTGTTCAGTTTTAAGGCACTGATAATACGAAGATTAATTGTAAGAGCAGCCTAATGGGATACCGAATAGAATTTGTACTGTCTCGCGGATTCTATAGAGTTAACCTGGTTAACGAATAATAGGAAAAAGAATTCTAGTCCTATCTCATTGGATATTTAATTGACTTTGACTGACGTGATGCGAAGTAATGCTGTAACCTTCAAAGTTCAGCTCCTTATAAAGGGTCTATGGTGTAACTGTTGCTACGATTTTTCTGGCACTTCCAATAATGTGATAAAAAAAATGTTTCGAATACAAGTTAATCAGCATTCAATAGGCTGAAAATTAGTACAAAGATAAGAAATTTCCCAAAAGCGATAAAAAGTCAAAGTCATCTTGACTTTTTTAAATGACACTATATATTTTCAATTTCATACTATTGTAGCTGATATTAAGACAAATTCAACAACCTATTATAAGAGTTACTTTAGATTTAGACAACTATTTATATTTAATTTAATAGTTCATATAAAAATAATTATTAATATCTTTATAATGATCAATTAGTACTATATTAATATTGAAACAATAAAAAGTGTATTTTTTCAGAAATCCTTTAAGGTATTTGATATACCAGCAGACAATGCAACTACGAAAGCAAGTGGATATTGTGGCAAGTTGGAACAAAATTTGACATTAGAATGGTCTTCTAAAAATGTAACTAATGCTAGTATGACACTGCATTTTATAAGAAATGTAACTGAGAATGACTACTCTCTTCATCATTTGGAGCTTGTTCTTCCACCAACAAATTTTCCAAATACCACACTAAGTAAGAGATCTTAATTATTAATATATAATTTTAACATGTCTCAAAGCATTTCTAGTCATTCATGAGAGAGCATTAGTAAAGTATATTTAATTACAAAATGAAGTCATAACTGAAATCTGAAATAGTTTGGATAATAATCCAATTTCAAACCTGCTTCCTTCGATAGAATCATGTTTTTTATTGCAAAAATCGATTCAATTCGTTGTTCTTTATAAAAAGTATTGACATGCTTGTGCCAAAAAAAACTGCTGGTTTTTGAGATACACCTAATTTTAATGAAATAACATATTTCAATATTAAAAAACTAAATATATTTCTTTCTACGAAATGAAAGAGATTATAATACCAATTGAAGTATAGAATATAGTTTCATGCATATTTTTACTTAAAAGTTTGTAGAACGAAACAACGGGAGTAATAAATATCTTAGGAACTAACGATTTTCGTTTACAGCATAAACAGCTGACTACATACTTTTTGTGTAGAATAAAGAAGTGGATCGATCAGTACGTTAAAAAATATAGTTCTTCTTGAAGAAATGTAGTTGATATTCATGATGTCAAGTTGTATCCTCTACAATGCCTTTCAATTTTTTTTTGAAACATTTTTTCATGCAATAAGTAACATTCGAGGAATTGGAAGTCGTGAAGATAGGTGTTTCAATCGATATTTCTATTTACGTTCTTTCTAGTTACAAAATATAAACACACTGAGAATAAAGTCAGTCTAGAAACTAAAATACATAACGTTTTAAGAGACCAATTTATTTACGATCCGTGATTTTTGTTATGAGATTAGTCTTTACAATGTGCATAATATAATACAACAAAAAATATTTGACCTTGAAGCTTTGCTTCACAATTAGTTTTGCACGTTAGTTTTCTTAACCTAATCTTCAAACCATAGACGTAGAGCCCATCTATGATAATGGCGATCTTTCATGCACTTTGTATAAAAACACCGAAAAATGATATTCTTATATGATGAAAAGAGTATACGTTACTAGTTAACAATTTTATTAAAACATGCATGCAATTTAAAATTCATAATCTCCAAATATTACCAAATATTAAGAAATTTATTAAAAATACATGTCTTAAGACTTTTGAGCAGGAGTATACATTTATATATATGTATGTATGTATATAAGTAGATTTCATATTTTAACTTTAAAACTTTCTTGTAGTTCTGTGGAACATTTGTTCGTGTGTCGCTCATTTCTAACATGTCTCTATCTTGATACATACAGTTGTATGTATGTTATTATCTTTTTTCATTTATACTAAGGAACAAAATACATATCTTGTAAATATTATATTAAGGCATTAGCTAAATCCTACGAATCACTCGTAAGTGATGGTAGGTAACACTAAATTTTTGTTTCACCCCCATTCTCTTTTGTATCTCGAAAATTATTTATTAGTATTTATTACTATTATTATTTTTTTTGTAACTAAACATGTTTACGAATTCAATTCTTAGGAACAAAAAAGTGTTTTTCTTATTTTCATTTAAAGGGGAAGACACTGTTATGACTTGAAAAGTAGAGATATATTCGAGTATTTTTTTCAAGCAAATAATACAAGTAGAAAATCAATTTAGTATTATATGTAGTACTGAAGAGCGTGACAAAGACTTTTAAACCAATCTCGTCAAATCGATTCTAATATATTCCTCTTCAAAATTTCCACTTCGACCAGAACAATGGTTCGTCATTAACAGTAATTACGTCATACGTTGATATGTAACCCTATCTAGGGAAATTTCAATATCTCAATAAACGACAAAATGGTGAAGGGCTGAAAAAAGGGTTTTTAATTTTTGTGGGGAAATTGAACGGTTTTTTTTTTTTTTTTGAAACAACAAACCATAAGATCTCTATGTAGTAAAGATAAATCTCTCGAAAATTCGCATTTTCTAAAATAATTGATCTCAATTATTTCTTATTCGCTATAAATGAAATCGAGAAATATCGCCACGAGAAAAAATTCGTCCAAAATTTTAATAACAGATATCTTAATACATAATCTATAATTCAGTCAGATATTCTTGAGCAACCCATATACTCATACAGCAACTTTAAGCATCCTTAAGATTGCCATTGTTGCCAATATTGTTTAATTTTTCATGCGAATAACCCTCGTGCATGCTTTGTTGCGCTTGGAGCGCCATGTTGGAGCATGGTTTTGCCGATACGTTTCTTATTTTTGTAATATTGGCAAGTACATTGCTTCGCTAATAATAATGTGCAAATGCTTTTATGTAACTCATATAACCAACAATGAAGATTAACAACAATTTAAACGGAAAAAATGCTGCAATGTTATCGCTGCTTTCCGAATAATAATAATAATGTACAAATTCAGTAATATGTGTGTTAATACCATTTATATCTTGCTTGAATATTTTGTTTCTAAAAGATTCAGTTGCTACACAGTAAATCCTTGCTGTTTGTAGCGCTACATGCTGAATATTAGTATACGGAAAATGCAATATCGCCACTAATCTTATAAATATATGTTTTCATATTTCTATCTAAAGAGATAATCCTTTGAAACATGCGTTTTTAAAAAGAATGTAAGAAAAAGGAATTGATTTGTACCACTTACACTGTTTAATACCCCTTTGAGAATGAACATATTCATCATTGCATTTTGCTGTTTTATAATTTTATGTATCGATTTAAGAAAAAAATATCTTTTAATCGCATTATCACGCAAGGTGACAAATTGATGTATTATAGTAACACATCCTTGATTGCAAAAAATATTGATTGAATGCGAATTAACTTGCTCTGCATAGTCCTGGACACAATACCTTCATAAGCATAACAGCATTTTGTATATGATACGATAGGAAGTGTGTAAATTATTACGTATTGACGAAATCTCATAAAACAGTGATCACTGAACACTTGCTGTCGAAACTTGAATAATATTTAAGTTTTGATATAATTTTAAATAATGCAGTAGTTTAGTTTCAATAATTAATTTGTTAGTAATTGAGAAAGTATTGAGTGTTCTCTCTCTCTCTTTCTCTCGATGTCATAGACAAATGTTTGAATTAACGAAACGAATTGCGTAAACTGATAATATCTGATTTGTTAAAATGTTTCACTTGTAAGTATTACGATGAATGAAGCAGCATGAATGAAGTACGCTTTCTTAATTCGTTGAACAAGAATCTGCTTGCGATATCAAGAACAAGATATTAGTGTCATATCAAATGCCACTTTTATTGTTAGTATATATCTGAAAAACAAATATTTATATCTCAAAACGGAGAAAATTTGTATGAAGAATCGATGTATTTCACATACATACTTGCATACACGCGCGCACATTCAAAAGTCTTAGAATATTATATGGTACCAATACCAAAAACAATTTTCTAAAATTCGAATTCTCTTTTTCCTCTTGTAATTCAAAAGTAAAACGTAGTGTCAAATATTAAAGTTTTATCAAAAACAATGAATTTGTTAACATTTTTTAAAACGTGGAATACACGAGTCATATGTTGGTCCGTCATCTAATCTTAAAATATCCATTATATACGTATAATAGTTTGAGTAATGTAATAGATGTTAATACGAAAACTTTACCGCAATTTCTCAGAACTTCAACAACACATTTGTCATGCCCTTCTATATCGTAGTACATACATATAATTCTTTTATATCTTTACGTATCCTATGTATTTTGCCGTATTATAAATATAAGTGTATCCTTCTTAACAGATACATCAGTGGTACTGGCGCATAAAGCACCTAATTTTGTGGTGAAAGTATCAAATTCCTACAGATGCTTGAAACAACAGACGCTCAACTTAAGACAAAATAACAGTAATGAAACATCTGGATATCTAACTATATCAGATTTCCAATTTCAAGCATTTAAAGTAGATAATTCTACCGTCTTTGGTTTAGGTAAGTATAAGTATAAAATATTTAAAATAATTAATTGCATATGATCCAGAAATTAATTTATTTGTATAGTATATAGTAAATAGTAAAAAGGTTACTGGTAAAAGGTTTAAAGGATACTTTTATCAGTCAAAATAAGATAAAAACGAAAAATAAAAAAATTAAGGCTTTGATTACTAATAATAGACATTTAAAAATGAACCACAGAATAGAAATTAATTCAAGGAACGGGGACATAACGTACAGTGACGAGCAAAAGTGTAAACACACTCTGCTAATTTTATGTAAAAGGCGATACAACGACTAATTTTTCAAGTGATCGTTAAAGATTAGGTAACAGTAACTACAAGCTACGTCCGATTAACGAAATGTAATAGTTCATTTTCATTAACATTAATAATGTACAGAATATTTTATAATAATTGTGTTTTGAAACAATGTTTACAGTTTTGCGCGTTTCGTCAGAAACGTTTATGATAGTACGTAAATGTCAGGAAAACGAAACTGTCAATAAGCTCTGATTGTCCACTGTTTCGCAGTCGACTGTTCCACACCATTGTTAGAATACTTTTCAGTTTGATATGCTTAATCCAAGATGAAGCCACTTAGTGAAGATAAAAAGAACAGTATTATTTGTTTGTGTGATAAAGGTTTGTCGTTGCGGCAAATTGCAGAGAAATGTGATGTCAGTCATACGATAGTTGCAAGAATAAGAGAAAAGTATGTTAGTGCACCAATTTCTTCACAAAACGGTAGACCGCGACTTATTTCGGATAGAGCAGCACGTGAAATTGCACACTGTATTCGGTTGGATAGTTACAAAACACCAAAAATTGCTGCTCAGGAAATCAAAATAAGTGCTAGCGAATGGACCATTCGTCGCTCTTTAAAGAGAATTGGTTTTTGAGCGAAGGAAAAAGAAAGTAAACCAACTCTTTCAAACAAAAATATTAAATTACAAAAACAATTTGTTGACACCTACAAAGAATGAACGACCGAAGATTGGAAAAGAGTTATATGGAGTGATAAAACAAAAATTAACAGATTCGAATCCGACAGAAGGTCCTGGTATTGGACTTCATCCGAGATTAATGATCAACCAGGTGGTATGAAACAAACTATGAAGTTTGGAGGTGGCTCAATTATGTGTTGGGGTAACTTTACTCACAGAGGTGTTGGTCCCCTAGTTCGAATCGAAGGTATAATGCGAAAAGAGCATTATTTGACCATTCTACGAAGTAATTTACCTTCTGTAGTTAATTCTATTGGATATAATGTACGTGAAGTAGTACTTCAACAAGACGGGGATCCTAAGCATACTGCAAAAATAGTTAAAACCTGGCTAGAAAATCAAAATTTTTCTATGATGAAGTGGCCAGCACAAAGTCCAGATATGAATCCGATCGAAAATTTGCGGTCTATCTCGAACCCTTAGGTGTTCATGAATTATGGGAAAGAACACAACAGGAATAATATTGAACCACAAATAATTAAAAATTTAATTGACAGTGTTCCTCATAGATTAAAAGCATTGAAAAAAAGTAAAGGAAAGTGGACGAAATACTAGGTTGAAACCTTAATTCGACGAAAATAATTAAAGTGCAAAACTGTAAACATGGTTTCAGATGTCCATTTTTGTAAAATGTTCTGTACATTATTAATATTAATGAAAATGAACTATTACATTTCGTTAATCAGACGTAGCTTGTAGTTACTGTTACCTAATCTTTACCGATCACTTGAAAAATTAGTCGTTGTATCGCCTTTTACATAAAATCAGTGCGAGTGTATTTACACTTTTGCTCGTTACTGTATATGTTTCAATACAACAACACGTGTTCGTAGCTTACTTTGCATTATTCACAGCCAAAATATTGTAACATTCTGTACTGTAAACGATTTTACATTTTATCATACATTTTATCATAAGATTGTGCATTTATATACATACTTATAGAAATTCATAAAAGAATATCAAAATCAAAATATATATATATATGTCGGAGATGAAAGAACACCGGAGGAGCCTCCCCTTTGGAATCTTGGGAAAATCCCGTAACATTATAATCTAAATTCTACCGTGGCCGTAATTAAGCAATTGTCGTCATTCAATCCGATTGTAGTTATTCGAGATTTATGATAGTGAGCTTGGGCTCGAGGCGACAGTCAGTCGCCGAGCGTAGCCGCGGTCAAGGGATGAACGTTTTGTCTAACAAAGCTATGGAGTAATAGTATAGCTCTTACGCTCGGTGGTGTTCTATGTTTTAACAAACAATTGGTGCAGTAATACTTGTACGGTAGACAAGGGCGTTGGGTACGACTTGGACTTTGGAGGAATGCGTATTTGTTATCCCTTTGACCGCGGATTCGTTATTGAACCTGGGATCATTGTCATTAGCGTCTCGAGTATCTAATTACCACGGTTACTTGTCGAAATCCGTAATAATCATATTTGCACTAGTCAATATCTTCTCTATTGCATAACAACAATGTCTAATCGCGACGAAGATTCATTTCACGCCCCTTACCTAAACCCTAATCATAACGGGAACCCGATATATATATATATAATATATAATATAAGATGTAAGATAATAAACTGCCGAATAAGTGTCGTTGCATTGAGAATCGTCTTGATTCGATTATATTGTCTTATATATGATTCGTATAATGTGTCAAAATTGAATGATTGGGAGGACAGTATGGTTAAAAAGATCGATGAACTGTTTTGTTTTTTTACTAAATATAACTATATGATTCCATTTGAAAAATACCAATAATCTTGAAATCTCGTAAAAAATGACACGGAGAGAAAAATATTTTGACCGTTACACGTGTTCGTTGAAACAGTGTAACTTTGTCATCAGAGGTTATTTCATACAACAATAGACAGATATTTAGCTGGTCCAATCTGTATATCTATTTGTGTAAGGAGATTTATCGGGTCTCGTTGTTAGGGACATTTCGATCAATTTTTAAATATCGATAATAAAAGAGCAAGAATGTATATACACAAGTCATCACTTACGAACAGAAATATATTCCGCGAGTTTAGATGCAATTTTGAATAGGAAATATCATTTAAACAAAATATTCGCGATATTCATGATTATGAAAGTGAACGGTGGGTCATGGCGGCGTAGTGGACGTCACGACTTTGTCACGTAAAATTCGTGATAAAAAAAGGAAGAGCTGAGCAATAGCTTAACTTAGTTGTACAAATCACGACCAAGATCATCCCAAGACTAGTCTCGTGGTTGAATGTTCGCAGTTTTTATATGTTGAGTTTGTAGGAGTTGAGGGACAAGGAGAGGATCCTGAGTGCCCTACATAGTGGGGAAAATTTGGTGTTGGGCCATGTGCAAAAGTAAGGTCAAACTCTAAAGGTTGATTGTCAGGTAGTGTGGAATGGCGTGGATTTGGGTATGGTCGCTGTCACATACCCCCCTCCTTAGATTGTTTTTGGTCCTCCAATGTTAACGTTTCTTCCTGCTGCTGTTGATCCTCGTTCTCGTCTTGTTTCGATCTGGTTTACTCGTGACGGTGGTAGATTTCTTTGGTTGGTTAATTGAAAATTTTGATATTGCGGTGCAACGTGTCCCAATTTACCACATTTGAAATATTTTACTTGTTGTCGCTCAGGAAATGATATACGTTCCGTTTTAGAAAATGGTGAAACGTTTTTGTTGATTGGATTATTACGTGTGGCAGGTAGTGGTCTACGTTGCTATTAGTCGAGTACCTGTCCTCCATTCCTTTTGTTCTTCTTGTAGGTATCTTTCAATGTCGGCGGCTTTCTTTTCTGTTTCGCTCAATGAAAATGGTTCGTTTGCTAACAGTATGCATCCTATGTCGTGTCGAAGTCCTTTTAAATAAATTCGACTTATTTTTCTCATGGTGGCTTCAATCATTATTCGTCGTGTAATTGGTTGTGGATTTTCATTAGTTATTGCATACGTAAGTTTATTTAATATGCGGCGGAATCGGATATTGAAACTTTGCACAGATTCGTCGCGTCCTTGTTTCAAATCGTGTAATTGTTCTTCGTATTCATCAGATGTTACTTGAACTGCTACGTTGGATCTCAAAGCGTCATGTAAATCTGCATAATTTTCAATAGGTATGTCCCGAATACTTTGCGCGGCTTTACCAACTATTTTATCGACTTTAATGGCTTTCAATAACAAATCTCTTTGTGAACAACGCATTCGCATAGTACGTACTTCTTTTATGAAATTTTGCATTCCGACATCATCGTCACCATTTAAAATTGGAATGTATCTTATTGCGTCTTTCGCTGATAACATAGTCTGGTGTCGTGGTTCATTGTAGTCTTGGTATTCGTCATCGTTATCGCTTTCAGGGTCAAATACTATTTTAGGTGCACTCGCTACAGGTACACGACCCTGTTTCTCAATTTCGCGGTTTCTTTTGTGATGTTAGTTACAAATTCAAAATCTTTGGTCATAATTGTTTTCGGACTTTCAATGCCCAGCTTCGATTCGGCAACTGTTTTTCTTAGCAGTTCGATTTCTTTAGCGAGGCCTTCTCTTCACTTGCTTGTTTGGTTAGTGTTTGGATTTGTTGTTGAATTTCGGCGGTAGTTTTCGCGTGAATTTCGTTCTGTTCTGTTTCTGTATCGCGTCTAGTACTTGCTTTAGACTAATACTAACTTCGCTGTCTTTACTTGTTGATGCTTTAGACATATTTTTTCGAAAATTGCTACTTCGTCTAAGTCTTGGCTGTCAAAGCTAGAACGTCTATATTGAACAAAAAAATCAAACTTTACCTGATATCCGTAGAATGTCCGTTATCAAGTTGTAGGCTTCAGATTCGTAGATTGTGAGTTTGTCGTTGAGGATGACCCGTAGCCCAAGTTGAATCCTTTTCTACGTAGGTAGGATGTCTTGTTTTGCCAATGAGCACTTTTCACAGTCCTGACCGAAAACGCTAAAATGTCACGTAAAATCGTCGTGATAAAAACGGAAGAGCTGAGCAATAGCTTAACTTGACTGTCTTTTAATATTTTTATATGCTTTTATTCACCAAAGTGGTTAAGTACAATACTACAATGAAGCAGCGAAGTTACGAAGTATCGAGATAGTTGTCCAAATCACGGCCAAGATCACCCCAAGACTAGTCTTGTGGTTGAATGCTCGCAGTTTTTATATGTTGAGTTTGTAGGAGGTGAGGGGCAAGGAGAGGATTCTGAGTGCCCTACGTAAAGGGGAAAATTTGGTGTTAGGCTATGTGCAAAGGTAAGCTCAAAGTCTAAAGGTTCATTGTCAGGTAGTAGTGTGGAATGGCGTGGATTTGGGTATGGTCATTGTCACCGCTTCATCCAAATCCTGCAATGTCCTCCTTTGTATTGTAATACCCTCCGCGTGCAAATCAACACGAGGCATAAACGCCTGTAAGTGTATAAGAATTCCCTTCATTTCTTTTCTTTCTTTTATTTTTATAGAAAAAATTAATAATAGTCTTTGATTACCCGAAGATTATAAATAAATTCTCGATTTTCAGGTTTCTAGTTTCTAAGCAATGTGTTTAATAATTACATCTTTTGTGTCTTATGTTTGCCATAACTAGGTATATTTTACCATTACATCTTTACGTTAATAACATTACTGTAGAGAGAAAAAGAATCCCATGTAAAAGATTGATACGCTATAGAGCAAGTCTTTGGATATGTTTCTCAAATTTTTATACATTCCTTATTGATCAAAAACATGAAAAATCAGTAAAAATAGCTTCTTGTTCTTAAAATGTTTGTTATAGAAAGCTTAAAAATATTTTGAACGATTTTGAAAATAAAAATTCACTTACTAATTCTAAAAACGTGTCAAAGTCAGCGAAAATTAATGATATTTTTTCAACTATAATTATTAAATTTGTTCAAGTGTATATTACTTAATTGAAAATTATATTACGAATGAAGTTATGAGTTGGAAAGATACAATTTTATTAACATTAGTGATTATGCATTATATCCTTTGTCTTCGGATGCAAAAATTTATATTACGTGAAACAAGTTTCCATTCTAAATTGCGTTAATTCTCACGCTTTCCCTGTCTCATTCTGTACGTCAAGATTCCACAAACGAATAAAGGCATATAATAAATGATAATTTGGAATATTATATTATAAAATATATTTTATATAATATGAAATACGAAAAATACTAGAAATATAAAAAATATGCAATGATTATTGTTTAAAACGTTATTAGCGTTACTAATGTTTATTAATTATATTTGTTATTAATTTTCAGCTAAAGATTGCGCTTTTGATACACCGGATGTTGTACCAATAGCAGTAGGCTGTGCACTGGCAGGATTAGTGGTTATAGTGTTGATCGCATACTTGATTGGTCGTCGTCGAAATCAAGCTCATGGTTATCTTAGCATGTAACGTTAAAATGTTTTTATCTTTAACTTCTTTCGTGTAATTCAATGGAAATTTCCTTATTTAGTTTATATTATGTATCGTAATGTTAACTGCAAAATTTGGCGAGAAGTGTTTCTCAAAAATTATACGTTAAACATTACAATTCAAAGATATTTAAGAAGTACTATTAACAGAAAAATAAAGTTATGTAAAATTTATGATTATTGCAAATCGTGTGTACGATGTTTTTCAGTTATAAAATTTTTTATTTACATATTCAAATAATAAAGTGATACCATATATAATGTGTACAATTTATTATTATCGCTATTGTTATTATCGGTATTATTAATATTGTTATGTAACGTTAATTACTATTATCAATATTTTTATTAATGGTACTATTATCGTTGTTACTGTCAGAATGCTTTATTTTCCATGATTTACGTTACGAATTGATCGCTTTAAAAAATTAGTTTATTATCTATCAGCGGAAACATACTAGGTGTTTGACAACAGATGGTAGAAATTTTTGGCACTGTTTTTATAAATAAAAATAACATGTAAGTAAAGAATAAAATGATTGTGATTTGTTTTGTAGTAACTGTTAACATTCAAAAATTGACCAAATCATTCCTAGAATTTGATGAATCTTATACGAATGAATGCAAAGCAGTTTAGGCGTTTTAAGCCCAATAGCACATGCTGAGCAACTTAGCTTGTACTAGTCCGTAAAGAGGAAGATTATCCCCATTCATTCAATGCGATATAACATTTTATAAGAAAAATTGTAAATGAAATATATTTAAGGGGGGAGGTGCATTACACATATCAGAAGCCGTACTTTTGGGCTAGTCAAGATACCAGTAGTCTATCATTTAATGATCTCTTTCCTTTACCTCCTCTTGGTGTGAAAGAAAAAGTCAAATAAAATATTAAATCAACCTATTTATTAAAACCTGTAAGAGAATATCAAAACCCACTTTATGGAATTTTCGAAGGAATTAGTATTTCTTCGAATTGATTTTGACAGGATGAATTTATTTATTTATTTTCAGTTACTTTTTAAATGTCTTTGCATACTTAAACGCGAAAAAGAGGTAATATAACGTGCACTATGCACGCAATATATAGATAATACATATGTTGCGGCATTCGATAGCAAATACCACCGGAGGACACCAACTAGTGGTTAGCGCCTTAGATTACGAACGCTCGGAACCCGGGTTCTCAAATCCCAGCGACCGGAGTCCAATTTTTCTTCCACGATACAAAATTTTTTTCTTTTATTATTATTTTATTATTTTATTTTAAAATTTTACAATTTGTCCAGTAGGACATTTGGTAAAATATTTTAACTTAGTGAATAAAATATAGCATGTGAATGGTTACCCCCAGTGGGGTTCCATCGTCGTGTTTATTAGGTTATATCCTTTGTGACGATATAAAAATGGGAAGAAAATGCAGCAGTACCTACCCCAGTAGCGACATCCACACCCGCAGCAGAACCTATCTCGGCCTCTACACTAGCAACTACAACTATCACGACCTATATACCTCACATACAAACTATTGAAAACTATTTATTGCGTTGTATTTTGCGTACACACGTGTACGTACAAAATAAAACATGAGAGATAAAAAGAAATGTTAAAAACAATGGAATATTAAATTAAGCTTATAATAAAACTTAAACCATACAAGAACATTACTATTCCTGTAATTATGGTACAACCAAGCGGAAGATGATTCCTCATAAAAAAGTAAATCGAAAACCAGAATAAACTTTTTGCATATATGTCGGAGATGAAAAGACATCGGTGCCTTTGCTTTGAAACGTTTGGGAAAAACCCAATACCCTAATTCAGACTTTACAACTAAGCAATAAACTAAGAAATAGTTATATGGGTACCCAAGGTTTATGACGATGGGCTTGGGCCCGAGGTGACATAATGAGTCGCCGAACGTAGCCGCGGTCACGGGAGGAACGTGTAATAACAGAGGTATGAAGTAATTGCGCAGTCCTCCTTAGAAACAATGATTGACCCGAGAGGTGGGAAAAGGACTATATAAGATAGTTCCATTTGGACTAAGGGTCAGTGAGCTAGTCGCCGAACGAATTGCTGATCGAGTTGCGTGTACGGATCGTGTTTGATATCGGATTTGTCTCCCGTGGCCGTGGATTCGTTATCGAACTTAGATTCATCGTCATCGACATCTCTTTTGTCCGATTGCCGTCTTTACCGGTAAACTCTTGCAATCATCATATCGGTACCAATAACGATCAGCTAGAGTACATAATCACGATGGTCAGTTCGAGTGAAGATTCGTCAAACGCCCCAAAATTCTAAATCTATTATCATTTCCGACATCAGAAGCGGGATAAGTACCGATTATAACAGTACAAGAGCTCACGACCATCGTACGCAAGTTAATTCAGCCGTAATTATATACGAAAATCGTGTATGGAACTTAAAAATCTTCGTTACCGCGTTTTAATCCTGAAACCGCGGGCTCCGATTCCGCTGCATGGTGCGCAACTGTCAATCTGATTATGGAGGAAAATTCTTTACAAAGCAGCGCCCGAGTGGAAGCTATAATTTCAATAACGAGCGTCAAACCAACTTCTACGTAGTGGTAGCGTCAACCGGTAGATCAAGCCATCTGGGTGAGTCGTTTCCATTTTACTCCGATTCTGGAACCAAGTGTTTACTAGTTAAAGAATCCGTGGTCTTGAGATTTTCTGGCAAGAGAACGTTTGATATGGTAGTAAATCCAGGAATAAGAAATAATCGTATTAAACGTATATCTCAAATCTTATCCATTGTATGCACTAATGGTTTTATATTATAGACAAATTCTCATGTTCTTGCTGATAATTATTTAAAATATGATATGGTGGTTCACCTTGAAAGTCTAAGTCAAGTTTTAATGCAATATTACACAAAATAGCCCCGCTATGTGTGAAACCAAGATAATTAACGCGATAAAACCACTGAAAACGAGATCGATATTATGGAAGTTGATACTGTTGTACATGGGAATGATAAAAGTCGATTAATTTCTCTTCGCGAGAAATTCAAAGATTCATTCGTCACGGGTTTCCTACATACTCGTGTAAATACAAGCCAGTTAGAAATACGATTAATTGGTCCTAAAATCACCGTACAAAGAAGTCCTTATAGACTTAACGAGGAAGAGAGCAGAATAGCACGCGAGTGAATAAGGGAATTAATTCGAACAAGAATCATAAGGCCTAGTAATTCACCGTTTGCGAGCCCTATGTTACCCGTGGAGAATAAAGATTCCTCAAATAGATTATGTGTAGATTTTAGATTTATTATATTATATAATATTATTATTTATTTAGAGAACTAAATAAAATACGGTCGCGGATCGGTATCCTCTACCTCTTATTGCGGATCAAATCGCGAGATTGCAAAAGAGAGATACTTTATTAGTTCGGATATGACCAGCGAGTTTCTCCAAATCCTTATTCATTTTAATTCTACGAAGTATACAACATTTGTTACCCCCGACGGGCAATACGAGTATATAACGATGCCGTTTGAATTGAAAAATGCACCGTCCGTTTTCATATGTCCATTCTCAATGCTTTAGATGACTTCGTCTATTCGTAAGTTGTTGTTTATTGGATGACATCCTAATTATTGCCGACTCGATAGATCAAGTTATAGAAGGATTGGACACGTTTTGGAAACCTACGTAAAAGCCAGATTCTCTTTTAATTTTTCTAAAGGTTCCCTTCTAAAGACATTGCCACTCTATCCTGGTGTATGTAATTCAAAACGGAGAAGTTCGCTCGAACCCAGATCAGATACGAGCTTTGCGTTCTTTACCTGGGGCAACGACCGCCGCACAGTTTAGACAGTTTATAGGATTATCTTCTTACTTCCGAAAATTTGTTCCTAAAAATTCCACGAGTAATGAAACCTTTGTATACACTAACGTCAAATAATAAAAACACGACCTGGACAGAGAAACACGAAAAATAGGGTAAAAGATAATTTCCGTCCTGACCGACGCACCGATGCTAAAGATATTTGACACTAATTATCCTATACAATTACCTACCGATGCTAGTTCAGATGGACATGCGGATACTTTAATGCACGAGGTTGAAAGTAAAGACAGACTAATACAATGTTATAGTAAAAGAACTTGTCCTACGGAATCCAGGCACCATTCATATGAATAGAGACAATAGCAGTCGTAAACGCTGTCAAACATTTCCGACGCTATTTACAGGGACGAGAACCTCCAATTGTCACCGGCCGTAATTCTTTGAAAGCCTCCAGCAATAAAGCAAATCTAAACGACCTGGTCTATAGGTGGTGGGCTTATTTACAAACGTTCAATTTTGATATTATGTATCGAGAGATTAAACGAATGGCCCACGTAGATTTCTTCTAACGGAATCCTATAGACATTTATCACAGTATAATTAACGAAGTCGCAGATAAAGAAATTAATCTGGCCGAAATATCAGAAGATTAGCCATTAGCGGAACAACGTCGTAATCCCCAAATTTCATAAATCGCCAATAAATTATAAAACGATGAGATTGCGGAAGACATCGCAAATACGTATGAATTACAGTCCGATACCTTTTATCGTAGAATACGAAGAAAAGGCAGAACTCTCTACTTCCCCAGTGTCCCTAGAGGTTTTGGGCGGTCCGTTATTAATCATGTGCATCAGTCAATTATGCATTTAGGTTGGGACAAAACGCTCGAGAAACTATACGAGTATTACTGGTTCGAAGGAATGGCGAAATATGTTCCCAAATTCGTAGAGAACTGTCATGCTTGTCGAGTTTCAAAGGCAGGTTCGGGTAGGGTGCAAGCTGAACTGCATTCTATACCTAAGACCACCATAACTTGGCATACGGTGCACATGGACATAACGGGCAAGTTAAGTGGTAAAACCTAACCCCAACCTAACCCCAAAAGTAGAGTTTTCTTAGAAGTGGTGACCACTTCAACACCCTTCTTAAAACTCTACATTCTTACAAACAATTACCTTTTAATATCTTTTTTATTTTTCAAACCTAACTTTTGTCTTAGATATTCAAATCTTGGTTTTGGCAACGCCTCTGTACATATATCTGCCAGTTGCTTTTCGCTTGTTATATACGTTACATCAATTTCGTCTCTATTGTATAAATCTCGCAAGAAATGATATCTTACGTCAATATGCTTATTTCTTTGATGGAATTCTGGATTCTTAATTAATTTCACGGTACTAGTATTATCTACACATAGTATATACTTAAAGATCTCTATTTTACATTCAAGAAATATTTTCTTTAGCCACATAGTTTCTTTCGCTCCTACGACTGCACTGACATACTCAGCTTCTGTCGTAGATAGAGCTATACATTGTTGTCGCTTACATTGCCATGTTCAGTTCGCTGTTGCCGAAGCCGAAGCGTGCAGACGTGTGACTAGTGCTCTGTGAAGTTCGTAAAACAACACGTGACACCCATCCGTCGAAAGTTTTTTTTTTTTATTATTTTATTTTAAATTTTACAATTTGTCCAGTAGAACATTTGGTAAAATGTTTTAACTTAGTGAATAAAATATAGCATGTGGATGGTTACTCCCAGCGGGGTTCCATCATCGTGTTATATCCTTTGTGAGATCTGTTGGGTGTTTCCTTTTCAGTCTTCTTTTTATTTTTGATATGTTGATCGGTTCGGGTGTGTTGCTATTCTTTCTCTGTACCTTCCCGCGTATCTGTTAATTTCCTCCTTGATCGTTGATATTCCCAGGTCCTTCCGAATTTCCTCGTTTCTGACGTACCATGGGGCATTTACTATTGTTCTTAGAATTTTTGCTTGAATTGTTTCTATTTTGTTTATATGGCTCGTTGCTGCTGTCCCCCATAATGGTATTCCGTACGTCCATATTAGTTTTAAGATTGTTTTGTATATTTTTACTTTGTTTTCTAGACTTAGTTTGGATTTTCGGCTTGTTAGCCAGTACATTTGTCTCTTTGTAGCCTGAATTTTGTCTATTATTGATTTAATATGCTGTTTCCATGTGAGTTGTGTATCTATGTGGAGTCCCAGGTATTTAACTTGCCTTGTTTGTGCTATGTGCGTGCCGTTCAATAGGATGCTTGGTGAATTCTGTTTCCGCAGTGTGAATGTAATGTGGTTGCATTTGTTGGGGTTTGCTTTAATTTGTTTATCTTGGAGCCACTTTTCTATTTTTGTGATATGTTCTTGTAATAACGTGACTGCTGTTTCCGGGTTAGGGTGCCTGACTAATACAGCTGTGTCGTCCGCGAACGTTAATATTCTACTGTTAACAGCTGTTGGTATGTCTGCCGTGTATATTGTGTATAATATGGGTCCTAGGACGCTTCCTTGCGGGACTCCTGCCTTGATGTCTTTGACTTCAGAGTAGGTGTCCTTGTTTTTTATTGTGAAGGTTCTGCTGCTTAAATAGGATCTGAGTAAATTGTAAATTTGACCTGGAAATTTCTTTTTGATAGTTTGGAGTAGTTTTTCATGGTCAATTTTATCGAAAGCTTTTTCGATGTCCATAAAGAGCGCCGTGCAATATTGTTTTGTTTCCAGCGCCTGTAAGATTTCGTTGACGAGTCTGTGCATTTGTTCAATTGTAGAGTGTTTCTTTCTGAATCCAAATTGGTGATCTGGTATTAATTTTTCTTTCTCTATTATTGGTTTTAGGCGGGCGTAAATTATTTTTTCCAGTATTTTGGAAAGAACGGGAAGTAGTGAAATTGGTCTGTAAGATGCTGTTTGGTGTGGGTCTTTCTCTGGTTTAAGTAACATGATTATCTGTGCTAGTTTCCATAGTTTAGGATAGTATTGAATTCTTAATATTGCGTTGTATATTATTGTGATTAATCGTATCGCTTTTGGAGGAAGATTTTTCAAGATTTTACCATTGATTAGATCTATTCCTGGTGCTTTGTTGTTTTTTGTTTTTTCGATTATGTTTTTAATTTCTTGTATCGTTGTTTTAGTTATGGTGTATTGCTTGTCAGATGCGGTATTAATGGTTAGCACATCCTCGTCCGTATGTCGATTGAGGTTGGTGTTGGTGATATTATGTGATGTGAATGTGTTACATAGGTGGTTGGAAAATTCTTCTGCCTGCTCCTCGTTGCTTCTGGCTCATGTGTTGTCCCTTCTTCTGATTGCTGGGATTGGTTTTGTTGTTTTTTTGACTTTGTTAGTGACTTTCCATGGGGAGTAGTTGGTATTTTCGTGCGCGGATAGTGATTCGATGAATTTTGTGAATTCGTTATTATGATGTTCCCTTATTTTAATCTTTAATTTCTTAGTGAGTTTGTTTAAGTTTCTCTTGTTTTCACTTGTTCTCTGTTTTTGCCATTTTGCTTTGGCTTTTCTTTTCTCCCTGATTTTGTCTAGGATGTCCTTTGGAATACTTTTTTTTGATTGCCTGCTATTTGGTTCATAGGTGGTGGTTGCCCACGCTGCTTCCTGTATAATTTCTGTCATATTGGCTACTGCCTGGTCAATGTGTTCAGGTGTTTTCAATGGGATATTACAGTTGATTTTGTTTTCTATTAGCTCTTTAAATGTTTGCCAATTGGTGGTTTTATTCCAGAGCGACTCTGACTTGATATAAAGAAGTGGTTTGCTTGAATATTCTATTATAACTGGTGTATGGTCGGAGTTAAGCTCAAGGCTGATTGTTATTTTTAATTTGCTTACGTTTATTCCTTTTATTACTGCGAAGTCCAGCAGGTCAGGTATTTTATTGAGGTCTGTCGGCCAGTCGGTTGGTCTTCCTGTCGATAGTACATTGAGGTTATTGTTCCTAATGTATTTTTCAAGTGTTCTGCCTCTCGGTGTGTTAATTCTCGAGCCCCATAACGTGTGCTTTGCATTAAAGTCTCCTGCTGCGATATATTTGTCTCCTAAGGATTGAAAGTACTCTTCCCATTTTTTGAATGTCATTTTATGTCTCGGAGGTACATATACTGATGAAATCTGGAAGTAATTGTCGTTGGTTTGTATTGTGACAGTGGTTGCTTGTATGTGTTCTTGATTTGTATGGCTATGTAGGTGGTGCTTGATGTCATTTTTTATTATTACTGCAGTTCCTCCATGTGCTTTACCTGAGGGGTGTTTGGTGTCGCAGACGGTGTAGTGAGGTATTTTTATGTAGTTTTTTACAGTGAAATGTGTCTCTGAGACAAGTAATATATCAATATTATTTTTGTACAAAAATGTTTTAGATTCTAGGGCACGTTGTTGCAAGTCATTGGAGTTCCAGGCTGCTATTTTCAGCGTGTCCGTTTTTATTTTTTGCTTAGCATGTTTGTAAGCAGTTGTAGCATAGCTGTAATTTGTTGCGTTTGCTGTCTGAAAACTGCGTTTTGTTCGCTGATCATTTTTGTTACTGTTTCGCTGTTTTTAATGGATTGCCTGAGCAGTTCCTTGATTTCTGCAGTATCGTTGTTGTTGTTGCTTTGATTTTGATTGTTTGTTATCGTTGCTGGGCTTATATTTTGGGTTACTTGCGCATAGCTTCGGTTACCTTGAGGGTTAATGTTTCTATTTATAGTGTTTGGTTCATATTGTGCTTGCAATGCCTTATTATTATCCATTATACTTTGTTGTGGTTGGTAGTTATTAAATGATCTATTGCGAAGTGGTGGGAACAGTTTACGTTGTATTTGCTTTCTGATTTCACATCCTTTATAGCTGGCCGGGTGTTTTCCGTTACAGTTATAGCATCTAACTTCTTCTATTTTCCCTGTGTATGGGCAGTCTATTGTTAGATGATTTTTTGCACATTTGACACATGCCGGACTTCTGTTACAATAGTTTTTCGTGTGTCCGTACTGTTGGCATCTCATGTATTGTGGTATATCTTTTTTATAGCGTGGTGGTTCGACTGTTACTATAGTGTTTAGGATTTTATTGATTTCATAAATTTCCTTGTTATTGGTTCTGGGTTCTAGTTCAATTAAGAATAATGGTAATGGTTGCTTTGTATCATATTTTGTTATATTGCTTATTGCTCTTGTTTGATGTCCAATTTTTGCTAGTTCATCGCTTATTCTTTTTGTGTTACTTTTTGGGTGCAATCCTCTTATTACTATTTTATAGCTCCTATCCGTTTTGGGCTGATATGTATGGTATATAGCATTTTTATCCTTTAACGCTTTAATTACTTTCCTGTAAGTTTCTGGGTTAATTGTTTGTATTTTTATTTGTTCTATTTTTGTTTGCTTGATTGTGTATTTATCCTCCCCGACCATATTGTTTAGTAGATCAATAAGCGGGTCTATTATTTGGGCCTCCACAAATATTGGTGGTGGTTTTGTAATGTGGGCTGGATGAGTTGTGGTTTTACTTATCGGATCAGCGTCTATTTCTTCCGTTAGTGAGCTGAAAGAATTTCTTAGTGGTAATTCTTGCAGCCATCGCTGCTTTTCTGTATCTGGATTTATTTTGCGTTTTTTGTTAGTCTTTGCTAGCTTCCAGTTTTCGTCCTGGTAACTTCTTTCGTTATCGTGGCTGCACTCCTCGTGTCTCATCTGCTTTTCCATTTCTTCTATAACCATGTCATTTTGTTTATCAATATCTTGTTGTTGTTGCTTTGGGATTGGTAAATCTACCGTCTTGTTTATGTAGCACGTTTCTCCTTTAGTAGTAATTTTGATTGTTGATATCTGTCGCTGCATTGTTGGACTTCCCCTCACTAACACTATTCGTTAAAAATTTTTTTTTTTTCACTTGGAACATTTCTCTGAATCACTTCTCCGGAGCACACCACCGACCAGACACGTTCGTTCTCCTCGGTTGCCCGAGCAAGTATCCATCCGTCGAAAGTGAATCGGAAAAAAGAAATCATAACCAAGTGTTCTCAAAACTTACTAGTAGAAAACCCAACGCTCCCAATCTCTGACCCGAACCATAGCCTCTCGACTAGTTATTTCAAATTGAATTAACTAGCTCGACGATGGCCCAAACATCTCTTCCTCCCCTGTGGCAAAGGGACAATGTATCCCTCCATTCAAACGATGCGAATAACACAAAAAATATAAACTGGAAGCAAGTAAAATAAAACGCAAACAACAGTCAAAATAAATGGCAAACAAACCACATGACCACCTATAATAGATTCTCAATACTGGAATCCACTGACGCCTCCATGGATATAGCCGAAACACCAACAAATCAACATACTCAAAGAAGTCCCGCACCCCCGCCTTTCTTCATTGACGATGTCATCGACATACAAATTAATAATTTAGTAAAATAATTAAATAAAATAATTAAATCCATTGAGGAAGATATCTGCAAAGAGGACTACAAATTAAAAATAAACAACAACAAAGTCAAAATCCTGCCGACAAACCCAGACTCATATAGAAGGCTTACAAAACTGCTAAAGACCGTAAATGCTAACTTCCACACTTACCAGTTTAAACAAGAAAGACCTTTTCAAGTGGTTCTACGCAACATCCACCACTCAGCAAACTTAGATGAATTGAAATTCGAACTTTTAAAACACGGTCACGAAGTAACCAATGTTAGTTACATAAGGCATAGAATCTCGAAAAACCGGTTATCCCTATTTTTTACTGACATAAAACAAAAGCCTAACAATAAAGAAATTTATAACATCAATGGTCTAATGAACTCAATAGTAAAATTTGAACCACCTTTTGTTAAAAAAGAGATAGTGCAGTGCAAAAGGTGCCAAAGATACGGTCACACGCAGAAATACTGCAAAGATAATTTCCGCTGCGTCAAATATGCAGGTACACGCCCCACCGATCAGTGCACTAAAACACCAGAAACCCCAGCGAAGTGCATCCACTGTCAAGGTGATCATCCTGCTAATTACAAAGGTTGCTCAGCCTATAAAACTTTATACATAAACAAGTATCCTAAACTCAGAGCCAAAGAGAGAACCAATCATATACCTAGTACTTCTAAATTCACTACTACTTCAATCTCCTATGCCCAAGCAGTACAGGGTAAACAAAATAATCCGAATATCCATAGGGATCATTCTCAAAATAGTGTTCCCAATCCACAAAACACAGACAACTTCTCTAGACTTGAAAAATTAATAGAAAAACAATCAGAACAAATAAATAATTTGCTATCATTATTAACACTCATGATGGATAAATTAATATGCCCTGACACAAAATAAAACCAAGACGCATAGCTCTTTGGAATGCCAACGGTCTAGCTCAACACAAATTCGAACTAGAACTCTTCCTAAACCAACAGCAAATCGACGTAATACTTATTTCAGAAACCCACTTCACCGACAAAAACTACTTAAAAATAAATGGTTATAACTTCTACCACACCCAACATCCCAGTGGAAAGGCCCACGGCGGCAGCGAAATCATTATCAAATCCAGCATCAAGCATCACGAACTTCCATCAATCCAGAAAGATTATCTCCAAGCAACAAACGTAGCAATGGAAGACTGTCATGGTACGATCACCACTTCAGCGGTATACTGCCCTCCCAGACACTCCATTGCCAAAGAAGACTTTGACAACTTCATTGACGCTCTGGGCAATAGATTCATAGCTGGAGGAGACTATAACGCCAAACATACCCAATGGGGCAGCAGACTGGTCACAGTAAGAGGCAAAAATCTCTTAAATACCATAATTACCAACAATCTCAACTACCTCACCACATATGAACCCACATACTGGCCCACTGACTCTAACAAAACTCCTGACTTACTTGACCTCTTCCTAACTAAAAATATCTCGCCTAGATATGTCCAAATCAACTCCTCGGCGGATCTCTCTTCCGACCATTCCCCAGTGATTGCATCAGTTAGTTCAACAATTATCGAGAACCTACGTAATTGCTTTATTCATAACCAACTCACCAACTGGCAGCTCTTTAGAGAAGTTTTTACTCGCTCAACTTCAGCCTTAATTCCACTAAAAACTAACGAAGATATTGATCTAGCCACCGAATACTTAAACACGAGCATTTTAAACGCCATCCGTTTCTCCACACCTACTAAGACTCCTATCATCAAATGTGAATATCCCCATTACATATTAAAGAAAATAGCAGAAAAACGTAGACTAAGAAGAGTTTGGCAGACCCATAGATCACCAGATGATAAACGCGAACTAAACAACGCAACTGGAAAACTAACCAAAATCATCCCTCCAATCCGCCGTCCGCAAGGTGGATGGGCATGTAGCTCTATAGAAAAAGCCAACCTGTTTACCAATTATTTATCTAACGTTTTTAAACCCCATTCCTCCAAATCTGCCGTGGATATTACTGAATACCTGCACGCTCCTTTCCAAATGTCCCCTCCCATTGAACCCATCACTTCTGCGGAAATCATAGAAATAATCAGTCGCCTAAATCCCAGGAAAGCAGCTGGACGTGACCTAATTTGCAACAAAGCAATCAGGGAACTTCCCACAAAAGGGATTGCACTCATTACATCAATCTTTAACGCAATCCTTCGTCTTGAATACTATCCCAAGGCCTGGAAAATTTCTCTGATTACTCTCAGTCCTAAATCCGGAAAACCAATATACGAAACCAGCTCCTATCGCTCAATCAGCCTTCTACCTACCTTATCAAAATTATTCGAGAAGATGCTAACGAATCGACTCCTAAAGGGCTTGAAAAAACTGCCAGATCACCAATTCGGTTTTCGGAAACAACACTCAACAATAGAGCAAATCCATCGCATAACACACAATATCAGCCAAATCCTAGAAAAGAAAAAATACTGCTCAGCAGTATTCCTTGACATTCAACAGGCATTCGACAAAGTATGACATGAAGGGCTTTTATACAAACTCAAAAAAAGAAGCAAGGACACGGTCAGATACCTGGGCATGACTCTGGACAGGAGATTAACTTGGAAAAAGCACATCACAGACAAAACGAAACAACTCGAAGAGAAACTTAAAAAATGTTATTGGCTCACTGGCCGACGCTCCAATCTAAGCACACAGAACAAAATCACCCTATACAAGACCGTCATGAAATCTGTCTGGACCTACGGAATCCAACTATGGGGTACAGCAAGCAATTCCAACATTGAAATTCTCCAACGCTTTCAATCAAAAACTCTTAGATCCTGTATATACGCACGCTGGTATGTCACCAACGAAGTAATACATCGAGACCTCAAGATTCCTACAGTCAAAGAGGAAATTACTAAATATAGCAAGAGATACAGCATAAGAGTCAACCAACATCGAAACCCCCTAGTCACTGGATTACTTGATACGTCGGATCAGATCCGCAGGCTGTGAAGAGACACTACTCGCTAGACCTAAGCTCAAGATTTAACTAAACAACATTTATTATTTATAATACCTTGTATCAATCATATTTATCTATAATAAGTATCTACTTATTATAAATAATTAACCATGCCACAGCGCCACGCCAGAAAAATTACTGAAAATTCTCAATGCGAGAATTGATTGTAAATTCTAATAAATAAAAAAAAGAAAAAACTTTCGTCGGATGGGTGTCACGTGTAGTTTTACGAACTTCACAGAGCACTAGTTACACGTCTGCACGCTTCGGCACTCAACAGCAGAATGGAAATACAATGTCTAGGAGAACAGTATACTGCTGGCATGCCAATCTTCTATCGCTACGTTTGTAGCTTAGAGGTAGTTCTTCTGGAATGATGGAAGCTCATAGTGTTTTTATGATGGTCTTGATGATAATTCCAATGTCGTCGTGGGCCTTTCCACTGGGATATTGAATATAGCACCAAAAATTACATCCTCTTCCTTGCTAGCGCATAGGCTAGTGGGCTTCAACAGTTTCGTAACTGCGACAAACATATGTAAGTATGCTTTGTAGAATCGTCAATACGAGCGAACGATTCGTACTATTCTACGCATTTACCATCCTAAGTAAACGCGACATCAAGGATAAATCGGGATGAATTTTTATAAATAATAGATTATTATATTTCCTTGAAATTCGCTTACGATAGACAGAATTTACTGTACTGGTACCGACAGCTTTCGTGTAGGAAACCTCTAATAATTGCAAAAAAAAGACTCTGGGCAACTGCATGATCGTTATTCCCCCCATGGGGGGGGGAGATTGTCCTCGACGCACGATGATGAGTAGCGTCAATATCAAATATTCCTGAGACAATGTATGTAGTTCCTAATTCAAAAGTAAAACTTTTCTATTTCGTTCGGAAAATGAGGGAAATTGACGTTACTGTTAATTGGTCAATCTTCATATCGGTGGTTAGAAAAAGATGCTAGCCGCCCTTGCTGGCGGGAGGCGCCGTTCATGAGAAAGTATGTTTCCCCTATCTTCCCGGAGTTGGGACAAAGACTGTTTGTCTGTTTGAAGCACTTTAGTTAACTAAATCTTAAGATTTATAACGGGTCCTCAGGCTAGCTGAATATGTACTGTGGAGATACATCTGGTAATCATCTTACCCGAAGAATAGGGTCTGCGTGTGGCGAGCCACGGGACGGAAACCGCTGGAATGTTTACTGTCGAGTGCCTCTACAACTATTTCTTTTAAGGAGAGCTATACTATTACTTTATACCTTTGTTAGACAAAACGTTTATCCCTTGACCGCGGCTACGTTTGACGACAGATTGTCGCCACGACCCCAAGCTCACTGTCACAAATCTGGAACAACTACAATCGGATTGAATGACTACAGTTGCTTAATTACAGCTATGGTGGAATCTAGATTACAATGTTACGGGATTTTCCCAAGATTCCAAAGGGAAGGCTCCGGTGTTCATTCATCTTGTCGATTTCTTCTTTGACCGTTGGTATTTTTATGTCTTTGCGTATATCCTCGTTTCTGACATACCACGGAGCGTTGACTATCGTTCTGAGTACTATCGATTGTAGCGACTCTAGTTTATTTATGTGGCCCATTGCTGCTATCCCCCATAGTGGTAAAGTTAATATCATCAATGTATTGAATTTGAATAACTATAAGACGACCGATAACGCTCGCATAATGTAATCACGAATTACTCATAAAAATAATTACAAATTTAATAAAAAATAATAACAAAGATCTATACTGAAGTAAAATTTTTGAAAACAAGCTGTAGTTTTGCATATGCTATTGTGAACGAAGTATTCGCAGAAGCAGTTTATTTAATTTCGTAAAATGTGATAGAAAAATAAAGAGAATGATGGCCGCTCAATATAAACATAAATATATTGCTAAACGATGAACAAAGCGGCCAACGAGTCGGCTGTGACGTCAATCCACATTTGAGGCCGGATGTGTGCAGGCCATCGCCACGTACCCTCAATTATTTCAGGGACCCACCATAAACTTAAACTTTTAGTTCATTATTTCTGTGAGTGTTACCGGTTTATGGATGGTACTTGAAACAGTCCTTAGGTTATTATGCGTCCCTGCTAATTACGAGGAAAGCAGGTAATTACCTAATGGGAAAAACCCAATACGTAACTAACGGAAAAATTGGTTTTTCCCATAAACAATGTCACCTATTAGCCACGCTGGTAGGAGGCTTCCTCCTACCATCTTCACTTATTAACGTAGCCTGTAACCAATTGGCATCGTGGACGGTTACCCTCACTTTTTCTAACGAAAGGTGCGAACAGCGAATCCGCGTTGTTAATTAAAAAGGACATACCCACATCAAGCTTTCCTCCGTAATAAACACTTAAGTCAGAGTAAACTAAACCTAGAAACAGTTAACGTCTTTCCGATCAGTCAAGCTTATTGTAAACCTGTGCGGTGTTAGTGGATAAAGTTGTGTTACGATTCAACTTTCTCTCTTTACTTTCATCTAACCCTAAAGTTTACATGACACGGCTATGGTTACACTTGTGATTTGTGCCTCTGTCACGGATGCACACATATAGGCCGGAACCAATGAGCTAGTAATGACAGTTTTTTGCAAATATTTTGGATAGGAACTAGGGTTGAATGGCAGTTACGTGAATACCACAAATGTGTTTGGAATAATGGTCTCGACAGCAGGCCTCAAAATCCATGAAAATTTGCGATAAAAGCAAATTTCTAAATAATTACCATGAATTTTATTCAGTAATAAAAGTAAGATGGATAGAAATCGTTGATTACAAATTAGTCATGATGTCAAATCTTGCCTGTAATTAGTTTGTTCTTCTGTATTTACCGTTTTTATAAACGAATACATATACAAAACAGATACATTACGCCAGAAATATTATTCGCAGCCTATCAACTACTGAAATTACTATTAAAATGAAATTTTGGTTTTATTACAACAAAAACATTATCACGAAGAAAGCAAATTTAATGTTAAACTTAAATATCATTCCACTGATCCATTAACATTCAAAAGGAAAGATATTCTTTTCTTCTCTAAAAAAACTATAATAAACAATTAATTCCTCTTTCAAATGCAATTAAATTTAATTATTACGCAATTCTGTTATTTTCATATTTGTCTATTTCGGCATCTCTTATAACAAAACAGGACAGATCCCTAACTTCATAGGTTCTTGTATATGCTAGCGTGAAAACGTTCAACACTTGGCCGCTGTTGGCAGCACTAGTCCGGGAACAACCGGAACCATAAAGCGTCAGCGCTCTCATTTCCTCTTTGATATAATTTCGTCTAATAATACAGATTAATTAAATAAATGTGTGTACATTTTTACAGAAATTTTAAATTTCGATAAAGATTATTAATGAGTTAAAACGATTTAATGAATTATACAGCTTTTAGAGTAAAAAATAACGGTATGTGTGTATCAAAAGTTTTTGTTAAAGTATAATTAATATATAATCACGTATGAACTTTTTTCTTTATTAAGATATAATTTTAATTATGTTATTTATATTGTTATTTAGTTATTTGATATATAGTTTGTCGAGATATAAGTATTGAATACATTCAGATAATTACAGAATTTTGAAATTGACTATTGTATCAATTGTCTGTTGTGCATTATGACGCGCGACAGTATCTACTTACATATGTATGTTTGCACGGGTGGGGAAAATATGCTTACGTTTTCTGACAACAGATGACATAACCTAACCTATGCACCTGCGTATAGTTATGTATTAATATCCCCACTACTTAATAAATAAATGAATACAGCTAGCAAGTTACCACGGAAAATTTACGTTAAAAGACTTGACGTCTTCTTCAGACTTTTTCGTTACAAATCTGAGGTATGATAACATTATTCGTTTTTTACTTTTTCTTTTCTTATGTATCATCTCATATTATACAATAAGGTTAATATTATTTCTTATTGAGTTACACATATCCATAATGTTATGAAATCATTTATAAAAATTATATAAATAAAAATTTCTAGTGCTAACATAGTATCCTAAATTTTTCATTTAGTGTAAAATCATAATGTTACATATATCCTCATGGTCTTAGTTTACATGATTTTGCAAATTTATCCTTCCTATTTGTTATAATTTTGTTGTTATATATGTACTATTTACAATATTTATACTTCAAGTTGAATTTCAACAAAAATACTTTATTAAAATATTAAAATAATGATACAAATTATAACATCCTACATAAAATTTTTAAATAACGATCTTAATTGTTAGAACTTTCCAAATAATTTCTAATTTGTATGTCATAAATACTACAAAAATAAAGTAACCCATAATTCATATTAAGAAGTCTTTCTTATTTTATTGAATAACTAAAAGTAATTTAAACAGATAAAAAATTCAAACAAATATTTTCTTAAGAAAAAAGAAAATACAATTTTTAATAAAGTACGATTCTTAAATTATATCATTAAGTGTTTCAAATCATTTTTGAAAATTTGCATAATATAAATGGAACATAGATATCGTTTCACTGTAAAAACGCCTAACTAAATAAAAAAATTAAATCCATTTAAAAAGGAAAACAATGTGATTTTATTATTGCAGACAAAAATACAAATAAACTTAAAAGTTATTCAAGAAGGTACTTACTGAAAAAATTATGTATGTTCTAAATCTATATATTACTTTCATAAAACCTTAATTCTTAAAAAAGAATCTAGTTTAGGTAACATAATGTTTAGAATATTACTCAATATAATAGACATTCAACAAATAGTAGTTCTAACTTTAGTACATTTTTTCAAAAAATATTTAATAAATTATAAAATATTTTAAGTATTTTAAAGATTTATTGTTAAATTTGGAGTTTGATTTTGAAGTCATATTTTGCAGCTTTTATTTAACGTAAAAAGTTTACTATGTGCAAAAGTTTACTAATAGGTGCAAATTATTACATAAGATGTTTATTGCATCATGATAATGTTATACATATATTATAAAGATTGATTGGAATATTATGTTCATATAACATCCTGAATATATGATAAAATTTAAAATTGTCTGGTTTTGGTTAATATTAATATAAAAATAGTATATACATTAAAAATACAAAAATAGGACCATTATATAAATAATCTGTGCAATTTGATGTTGTATATACTTACACAATGAAATATTTTTAAGTAATTGGTTATTGCAATTTATAAAGAGAATTATCAATACTGTGTAATATTGTATATAAATGTATACAGATTTTAAACATTTTTATCAATGGTTTATTCAATTTTGAAATTGTATGAATTCAATTCTAAGTTAATGTATGAATTAATTTTTTGTAATTAATTGATATATATTAAGTATAATATCTAACAACAAGATGGCAAGAACTGCAAAGTCTCGTATGAGTTTTGTATTCACATTGTATGTGTATTCGATGCTTTAGGTTGATGGTAAAATAGTTCCAAAAGAATTTGAATGTATGGCCCTTTGTCTCCCAGAAGATTTGTAAGAATATGCAGGAGTAATATAATAAATAAAAAAAATAAATAAATAAAAACAATTAAAAATTTATCTAAATAAACTGTAAAAATTTAAAATTAAAATAACATAACATTAGTATTAAAAGGATTTTATAAAGTGAGATATAAAAAGAACTTATTAATTTCCTGATAACAGTGGACCATGTACTTAAATCCTTTTGGAGCTGTTTTACCAATAACCTGAAGCATTGAATGTGTATACATCCAATTCATTTAAGATTTCACAGTTCTTGCCATTTCCTTGTAAGATAAAATCAGTGAAGTAATTAAGATATAATCTTATGGAAAGATTTAAGAAAACACTAAAAGATAGCTTTGAAAATTTACCAATTTAAATAATTAAAATTTTTCTCTATGCACTTTCGCAAAAAGAAATTTCTTTCTTGTACACAACATATTACTTGGAATTTATAAAGGTTGTTTCGGAATAAGTAGGCAATATTTAAGGGAAGGATTCAGCGTTTAAAAGCAATAAAAATGTATCAACATATGTATTGATGCTCAAAATGATTTTTTTGTATTTCAATACATGCATAGAGATGTCTTGCTACCTATATGTTCACACAAACTTTTTTTATTTATTAATATCTGGTTCTACCCTTAATCTTTTACATTATGTAGTAATCATCCCAAAAATTGGTGCAAACCATATGTTTTATTTAATTAAAAAATAATAGAATCAATATTTGCAATAATTTTTAAAAATATATCTTGTAACATGCTATTTAGTCCACCTTGTATATTTAAACATTTAGGTTAATTTCCATGATTTAAAAATGTTTTCTAATATAAAGGAAAATTAAATTATCTATATGTATTTTAATAGTTTTAATAATTGTTTTATTTTGATAATTAATATTAATATTATATGTTAAATACATTCTTCAATTTGAAAATTGATTTATATCTACAATATATTTATTACTCTCTATTTGACCATCCTTTAGAAGATAAATTTCAGAAACCACTCGAACAAGTGTTTGTCTATTTTTAATGAGGAGCTCTTATGCCGACTTCCATGTCCTCAACTTCAGAAACTCATGGGAAATGAGTATCCTTTAAAAAAAATGTACCGCTTTTTAATCTTTTTAGGATTTGTATTTCTAAAAATTCTTTTTCATTCTACGCCTATATCATAAAAGAAGTGTACTGTCCAAATTTTGCTCTTCTAAGTACAGCGGTTTGGGCCGAGCATTGATGAGTGAATCAGTAACTTTTACATAATATAATATATATATTTATTTTAATAGATTTATTTTAGTAGAATACATATGTGTATAATGTTAGAAAACATTATAATGTAAATATTAGAAATTTATTATTATTATATTATTATTATATTATTGGTAAAAATAACTTTTTAACAATATAAAGAAGTATATATTAAATTAGTAAACTTATATTTTTTTACTTATTTATAATTTCTTGTTATTTAGTTATTAGACTGCGGATATTCATGTAAAAACATGTTTTTACGAACACATAAAAATGGAACATGAACAGAAGTACTTTTCATCCTTTTAATATTAGAAGAAATACTTTATTCTGAATTCCTTTCATATTTTTGAATATTTTATGTATTCTATAGATTTTTGCATATTTAAATTTTTCATAAATGTATAAACATCCGCATAGTCTAATTATTATCAATTATTGCAATACTATAGGATCTTAATTACTTTATTGGTAAAATATTCATAAATTGTTGTAAATTGATTACTAGTAAGAAAATAATCAGTTAATTAATAAAAGAAAAAAATCATGAAGTATTAATAAAAAATGAAAATTCATTGTGAATATATTCAAATTTTAATATTATTTTTTTTTATTTAGTCGTCAATTTACAAGCAATTCTCATTGAGAAAAATTTTAATAATATAAAAGTAATTATATAAGAATTTTGAAGGTTAGTAATTAAAACATAGCTTTGTTGTTTTTTTCAGCATCATTACTATGATATTGTTCCATTTTTACCCTTTCGTATGTCCGGACTAGCTGCAAAGCAAGTATTTTTGAGAAATTTTTGTAAAAACATATTAACATCTGAGAGATTATCTTGCTACAATTTGGTGGGAACAATGGCAAATTCAGCTGCACAACAGAAATTAAATCAGGCATCAATGGAACCATTTTTGGAAACATATTACACTTCTAGTAATAATTATGAAATTCCATTAAATTTTTTACCAGAAAATTTAACATGTGAGAGTAACATGCAAACAGTTCTTGGGACAAATGCATGTGTTGAAACTCCAATGTTTTTAATGGATAAGTACATGTCTGATAAACAGAAGTATAAAGCAATGAGACAATGGATACGTTTTAAGAAAGGTAAGAAGTAGTATTAATATCACAGAAAGAAATATTTGATATTCATTATATAAATTTTTACAGAGAAGCTGACCTCTAATTCTGAAGAATCTTTTATTCTGAGAGTATTATCCTTCAACATTTTGGCACAATATCTATTGGAAACATATCCATTTTTGTACAAGGCTCATGATAAACAGGCACTGTCTTGGAAGATTAGGAGGCAGCTTCTCTTACAAGAGATTTTAGGAGCACAAGCTAACGTTAGTTTTTTAAAGTAATTTTGTGTATATATTTCTATATAATATTAGAGGCACAGATGAGGTACAGGGTATCCGCCTTGCTATCATAGTAATCCTGCTATCAAGCCCACACCGATTTTGATGTCACTTCCAATTTTAGCAGATCAATATAGAATCAAATTGTAACATCAATAGCAGTTAAAATTGGAAGTAACTGTAGCTACGAAATTAGTTAGAAAATAGGGTAGTTGCAAACATTTGCAATGAGATACCAGAAACTATTAAATGATATAATTTTTTTCCTCCATTCAGGAAAGTTAAAACTTTTTTATTAATTAATTACTTCTTAATGTGCAAAAAGTTACTTCTACTATTTAGTTTGCAAATTGAAAATAAACTTTTATTTTGCAGTTTTTTAAATAAAATATTATTGAAGAAGTTTAAAAAAAGGTGGTATGAACAGCATTTTATTAATTTTAGAGATCATTGAGATTCGACTGATCATTTTCTGTAGCCCCACAATCAATTCCGCATGAGCTGCAGCATTTTATGTGAATTCATGCATAAAATGATATTTAATGATTCATTTTAATATTAATTGCGGTAATTATTTACAAAGCACACGTCTTCACGGATTTCAAAGACATTGAAATATGTTGTCAAGGTTAAAGGTCATTTTGAATAATTTTTGTTTATACATGTTCTCGTCTTTCGGTTTTGGTTTCTGGAATATTCGAAAAAAGCTTTAGTTCAATTTACGTTACTTATGACCACTTCATTCTGGCATAGATGGACGTCTCACGGCACACAGCGTCTGTACTTTTATATAACTCAGTCTAACTCATTTTTGATAACCATTTTCGATCATTTTCAGAAAAAAAAAAATCAGTGGGTTAGGTTTGAGTTAGATAATTATTCGGCCGCCCACGCTGTAAAATAAAGTAAAGTTATGAATAATAAGACAAATAGAAATGAATTGCTTAATATGATATTAAGCAAAATGATTTATACTGTGGAATACCACAGACTAATAACATACATGTTGTAGACAGCAAAATACAAAATACAATACAGCATCAAATATATTTCTACAAATATCTCGGAACTAAAGTCGAGTGACAAGTAACATTTAGAGAGCGAAGTTGTTCGGGATGTTGACCATGACAACATATTTTAAACTTATTGAACTTGGTGAAATCATTTGCTTTGTAGCAGTTACCCTAATTTCTAAATCAGGCACGGGAGAAGTTTAGATCTTATGAAGTGTATCTAATATATCCAGTACATATACTGGAAAGCTTTTCCTATTCAAATTTTTTCACTATAGAAATCGCGAGTTTATATGTATTCGATAGTAGATAGTCTCGGTAGATAAACATTGATGTATAGCAAATATGTGAACATCGACTGCATAAAATTTGTTTATTTTTAATTTTAAGTCGCTTCCTTTAGTTTGTCGATGATAAATGATCCTCAGTTATATTACATGGTGTCAAAGGTATCTACCAATGAGTAGCTTTTAGCAATGTTTCACTTGAAAAATTATAAAATAAAGATGTACTTGCAGTGAATCAAAGAAGTATTGGCACTTAAATATTTTTCTTAATTACCTTTCCACGTTAAAGTGATATACGAAATTTGTTTTTTGGTGTCTTGTAATGTGAAGAACTAGCTTATTCTTATCTAGCTCTCAATAATGTAATTTAAGGAAATACAGGAAGAAGAAAGAAAATTTCATAGCCAAAATAACACTTGTGAGTTTAGACAGAAAATATACTGGTGTATTTTTTGGAATTTCTTTCTTTTATACATCTTAAATATGATTGTAAGAATGCAAATGCAAACAGTGAATCTTATGTATGCAATTAATCTCGATGTATGTAATTTGTTTCTGCATCCGTGTGAAATGAAATTTTATTTCTGCATAGGTGCGGTGAAAGTTCTCGAAAAATTATTAAAATGTATGCAAATGAATAAAATTAATGTAATTTCAACTTCTGAACAATTAGGAACATCATAAAGCACTTAGAATACGAAAGCAGTTGTGATAAGAAACGTTCTGTATTCTGCAAAAAACAATAGGATAGTCACTAATTGTGCGTCTAAACGTGGTTTAATAACACATACATGATTTAAATTCCAGTGTAGTTATGATTTGGCATCGGTAGTATTGTGCGGCTCGATGGATTTGAACTTGTAATACGAGTACAACAATCGCGTGTTCGTAAACATTGCATTATTAGAAGTATAGATAAACTTGCTGAATTGTACAGTATCAGCAACAAAAAATTGTAACATAATATCAAAATGTGATCACGTGAAATTGTTCTCAAATGTGTTTTAATTGCTACGGCTTCCGAAAGTTAGAAAATTGTTAGACTGTTGCTTTCCTTAGTGGATATAAATTGTGCAATATATCAAAGTATTCTAATTTGTAGCTGGTATGCTATATGCTATCTCCGTAAGGCTTATCCTGAACCTCATCTGTGCTAGAGGGCTAAAAATCTGACTCCTTAATACATTTCTCCGTCGGAGAAAAGGGACTATGAACTCTACCAAACAAGAATCGCGTAAGTAGCGATTAAATAAATTGATTCAATAGGTACTTAATGAGGTGCTTCTAAATTTTATACGTATCTGTTACTGTAACATGATTTATGGCTTTCTTTATACAGAGATATACTCCCTTTTTCTTATAACTAGGACAAAGAATATAGATACACCCTATACAATAAACGATAGGACACCTCAGGGATTTTTGCGTTTCTCTAAGTTAATGCAATGTAAGAAGATTTTTTATATATCCAGAGGCATATACACTGTTCCTTCATGGTAACATAGAAAAGCTTCGATTGCTGTTTAAGTTCTTTAGAAGTTAGGAATTTTATAGATATTTGATTCGTTTATATAAAAAACAGGTCTGACAAAATGATGGGATAATAAGTAAGATCTCAATAAATGCGTATTTAATTGTATTGAAGCAGTTTTTGTAAAGCAATATTAATAGTGGTAATAATAATTAGTTATAATATTAATTATCAAATTCTCGTGGGAAAGAGTTCAAAGATACTAAAAACAAAATCACTTTAAACTTAAGAAGAAAAATATGAGTGTGAGAAACATAATTCAAATCGTGAAGATAAATTGCAGAGAAAGTAGAAGTAGACATTCATATGCAGAATATGTAACGAAAACAATTTAGAGGAAAACTGTCGATGTTACACAATAGAATTGGCAGTGTGAAAGCTTTGTTTATGAACATGTTTGTTCATCTTTATAAATGAAAAAGGAAATGCTTCGAGTGAGAGAATTATAAAAATAAGATGGCACACAAGTACAAGAGGCAATAATTAAGGGATTAATTAGTATGATATTACCAATATAAGATTTTTTAGGAGAAAAGGGTAACCTATACATGAAGAAATAATATATGATACAATATAGCGATATAGGGGCAGTTATGAAAAATTATTTTTTCATGGATAATATTCATAATAGGATGTACATCTGAGTGTCCTAATTTTAACATAATAGAAATTTGGGATGTGTCGTCACGAAATATATGTACAAGATGTTAGAAGGAGGCTTCAATAATTTAGGGCCTTATATTACATACTCACAGAGAAGAGTAAAAAATGTATAATCAATATAAGTCCTAAAAACGATCATTCCGATGTAAAATTAATATTTATTAGTTATTAGCGTTGGATATCTCTTTGTAACGCATTAAATGTGTAGCCATTTGAGAGTTAGGAGTTTGAGAGAAAATATTCGTTGGCGTCCTGGGTAGGTTAATTTCGAAAGCATCCGTCCGGCAAGCGGAAGATCCGGGTTCGCTGCTGCACCAATCTGATCTGTCGTTTATTTTTTTCTCTACAAATGTATACTCGTTGGAAATTAAACATGAAAAAATCGGAACACGTGTTCTGTATGTCAGTTCCGAAGGATACATATTTCTCCGTTAAAATAATAATCGGATATTGTTGACAGTAATAATTTTGTATTTAGAATGTTGAATTAGTGTTTCTAATTCTTCTATGTCGAAAGAGATATAGTGTACTCATAAATTATTTGACGAATTTGAAGCCATCCCGTGTCCTTCGTACTAGCGCTAATATCGTTCTATGTTACTATGTGTGTTTTCATATGGAACGCGTTTTGTCATGCTTGATTGAATTTGCAACAACGCTATTTGATTCCATCAGCTATAGTTACATTAAATGTGTTGTGAAAAAACTCACGATATCGAATGTTAATACATATAATTGATTTTATATCGAAAGGATTGCTTTTAGGACCTATATAGATTAAGCATTTTTTACTCCTTTTGGCGAATACTATAAACCCGTTAAGTACTGGACCCTTTTTATGACATTCTCTGTATACATAATTTATTTAGATCATATCATTAATTGCATAAATGATACGAAATCACAATAATTAAGCAAGAATTGAAATTTACATTAAAATAATCTATAAATTTTCATATAAATTATTATTCAAGTATAAATTGTATACTCTAGAAATTATTGATATTATTAGCAAACAGTAAAGTAAAAGATAACTTTTTATAAAAGATGATTAGACTCCTCGTCAAAAAGATAACTCAGGTGTGCTATCTTTAATTTCTTAATGATGCGTGTAAAGTTTTTTGTCTGTAACGTATAATATCAAAACATTATGAGCTCAGAATATGTGGTTCGTTGAAAATAATTAAAAATATTATGAGTTTTATTGTGTAACAAAGAAAATTGTTTTATTTTAAGAATGATAATAATAAATAAATGATAAATAATACACTCTGTTAATATGTTTAGAAATTGTTCAGTAGTTCATGATCTATCAACAAGTAAAGATTACAGTACAATATTATATAAATTTGTAAGTATGGGACGCGGAAAAAAATTAAACGAGCCTGAAAAAAGCAAATTCTTGAACTAAAACAGCAACGGTTATCAGTAGCAAAAATATCGAAAGTAATAAGAATAAATCGTAAAGTAATACACAATTTCTTAAAAAATGTTGAAGATTCTGGCAAAAGGAAAAGTGCTGGTCAGTCGTCGTCGTTATCCGATCGCGATAAGCGAGCAATTTTGCTCCAACTCGCAGTTAACAAAAGCAAATAATGGATAAATCTATTGTTAGTGCCAGTGTTTCAAGTGTTCGTCGAGTTCCACTATTCTGAAAAGATATTAAGAGGCTAAAATTGAGAAAGAAACCTTCGTTAACAACGAAACACAAAGTAGTGTGGCGGCACTTGACAGCGCAAATACCGCCACTCGACACTAACTAATAACGGACGACGGCAGCGCAGTGGTTAGCGCCTTAGGTTGCGAACGTTCGTAACCCGGGATCGAATCTCGGCGACGAAGTCCGATTTTTCTTCCACGATTTTTAAATAGGAAGAAAATACAAGCACAGTACCCCAGCAGACGACATCTACACCAGCAGCAGGACCTATCTCTGCCTCTACACTAACATCAGCACTGTCACCACACAACGATCGACACAACTACTATTACACCTCAAATGCAATTGCATGCGAATGGGATACGTGTTAAGTTAAAATTAATATCCAGAAGCTATATAAATCGATACCAAATCGTATAATAGAAGTAATAGAAAATAAAAGGGGATGTACCCATTATTAAATAAGTATATATACGTTTGATAAGTGATTATTGTTAGTTACAACTTATGTTGATTATTATTTTCTTATTGTACATGTGTTATCATTTCGTTTTTAAAATGAAACAATTTTTTTTTGTTACACACTAAACCTCATAACATTTTTAATTATTTTTAACGAACCGCATATTCTGAGCTCATAATGTTTTGATATTATACGTTACAACCGAAAAACTTTACACGTGTCACTGAAAAATTAAAGATAGTTCACCTGGGTTATCTTTTTGACGAAGAGTGTAGTTGTCTTAGGCAAATTATCTTACATGTCCTATCATTTTATCGCATCCATTATTCACATAAACATGTAGGTTAGATTGCTATAAAAATATGTAAACAGCGCTCAGTCCTTTATCATGTTACTAATAATAAGGGCAAATATAATTTATATATAATATATTACATAATCTTTAAAATTTTATTACATTGTATTAACTTTAAAATACACTAAAAATTGTTGAGTGGCCTGTTATTTTGTCTTGAAGTAGGGGGTAGCAGGGTAAAACCGGGTACCATTGTTTCTCTAAGAGAAGAGCTGTCATATGCACTCAATTCGTGGTGATAGATCCGAGCTGGTTCCCCGACCATATGAGAAAATCTATTGATGTGGACGGCTACCACTTTAAACATCTAACAAAATAAGGTGATTTACATTCTTCCAATTGAAATTCATTTTTTCGTATTCAAGGTCACTTCAAGGTCATGGTATTTGGATCGTTGAACTCGCCTTTATCTCAATTATGACATCGCATTATATACAACAGATGTTAGTATATAAAATAAAATTCGATGACCTTGAGGAAACCTGAAGATAATCTTCACAGAGCATTTTTTATCACCACCAGATAGACACCTTGAAACCATTTAAATCCTTCTTAGTCTTTTTTTTTGTTACTGTTAATCCCTTAAGCTAGGAGAGGATATATACGAGTGATATTTGCTCGTGTTAATTGTTTGCTTGATGAGTCGATTCTGTAGAATAATAAAAAACAATTTTCTAACATTTTATAAATATACCTCTATAATCTAAAATAATACATACTTCCCACACACTTACACTTCCCGTGCGAATGACCTGCAAAATTTCTTCTCCTACTTAAGTACTGGTATATCGGTCAACCACATGGATTTTGACGAGAACTTTTATAATTATACTTTGTTGTGACATGCATATAACAAAAAAAAAAAAAGACAAAAATAAAAAATATCAAAAATGGGCGGGTGGACCCCAATGATCTTGAAATATTATCCTGGAGAAAAATAAAATACCGTTTACATAAAGTCATGGTTCACAAGATGCAACGGGTAAGAGAAGTTTATGTCTGTTATCTGTGCCCGCAGTCTTATATTATGTTCGTGACCGTAGACATTTAAAGAACTTCGACTAGTCTTTTTCTGAATGGCCGACTAGGGAGTGGTGATAGAATTTGGAGAGGCACGCTAAATTTTTCTATCAAAGCTAATTGTTCTGTATCTTGTATGTAGCAATCAACAATGTAGCATCAACAAAATTTATATGCACGATGACGTAAGTAAACAGCTTCAAAACCAATCAACCAGAAGGTATCTGTTTATTCCCGATTCGGAAAATAGCAATTAGACACATTAGGTCTAAATTCTATCATTGTTCGTCTATCATTTAAGTTTTACTGCAAATGTGATAATTCGATAACATGAGTATTTATGCCACCGGCTCTCTTACTAATTCGATGTACCGTCGAAAATAATAGAACGATGTGCCGCATATAATCATTCCAGCAAACTCAATGAAATTTCGTATGATTGCTTTTTGTGTATTGGACAGTACTTTATTTTTTTCACGCTCCGACCGCCCGTTCTTATTATGTTTCTCGTTATATGTACGGCACAACAAGTAATTAAAATAGACCTCGTCAAAATCTATGAGGACGTCACACAGACAGGTTCACCTGGATACTACAAAATCATATTTCCCTTTGATCTAACAATAAGTATTATATCTTTTAAGAAGAAAGCTATGATTTTCTAGTTGTGTAAGGAGCACTTAAGATTTCTGCCTCTGTTCAGAGCGTGTTTCTCTGACCTTTTCTACTATGAAAATGTATTAGACACCCGGTTTTACCCCACTTTTCTCTGATCTATGATAGAGATAGATAGATTATACACCATAAATTTATTAATTATAGAGAACATAAATGAAGTTCACTTAAAGGTTTTATAAATATTAGTGCTTTTTTGCGTTTGGGACATTATCGTGTTATTAGTCATATTTGATTCAGATTGTGTTTCGAAGTATCGTATTTGATACATAGAATGCATTTATATTTTTGGAAACCAATTCTTCTTTATATTTTTCTTTTTGGTATACCTATTTTCTTTTTGTTGGATTAGCGTTACGTCATTTTCGTTGTTGTGTGTTTCAAAACTGTGATCATTCTCATTGTTTTTTAAATTATTCAATAGCACTTTTAGCTTTGTATTTCATATAATAGCATGAAATAGATACTGATATTTTATGATCTTGCACTATATCTGTTTCTTCATGTCTAATGTTTATCATTTCTTCATTTGAATTTTTTATAATATATCTTTTGTGATGCAATTCTATGGGTTTTCTATCTCATAGCGTCAATCCTTCAATAGGTACCTACGTCAATTTTTCTTAAATTAATTTCTATCATTGTTAACAATTCAACGATGAGTCATAAAATCGCAGTTTCTGGAATCGGTTATACCTATTTTCCTTTACAAGGAGATTTTATTAGATGTGTAAAATAAGAATTGATTCTGAGTTGACATCGCAGAAACTTTTGAACGAGGCTCTAAGTCCTCATGACTTGACTCGTTCCAAATCAGTTGCGATATTTACATTTATTATATTATATTTACATTTGTATTACATTATATTTACATTTACTTTTTTTAATAAGAAAAATAACGTGCTACTGATGAAGTAGCTCGAAATTACAGATATATCAGAATACAGTGCAGGAAAGGTACTGTGACTATGCGATTTTTAGCGGCTAAATTAACAATTTCGTGATGAAAAATTAGTATTGCGACATTTAAATCCATATCGAAGATCAAATGGGCTCCGTATTCCTAAAGAAAAGTAGGTTAATTATTACCCATTTTACCAATGAGCTTACGTAGAACAGATCGTCGAATCAATCATATAACAGTGCGGCGAATACGAGAGGAAATTTACAATTTTATAAAATTCGCTCTCTAAATAAATAGTATAAATAGTAATAAATAGATAAATAAATAGCTCTGTCACTCGAGGAAACTTTTGCCATTGGATGCTATTTAAGTTGTAATTATGTAGCATCCTCAATTAACAAATGTTAAGATTTGAACTCGGGGAAGGCCATATGCAATAATTTCGAAGGTTTTATCGAGAATGGGACTTTTACACCAATTTTTGAATGAAATGTTTGTGTTATCGTGAATAGAATACACTCCTGCTCCTCATGGGCCACCTTGTTCTCCAGATTCAGCACTATTGCAATTTTTTCTTTGCCGAGTCTCTTTGCTGAGTGAATATCGTTTATAGTTCGGTTTCATAATTTATATCCGTTGAATGTTAACGCTAAATTGAGTATACTTTCCGTTGCTTACGATCAAAAATAAATTTCTGCCGAAAAGAAAAGATTTTTGCTATTTTATTGTGTTTACTTACGATTCCGAATACTTATCGGAGTTGCCATTGTTTCAAAAGCAGCTAAAGTGAAATGCATCGAATTGAATGTGGCTTTTATCTGTCAAAATGGAGAATTATACTTAATTTTAGGGGAAACTAGGGACCGAAATGAGGAGCAAGTTTAAGACTGTTTAAATAGCGAGATAGAAAGGAGAAGGAAGCAAAGAAAAGAAGGAACAAAGAAAAGGAGATATGCGATATGTGTAATGATAGATTGGGGTTAGGTATCAATAAACGCTACTTTTCTTGCATCTGTTGTATAAATAATAAAAAAAATTTGACTTTGAATTTCAAGGTCACGGTCATTTCTGCACCAACTTTCTTCTTTACAAATCTCCATTGATCCGAAAGTTTAGGATTGGGTTGCAGTCTTTTTTACACTTCCTTTCTTTATATCGTGTACATAAATGTATAAAGTGCAACGACGCAAGGACTCGCGTAAGCAGGACACAGCCGCTAAAACACAGACTGCGTTTCGATACGGCAGTCCCCCTATGTGAAGCAACCAGATACGAAGCTGTGCTGATTGTTTGAAATAATGTCGACAACGAGTACAAGTTCTTTTTTTGTCGCAATGTTCTCGAATATCTTACCCATGACATTTAATAGGGATATCGATCTGTAATTAGTAATATTAGTATTTTTATTTTCGCCGCATTTCTGTACTGGTGCTTGCTTTCCATTGACTGGGAGAGCAGCCGGAAGTTGAAATAAGCCCTAAACCAAATGAACTCATAATTCATATAAAATATTGATAATCAGGGATCTCATCTTCACCTATATTCTGGTTGATGTTCAGACGTTCGCTATATGCATCGCTAATGCTAATAGAGAAATTAGCTGTGCCTAGAATACTAATACAGACGCGATTGGAAGTAGCGTCATTTTTAGAATTTGTATAGATTGTCTCGAAGTGATCTGCGAAGAAATCAGTTAATAAGACAATTAATAAGACAACTAGATTTGAGTTCATATCGTGTTGAGGTATCCTATCTAAGCATATAATAAATAAACGGAGAATCAGCTTCGCTACTATATAGATGATACTATATAACATTATTTGACAAGTAAAATGGCTTTCGTTGGTCCTTGTCTCGGTCACCAACAGCCGAATTTCTGTTTTACCAATCTTAAGCACCGATCTAACAATAAAATTGATAAATTAAGTTTTCTCAAATCATACGACAAAGTATTTATTGCCTTACGGGGACTATTACTTTCGAGTTTTTGATTGCGGAGTATGAATGCAGTATAAATTCTAGAAAAATATGCATTTTTTATTTGCAAATCGTGTTTATTCCCTAATATTTATCCTACTATCCTATTAGTAGAGTCAAATAATGCACGCACATTTATTTTTATTTATTTAGCGGCTTCCACTTCTTATGTATGTTACGACGAATTTCGTGTTATACATTTCAATAAAGATAAGATGAAACGAAAATTAAGTTGAAGATTTCAAGGTCAAAGCCGATTTTTCGATCATTGTTTTAACAGATCTCCGTCGATACGAAGGTATGAATCACCTTCCAATAGTGTAATAACAAATAATTTTGATACACCCTGTATAATATTCTACTCTATATCTTCATGCGTGTATTTGTAGATTCGTAGAAAAAACTTCATTTTCGTATCATATCATCCTATCTTTACTGAAATCTGTAGCATAAAATTCGTTGCTATGTCTCAGAGCTTGCTGACCTAAGCATAATGCATATAATTGAATGAGATTGTTACCAATCTGATTAGAATTTTGGTATCCTAGGAATATATTTTGGCATACTTACGTCAAAAATAATAAACTAACCTGTTTTTATCTAATATGCTTATTTAATCGAGAAACGATATTAGATGGTGAATAGTATTAAATAAGTTTGAAATATAATAATAGAAAATAGATTTGTAACATAAAATATTGATGGTGTTTGTGATTAAAAGTTACTTAAGAACTTATTGTGATTTCCTTTCAATTTTACTATAATTATTTGTATTTTAAAGTTCTATTTTTTGTTAAAGTTATCATTTGTAGAAGAGTATCGAAAGAAATTTTTTTAAATTATGTGGTTGATGATTTCAGGTGATTTGCCTTCAAGAAATGCAAGAAGAACATTTGGAAGAATTTTTGGTTCCGCTCCAGGAGTTAGGTTATAACTATTTATATAAAAAACGAACAAACGATAAAAAAGATGGATTGCTATTCCTATATCGATCTGATCAGCTTATTTTAATAGACTATGCAAAAGTTGAGCTTTATCAATCTGGTATAGAATTGTTGAATAGAGATAATGTTGGAATTATTGCAAAACTGGCAGTTAAAAAGAATCCTGAAATACAATTGGTAATTGCTACAACCCATCTGCTTTACAATCCGAGACGACACGATGTGAGATTGGGACAAACTCAACTTCTTCTAGCAGAAATTGAGAGGATTGCTTTCCTGGAGAATACAATGTAAGTAATTTATCTTATTTGTTTAAGTTCTTATTCAAGGAAGGGCAAGCAATACATTTTAAATTACATCAGAATATTAAGTAAATAAATAATACGGAACAAATATTTGACTTTTTATGATACTTACATTGTAAAACTTTGAAAATTATATTACGGAAGTGAAAATTTCCTATTGTCCAACAAACTCGTCGTTTTTTGAAATACTTTCGCTAATACTTTAACTGCAGATACCTTCTTAACTAGATATCTTTAACTGCAGATACCTTCTATCTTTACAGAAAAAAGACTAAAACCGATAAGTCTATCGAGATTTGTGACCGGTCAATGTTATCAAATCTTGAAATGAATTTCCTGAAAGTGATTCTTTTTAAAAGCTGATTTCTTACGTACTAAATCCGAATAACACGGGCGATATCTATCGTCCGCCTGTGCTAGTTGCACGGGTCTGACGATCGACTGCTTTGGAAGCAGTCTTCTTTTTTTTTTTTTTTTTACGTGGGGAAATCCTCATGGACACTCACTGTTGCTTTCGCAACAGCCGAGTAGCGTCGGACTCTTACCGACTAAAACCCCACGGTTATCCTCCTGACGTTGGTAGAGGTGCACCCAGGGTCTCCTGTGGAATTCTACCGGGGTTTTGGAAGCAGTCTAGAACTAGACCACGATCAAATAAACGATCATATGATCTTGTGATTGTGGTCTAGATGCAAACTCAATGCGATCTGATTGTGGTGGACAAATTAATTTTTATTAAATGTTTATTTAAAAAATATATTCTTATTTGATAAAAATTAATGAAGATTAATAAAATATAACAATTAATTATTATTGAATATTATTTTAAAAATGTTTCTATTTAAACCAGTATTGTAGTTAATTTGAAGAGTTGAGGTATAGTTAAATTCTTTAAAAAGATGTAAAAAAAAATGAATCAATTTTTACATAGGTTCACACTAGAAAGAAATTATTTCCTTAATAACCATTAATAAAACTTAATAACAATTAATTTTTTATGATTGAATTGCGAAACCTATACTTTGATTCTATAATATCGGTTCTATTTTGGTTGCATAATAAGTAATTAAAATAATTAGTTTCATTTAAAATTTCATTATTTGATCTTCATAACTTTATATTTAATCACGTAATCACATCAAAGGAGAAGTGTCTGAATTTCGAAGCTTTAGAGGATTGTAAATTCATAAAAAAAAAGAAAAGAAATGCTTTTAAATTAAAGTTGTGAAATTTGATTTTCACCGCAAATTACCAGATTTCCAGATCATTGTACAATGGGCGGTATGATTTATAACCAGCCGACGATTTATATTCCAGCGAAGATATTTTTGAGAAATCTGTTTTATACACATTGCTGTAAATAGAAACACATGCATATATTTTTTCTTTTAAAGTCTTCGTGCCAGTCTGAATAGCGTTCATGAGAATCATAAATTCCGAGGTTATAAATTTAAAGATTTAGCGACCACATCAAGTGCCCGTCCTACTTGGAAAAGTCCCGCTGCGTTTAGTATGTATATCGTTGTCTGTCAAACAAGAAGGTCGTGTGTAGTGAAACCAAAATTAGTTTTCTTAACGAATGTAATGTAAATTTACTTGTGCTGATATTAAAAGAAGAAGAAGATGAAAAAATACTATTAGCACTTCCGATGATTAAAAAAGAAAAAAAAGTAAAAGCAAATAACAGAAATGTGCTTTTGTCGAGAAAAGTTATTATTGTAATATATTAATCAGAAACCATTTGCTGGATGATGCAACATATAGACAGCTTTTTAGATTAATTAAAAATTAAGTAGATATTGTTTGAAATCTTGTCGATAGTAATTTCAAGAATGGACACGTTTTTATCAACTTTTATTAATTGAAAATGTATCTTTAAAACAAAGATATTTAATAACAATTAATAGATACTAATTCGACTGCCACAATTGGATTTCACTGACTTTGTATTTAGACTGCTTCCGAGACGGTCGAGCGAGCGCTAAACGCAACGTAACATTTGAAACTCGTTTGTCGGAAAATACAAGCATTTCTGGCCATGTTATCGATACAGTCGTATGTTATGTACATATCACCGCGTGGTATGTGTATAAATACAATTATCAGACGCGTACATCGCAGCGGTGTCGTTATGTGATTGCCGCATATGGGTGATGTGATGTCGCCCGTGTGATTCGGGTTTAAGCAGCAGCGTACGACGTACTTTAGAAATTCCGTCTTAGGAGTTTCAAGTTTCGGTAATAATGAGTAATTTGGTCAGTATCACCGTTTCTTTTTAAACTTAATAAAGTTTAAAAGAGGTTACGTAAGTAAGCAATATATCGCAAAAATGTGTCGCAAACAATTATAGATATCACTAAATTTTACTTTAGTACTGAAACTGGAGTTAATCTTAGTCTAGAAAATTTGCTTTCTAGAGCTAAATTAAACCGAAACCATTTCTCAACAAACCCAAATTGGGTTGAGTTAAGTAGTAGTATTAATCCCGCCCGGCCAGCATTTCACTGTTTCACTTTACTGAGATCCAACGAATTTATTTAATTGTTCTTTAAAATGATTAAATAATGTTACCTGACCGCCTCACGGTGAATTAATACTACTTAGTAGTATTAGTAGGTTAGTACCCAACCCAGTTTGAAAATTAAGGCCGCGTGGTGGGATATTTTTACAAAGAACTCGAAAACTAAGGCCGAGCGCTGGTTAGTTGAAATTATTAAGCTTTACAATATATTCCAAAATCGTTTTAGACTTTTGTTCCTCGTGATAAGTACAAGGCGTTGCTATAAAAAAATTTGGTCTTGAAAATTATGATCAAAGTTAATTTTGCATAGACTTCTTTTTACAAATCCTCATCAGAGGGATACAGAGTAAATCATTTTGTAAATATACGGTATACTTCAAAATCATCGAAATCGGAGACGATACCCTTTATCGACAACTTTACCGATTTACCTCTAATAGACGAATCGCAAAATAAAAATGACGAAGCTTTCTGGGATTTCTCTTAGATTAAGGTTTAGATCTAGTTTTAAAATAAAATTAAAAATACTACTGAAATCTGCAATTGTTTGCGACACTTATTTTTGTGATACTTTGCTCATTTAAATAGTCCTTTTTAACATATTATAGATTGAACAAAATCGAAGATACTGAACAAATTGGTCTCTGTTATTCGTGTCTCTTGCTGTACGCAATGTAACGCCATTTTATAGAAACCATACCTCTTTTGAATTAAATTGCGTATTAAATAATTATTTCATAACAAAATATGGCCGAGTTACATCTTTAATCCATATTTCACTACGTTATAGTACTTATAAAGTGCAGAAATATCAGATTGAGTTAGTATGATTCAGTATGACTAAATCATGTTTATTGTGTTTGTTGGCAAAGTCACATAGGCGAAAATATATACCTGTATAAAGTTAGTTGCCCTCCCTCATTTTTAAATCTCGCATCTTTCTTTGTTATTCCAAATTGTCCCATGTTTTACATTGCTCCAAATAATTTTTAAATTTTATCGCAGAAGATTCCAGAGATCACCTAAAAAAATGGATTTCTTACCAGATCTCCGTTTTTTAAAAATCCAACATTTAGAAATTGTTCTCGATTGTTCTAGTTGTTCTAAACATTGTTCCAAAGTATTATTTCAATATCACATTTAGTTTAGGAAATAATTTGAAGAAACTGTACCCATAGACAATAGACATTTCTATTGATTCATTTTGACAGCAATAATATATATTAAAGGATTCTTCTTTTGGAACACGTATCTATACTCCTAGAACAACCCGGAACGAAGATTTGAAGACCGGAATACAAATATAAGGGTGACTTTACTCTTGTGACACCGTCATGTTGTCTGTCGACAACGTTTTGTCAATTTTCTCTAGATTGGAAGTTGTTACAGGCTTGTCTGTTTGGAACAACTATCTACACTCTTAAACCAAATTACAAAAGAGATTTGAAGACTGGAACACGAATACAAGGGTGACTTTACTCTTATAATAACGGCGCCCATAGGTGACGACACAGGAGTACAGTCATGTACATCATTTGTATTCGTGTTCCGGTTCCATCTATTGGGTTGCAACAAAAGTTCGTAGCGTTTTTCAAATAGAATTCAAAAACAGAGTTTAGAGACATAAATTTATTAGATATTACATATCATACGATGTAAATTATTTTCTGTCAGCGTTACAACTTTCTCATTATAAAAATTTCCATTATAGATCTACCGGAATCACAGTCAAAATTTTTACTTTTGAACCGAACAAATCACTTTGGTATTACATTCTCACCCTACAGCATCATCTGTATTAACGGTACATACTTTTTTACTGTTTGTACATTTGTACCGTTAGAAGAATATCAAATGATAAAAATGTATACTGCAAATGCAAACCGCATAAAATACGTGTTGAAAAGTCACAATTCAGAATATATATGTCGGAGATGAAAGGACATCGGTGCCTTTGCTTTGAAACGTTTGGGAAAAACCCAATACCCTAATTCAGACTTTACAACTAAGCAATAGACTAAGAAATAGTTATATGGGTACCTAAGGTTTATGACGATGGGCTTGTGCCCGAGGTGACATAATGAGTCGCCGAACGTAGCCGCGATCAAGGGAGGGACGTGTAATAACAGAGGTATGAAATAATTGTGCAACTCTCTTTAAAAACAATGATTAATCCGAGAGGTGGGAAAAGGACTATATAAGGGCAGTTCCATTTGGACTAGGAGAGTTAGTGAGTTAGTCGCCGAGCGAATTGCTGATTTAGTTGCCGATGGAAGTACAACTTGTACGTTGAGTCACACCCGGATCGTGTATGACATCGGATTTGTCTCCCGTGGCCGTGGATTCGTTACCGAACCTAGATTCATCGTCATCGACATCTCGTTTGTCCGATTGCCGTCTTTACCGGTAACCTCTTGTAATCATCACATCGGTACCAATAACGATCAGCTAGAATACATAATCACGATGGTCAATTCGAGTGAAGATTCGTCAAACGCCCAAAATTCCAATCTCTTATAATCCGACATATATATATATATTCGTGATGTTTCATTTTCAAATGTTTCACGTGTTTAAACTTAAACGCCGCTATTGAAAAGCTCCGATCCAATAGTCTATTTAATGTTACGATTTTCATGCAAATGACAAAGTTGTTTTGACCAAATTGAGAGAATATTGTATAGTTGAAACTTGTGAATTAACTAGATTCTACATAGGTATATATGAATGTAAATTCTTTACCGAGTGTTATTTCACAATGAACCACGAGCAAAACGTGATATTTATATTATGAACGATGTCTTGTGGAGGTGACTGGATCGTCGATCATACTTACCATTATCATTGAAGAATTACTTTGATTAAATGTTTTCACAAGATATGCACATTATTATATCGTATACATTTTCGACGTTTGCACTTTCGAAAGATCAAATTATAATACGCAGAAGATGATGGAAAAAAAGAAAACATTAAAATAGTCGAGTTTTTTTTATTCACTTTGTGCAGTCAACGAATGTTACTATAGTAACTAGCATAAAAAGACAAATAGATTAAAAAGGTAAGCAAAATATATACAGGTTATATAAAAAGTAAGCGGAAGATCTACCGCTGTATGTGATGCTACATTTCTAGATCGATAGAGATTTGTAAAAAGAAGCATGCAAAATTGACTTTGAGCATTGTTACAACCTGGTTTTGGTCTTCGGTGTTCGTAACCGTTATGTGTTACTCTAAATGTCGGATCTTAGATTTCTCGAATTAGGTTTCGATTCTCGTTCGTTAATGTTTCAAACAAGGCAAACGATTGAATGGAATGATTTCGGAAACTTGTTACACTCTTCTAGAGCGCAGCACTATTTTAAGTTTCCAAACTATTGTATGCTTGATGTTCTAATTCGTTACTATAACTTTATGGATAGCGTTAACTAGCATATCAATTTTCTTTTTTTTTTTTTATTTTTATTTTAAAATTTTACAATTTGTCCAGTAGGACATTTGGTAAAATATAGTTTATCAATGCGACTGAAAAATAAAATTCCACGTTTCAGTTTACCCGCTATGTACAGGAGTACTAGCACGGAAAGGATTAAAGTTTTCTTGGAATAAATAAATATTTCTGATATCTCCTTAATTGTTGGGAATAATAGTCAATGAATAATTTTATTAAAGTCGTACATGTGGTACAAGTCCGAGATCGAAAAAAGAAAATGTTACGATGTTTAGCTTTTCACCTTGCTTATACGTATGGTCGATCGCACTCTTGGAATGTCGTACTGAGTTAGTACAGTTGTTGGAAGATTGACTGTATGAATCGTTGACGACTAATAAAATGGTCGGTTTTATTCCTTGACGTTAATCAAAGTTTGGATTAGAACAATTCTCGGCTTCGCAAAGACTACTTACTATTCTTCCGAACTTGATATTAACTCGTGATAAATTTTTAACCAACTCTTGACAAAATTTCAACTAACTGGACTGAACTCAATAACTGAACTGAACTTTGTTTTAACTGACTCTGAACAAATTTTTAACTGACTGAGCTATCTAACTGACTAATCGAACTGAATAATTGACTCTTCTTTTACTGACTGGACTCCTGTTTCTAAGTACTACCTTTATTTATACTAAGATTATCATGGCTAATTGTCACGTGACGGGTTATTCCATGATAGCGCGCAGTTTTGGTACGTGATTATTTCTGCGGACGCTCCAATCTTCGTTTCTACCGGTGTCCTTCCAGAAGTATTAGGATTTCAGCTGATATGGTTTTCGTGGAATTATTATTGAAGTTTCCTCTCTTTAGAAGTCGTTGCTGCTGCATTCTTCTTGCAGTATTAGTTTCTGCTGCTAAAAGTATTAGGGGCTTCAGCCGATGTGCTTTTTGTGGAACTATTATTGAAGTTTCCCTTTTTAGAAGTCCTTGATGCTGCATTCTTCTTACAGTATTAGTTTCTGCTGATGATAGGTCGTACTCCGCTAAACATGTGGTTACCTTTGCTGATGCCGATACTTAATCTTTTGGCGCGTGCTAGTTGCTTGTCGTTGTTGGTGCCACGTGAGAAGATCGTAGCATCTCAACTTCCATTGCCTGCTTATTACAACGTGTACTGTGGTGGGCTGAGCGCGCGCAACGTGGCGCGTTTCAGTGGGGATTTTTTTGTTCCTTGTTTCTATTTCGATATTCTTAGATTTTAATTTTGTTCAATAATAATGTTGTATATTTTTTTATTAATTTATTGCGATATTAAAGTATTTATACGCGTAGTGTTTTTTGTTTTCTTTAAATTTTCCGTTTTTAATCCCATTCGCCTAGAATAGTGACTCGCGCTATTCGCGAGTTACGGTGTGTCATGTTACGGCTCGTATGGCGCGCGAGACGTGACAGCATGATTTTCGAGATCAAAATTCTTCTTTATTGCAACGTATTCTACGTGTGGCAAAGAACAAAAGTCTTAGAGAAACCATAGGTCGCAAATGACCCCTTCGAAAAAGAATGTGGAAGTTTTAATAATTCTTTAACTGTCTTCATTCACAATGTGTTTACATTTATATTTTCATCTAATGTGAGAATAGCGTGTCATTTACGAAGCAACGGGAAAATTACAGGTTGGTTCAGAATATATCAGAATACAGGAATAATAGAACATCTCAACGTGCAGAAGACATTCCGTGACAACGCGATTTTTAGCGGCTATGTTAACAATTTGGTGATCAAGAATTAATATTGCGACATGTGAATGCAGATCTACCGCGCAACAATTATCCTAAAAAAGAACAGATTAATTATCGTTTTTGCACATGCTTATCCACTACTATACTTACAAAAAATAGTTTGTCGAATGAGAATCACTCACATGATAGTGCGGCGAACAATTCAAGAAGAAGGTGTATGACCTTACAAATTTCGTTGCGTCCAAGCACTCCAAGTAAATGACTATGCTACTTAGAAGCGCTACAGAAGTTCACATGCTGTGGTTGAAAGATTTAATCAAGAATGATTCACCATACACGTATGGGCAGCAACTATTGAAAATTATATTACTGGTCCCATTTCTTTTGTGTATATCGATGACATATTTTATGTTTATGGATGACAACTTATGTGAAATTATATCACGGCAGAGTCGTCACTTCATCTATTTTGCATGATGATGATACTTCAGCTCACCATAGCCGACCGGTATGGCAATTTTTAAACGAAATGTTTGGAACAAGATGGATAGAACGTTTTTCTTTGAAAGAAAAAATTGTTTATAATTCAAGTGAACAGATAACATCGATTAAATAGTTACAACATCTGATTGAATGATATGATAATTACCACACAAAATCAATATATAATCTTGGGGAGAAACTTGGTGAAAATTTTTACATAAAATGCGAGTTCACGACTGCTTAAATAAATAGAAAAACATCTAGATTTGACATCTTTTGTCCGAGAGAAGGGGTCACTTGCGACCCATGTTTCCTTTGAGACTTTTGTTCGTTGTGATGAGTAGGAAGCGTTGCTATAAAAAAAATTTGGTCTTGAAAATCATACTCAAGATCAATTTTTCGTGCACTTTTTTTTACAAATTTCCACCGGTCCAGAAGTGTAGAATCACGTTATTATAGTGTTTAGACTTATTTTTTATACATCCTGTATATTGTACATCATTTCTGCGATAAATTTGCGTATCCGCATATGTGTATGTCTAAAGCTAGAGATCTTGTAAATGTTATTTTATATCTATCAGATGAATCGTTTATCCATATTACGGAAAATCATGCCCTTCTTGAAAAGCGATCTCCTTGTATTTTAATTATCCCTTAATTAGGATAATTTTGGAATAAATTTGACAGCAAAAGCGAAACGGTAGAGGGTGCTAGTTAACGATATCTCATCCACCTCACCGATGTCAATGATTTTTAAATATGTTGTCGGGGACATGATTTTGAATAACTTTCCTGTATGGATGTAATTGTTGCTCGGTCTTAATTTCCGAGATATTCGCAAAAAAACTGTTGATACCCTTAAAGTGAATTTTGCCTATAATCGTGTGTCTGTGATGGCGTACGCGCCGATCGGATAAAATGACATCTAACATAAACCTACATAACCTATGAACGAATGGTAAGAATTAAGTTTAAATTTAGAGTCAAAACTTGGACGCATTTCGAGTCCAAGTAAGTTCAAACATTATAATAGCGTGACGCTGTTACAGGCGCACGATTGTAGTCAGAATTCGCTTTAGCGGTACGATAATTAACCGAAATATCGATAATTAACCGTACAGAAGTACATATGTGGACGATTCGAAACATCAAGACGATGAAAATAGTACTGGTATGTTAAATATTGGAAATTTTGGATGATCGCGATCTCACAGTGGTTCTAAAGCAAACTTCTCCATCCCGTGACCTTTAAACAATGCCTCTAGTTTCTATCCTTTGTCAGTGTAACGCGTTGGGTTGTTAGTCATTTGTAACTTCTAAACTATCTCAAGCATCTCTAAACATAAATTTTAAATAATCATATCATTGATGCCTCTCATAGCTCAGCGACTTCGAGTCGTCGGCTATCAATTTTCCAGACATTCATTCGTAGCCTTCTGTTGAGATCCTTATTGAAACTTTGGCTCAGTCATAAATTATAGTATGGTAAGGTTAAATAGCGGCGGACTATCTACCATTATATCTTGCGACTAATAGGTATGCGTCATTCCACGTTAAATCGATGTTGAAAATTTTTATTTAATGAAATACGTAGATAGTCCACATGAAATTAGCGGTAGCGAGATCAATCATCATTCTTTGAAATTAGTTGAAAAGTATGAACCTTCGAATTTTGGAATTTTTGCTCATTTTTATAAAATCGAGGTGCATTAGGCAATTTTTGTTTCGGAAATTATGTGTCGGATTGAGTTGCGTACTTTTTAGTTTTACCTAGAATGCTTAATATATCCCAATAGAATTTTCTTACACCGAAACATTAATTTTTTAATATTGAAAATTATTATTTTGCAAATTTCCTCTTGAAAGTTGCGGATTTAAAAATTTCGAAAATGTAAGACAACATTCCTTGAAATTTCAATTATAAAGGACTGCTGTATCCCGGTTTCGGTGTATTATCTGTGCGTTGCGCTATGTAGTCGAATACAATAGTATACCTATGATCTATAACCTATACGTATCGTAACCATGAAACACGATCATCATATAAACAGGTCTCGACACTGGCTGAAAAAATTGAGTCGCGTCTAGTTGTGAAAAATCAACATGAAAGTTCAACAAAGTCCCCCAAATTCTTACAAGACAGAGACAGATGATTGGGAATCTCTGTCTTGGTTTTAGACATTTATAGTACGTCACGCATGCGCAAAATTGATTTTTCACAACTAGTCCCGATTTAATTTTCGGACGGTTTTCCCTAGACTTTGGTATATGATTGTCGAGATTTGTTTGTATGATCGTACCCTGAAACGCGGCGTATCGGTCTTTTAATTTTCGAAGAAACTGGTGAAACTGTAGAAAAAATAGGTGCCTCTTTGATTTCGATGATTTTTGAGTCTGCTGTAAAGCTTAAAATTTTGAACAACTTTCTCTTGTACATGTAATTGTCGGTCGGCTATAGTTTTCGATATATTCATAAAAATTTATCGATACCACACAGTAAATTTTGCTTATAGTTGTGCACCCGTGGCAACAGCTGCGGCTGCGTTAGTTGCAATCGGCTGGATAGAATGACCTAGTCAAAACATAACGCTTATCTTCTGTTTATGTTTATAAACGAAGGTGGGACAAGCATGGGTGAAGTTCCGTGCGCAACTGCATATGCAAAACTGTAAGAAATATCTGTCATGATTCAACTAAAAATGAATATCATCAATCGTTGGTTATTATTAAATATTAGTTGGTCTTTTCAATCTGGCCGCCATTGCATGAATGAATATTAATTCTCCTATTTCGTAAAACAGTATCAATTACTCATTTACCTATTATTTTTATAAAATTTATCTCGCCCAAACATCGTTTATAAACTATACTCGTTTATATACTATAAACAAAATACAGGCGACTGGCAATATTAACGCGTACACTGTTACGAATGCACAATCATTGGTAAAATTCACTGTAGTGGTATCTATAATTTTTTGCAGATATCTCGGAAACTATAGCCGCCCGGCAGTTACGCATATAGGGAAAACTTGTTTAAAATGTTGATTTCTATAACGTGTTAAAAAATCATGGAGATCGGAAAGAACGTAGCTTTTCTACAGCTTTGTCGAGAATTTAATTGAAATATTATTTTCTGTGACTATGTTTTATTACGGAAACATTAATTACGCTCATATATATAATATATCTAATCTGTTATTTTATGAACAGGACGGGTGCCAAATATCTTCCAATCATACTGGCAGGTGATTTCAACTTGCAGCCACATTCTGGAGTATACAAATTTATTGTAGAGGGAGTATTTGAATATCAAGGGAGGGGGAAAAATCTTGAACGAACTGACTACCGGTCTCTATCGAATTCTCTTATCCCTCCCCGGCTTTGCATTACTGATAATTGTCAACATTTTAATGTCTTAAAACAGAGACTACGTGGAGAAGGAACAGACAAAGTGATGGTATGTTAATAATTAATAAATAGTTAATGGAGGCGAAACTGCAGGAAAACTATCTTCTCTCCGATTTCGATCATTTTGAAATATATTATATTAATCAACATTTTGAACAACTTTTCCCTATACATATGGTGGGCGATCAGTCTTAGTTGCCGAGATACAGTAGACTCCCGCTTAACCGGCCGCTGTAGACAGGACCACCTTGGTCGGATAAACGAATGGCCAGTTAATCCGATAACATGTTTCACTTAACATTTTTAAGTAGTTACTGAATTTGTTCAGTAACGTATAAGTATATGAATAATGTTTATTGCGTACACCTAATACATACATATGTACATATAAACAATGTTTACTAAATATTATTTTTTACACAAAAGTCGGTAATTTCTTTCTGTTTCTTTGATTTAATTTTTTTTTTATTAATTGCGATATCACGCCACTTCTTTTAAAATAAGATATTAATTGTAAATGATTCTCTTGTTGCTCAACATATCTCATTGTAGTTTCAATTATTGCGGTCTTACCTTCTGCATGACTCGCTTCTTCATTCTTATCTGCACTCAAAACTGCTGAATTATTTAATTTTTCATCTCCCATCGTCTAATTGCTTGGATAATTTCGTCATCCATTAATATTTCATTCTCTAAAATATTATCACTTATAAGTTATTTAACGACATCGTCTATTTCTGAATTTTCGCATCCGGCCAAAAGATTGAAATCATTGAGCAAAGCAATATTATTATCGTGATCTGTTCGATCATTGGCAGATAACTCCTTTCGCAACTAGTAACCCTCGATGAATCTTTTCGCATCAGCTCATAATTTCTTCCATGATGTTAAAAACGTCGATGCTAGGGTTTCTTCAGGAGCAGATACCAATATATAATAACATCTGTAATATTAATTTTCTTAAAGGCGACAGTAAGTCGTCTTTCTTGGTTAGTTATTATTTCGAGTAATTGTGATAGAAGTTTTCTTCTATAACGTATTTTTCAGGCTAATTATCACACCATGATGCATGGGTTGGATCAAAGTTGTAACAGCAGCTTAGTCACCTAAAATCATCACCTTAATGTCACCAAAAAAAAAAAATATTTCTCGGATATATGGGAGCATTATCAAGGAAAAGAATAGCCTTGATTGACAGTTTAAATCGCATTAACATCTTTAAATGTCTGTGGCTTAACTGTCTTGTCTATAAAAGAATGCAGTAGCAATTTTAAACCTGTTTCATCGGAACTGTATACTTGCCCAGGGCTAAGATTTTTCTTCTGTATAATGTCTACAAATTTCTTTGAAAATTCATTTACAGCATTTTGGTTTGCTAATTTTTTCGTCACAAATACTGAAATAATGCACACCGTGTTGCGTTATCCGTCGTTAAAGACAACCTTCGCTCGTCAAGAATTCTTCGTCGCCAAATTTCTTGCGCAATTGGATTGTTTTTCTTCTAAAATTGGCCCACTAATAGCTTTTTGTCATTCCTGCACGAGCCATATCCATAACGCATCATCAACTATTTCAGTTTTACTTTTTTTTATTGAGCATATGTTCGACAACATTCTTTCTGATTGTATTTTTACACTAAAGCCTGTAGGATGCACCCAAGCGGTAGTTTGGTAGTTTCGCCTACAACACGTTCTGCGAGCTCGAAATATGATGAACTCGCGTGGTTTTGCTTTTACGTCCGTCCGTGGTGACGACTGTACAATGAATGACGAGTACCCTCCGCATCGCAGCCACGCGGAAGGTCAAAGTTTTTCTCACGTGTTTTCACTATCTCTTTCTAGAACCTAGGCAACCGCCGCAATCGCAAGACGACGAGACCGCTGGCCCGCACGCCACGCGGATGAGGGCTTAATTTATAGCGCCCTTTCAAGTGTTGACGCCTGCTTTTTCATAGCCGAAGGTGACAAAGGACAGGCGGTCGTCCCGGGCGTTCGAGCTTCGCGATTATCTTAGAAGCCTTGGAACGATTTCCGGTTTCTCCGCCAGTTCTTCAATGTACTCTTCTCGATATTCAAATCGTTACATATCAGACTTGCATGTTCATCATTATCCAAACGTTCCAATACTTTTAATTTTATTGCAATAGTCAATATATTTCGCTTACGCTTACAACACGATATGTAGTGTATTTCTCGTTAAAGCAATAAATATGAGAAAACAGAAGCATAGAAGTAACATTTAAAATGCTTTTGAGATCACTTGAAAGACGCTGCCCAAATGTTCGATAGAACTGACTGACTGAGAAACGACGAATTTGCTGTCCAACGATTGCCGATTATCTTCTGGCGAAATCCGTAATAAGGAAAGAAACACAATTTTCTCCTTGTACGCATTGCTTCCAATGGACCATACCATATGTAATACGTACATTGTATGTATAAGTTTTTTTATAACGCAGATGTACGAAATGCAGTATTCAAAAATTTAATATGAATAGAAAATAAAATTAGCAAAAGAACGACTACTTAAACAATGCAAGAAGTGGCAAAAAGTACATTTAGTCGAAAGAAAGTGCATAATGACGCAATATGTATCTCAATAATTTTTCTTCTGATCGATGTTTTTCATATTACTAAAAATGTGGTCGATTAAAGCGGAGGCCTAAAGCGAAGTCTACTGTACTAGCAAAAAATTGTACCATTACGGTGAATAATTCTCTCTGTAATCATGCGTTCAGCGTATGCGTTGGTTTTGGTTGGCAGCGCCGCCTTATGGTGGCCGGATAAAATAACGCTTAACTTAAACCTAATTGTTATCGTTTGTTTATAGGTAGTTTATATAGTTTGGGCTTATGTGTACTTTATCCAGCCACCACATTGCGCCGCTAGGCAACCAATATCAACGCATACGCTGTCACGGATTATATCCTTTATAGGCTTATAGGCACAGATTATAGGCAGAATACACTGTAGTGAAATCTACAGTTTTTTTTTGTCAATAGCTTGTAAATTAACACGTTGGGTGCGGAATCATTGTCGGTATGCTTTCCGTTTGGCCGGCGCAAAGAGCTGAGCGCGAGCTGGTCAATATGATGATGCATAAATAGAAGATAACATGCTCAACACGACTGTTTTGTTTTTCGAGCATTAAGAAGTCGATGCCTAAGAGATGAACAGATGTAGGCAAGCCTCGTAACAGTAAAGACATAATTTGGAAGCAAGAAGTTTCATCCTGCTTTTTTACTAAGTTTTATCAAATTATATTCGAGGTGTTTTACAAAGATCTTTAGTTGATTTACTATTTTAAAAAATACTTGTTGTCCATAATACTACCATGTCGAGAGGTGATGATAGAGATACGTCAATCGAACTTATTGTCACCATCGTTCAGTAAATGAAGTAATGAAAGAGACTTGTTAGATACGCAATGGTCCGATGGTCAAAATGTGGAATGGTTTGATCTAATTGGCAACCAACCAAATATCATCCCTTTCATAAGTGCATATAATGACAAAAAAAAAAAAAAAGGAAAAAGAAGAAAGGGAAAATACTGCGGAAGTACAGGGTTGCACCAAAATCGAGGATATTTATGAATTTTTTGCTGCAGACGAAATTTTGGAAAATATAAACACACAAACAAATATCTGTGCTGCACAATCGACGAAGACTTCTAAGCGTTTGGATAAATGGATACCAGCGAATAAAAACTAAATAAAGCGTGTTATGGTGTTGATTTTACAGACGGGGTTGATCAAATTTCAATCTATGAAATTATACTGATCTAAAGACCTTTATTTGCCCAAACATTCCCATGAAAAGTAATGAGTGTTTCGATCGGTTCGAAATTTCCCTGAGGATGCTGCATTTTGAAAATAACGAAGCGGTTGATACATCCAATCGTTTATCAAAGATTCAATATCTCGTTGATGCTCTAAATGAAAATTTCAAACAATATTACGAACCACAAGAAATGTTGTGCACAGACGAGTCATTGATCCCATTTCGTGAGCGAGTCGTATTTAGACAATATGTAAAACAGAAAAGCTGTATATATGGTATAAAAGCATTCAAACTGTGCTGCGAATATGGATACACATATAGCTTCCTTATTTACACTATATTACAAAATCTGCTGGCAAAGAAAATACTTTACCGTATATTGCACTGGATTTATGCAAAGATGTATTTGATAAAGTTCCTACATTTATGTGTCGACAATTGATATAGGAGCATGGAATTGACGAATAAGCTCGTTAAAAAAAATATGCAAAATTGAAACACGGAGAATATATTACTAAGGAAAGTAGTGATGGAATTACAATATGGAAGTAGAAGGATGAACGTGACGTTTTAGTCCTTTCTACCACAGTACAGTGTCAGTCCCTAGGATCTGACGCCGCACCCAACGTGTTAAGGCTGACCACCCGTTATATGTATAAGAAAAAATTGTTCAAAGGACAAATCAGTTTACCCCAAATAGTTTTACAAAAAAGTTTTATTTAAAAATGAACAGGATTGGTGTTGGAAGATAAATTTCTGAACAATTACCTACAATATGTGCAATGTACAGGATGTTCAAAAACAGTTTGTCATGGGTTTGGCAGATGGTCCTATACCTTCGGATTGGTAGAGGTCTGTCAAAAAATTGATCTTGACCTCGAATTTTAAGGTCAAACTTTTTTATTGCATCATATAATATTCGTTGCAAGGATTGAAAGTCTCAAAGGAACCATGATCATAACCGTACCATTCTCTTGGAAAAAATATTAAAGTTTTATTCATTTTAATATCTGTATGTATATAACTGATTTTATTACATACATATATATATACATAGCCTACTACTGGTGAAGCTGCTGAGAATTATCCTTTAGCATATAAAATATATCGACTATCGATAAGGTATGTATAATGGAAAACCGTCTAAGGTCTACAAGTCCTAGATTGGGATTAGGTTGTGGTTAGGTTGATCCATCCAGGTTGGTATGAAATTGGGATGGTAATGTTTAAATAGATTTCTTTAATTAGCATCCTTATTTTTTTATATGTACGTAAGTACCATAGGTATGGAGCACTATATTTGCATTTGAGTTATTAAATCTTACAGGTGTGCACTTCTCAATTTTCTAGTATTCTTGTTTTTATACAGGATGCTGGTCAGAAGGTTTAGATAGTTTATTGTCTTTATTTTGCAATTTATTTATTTCTTTATTTTCTAGAAAAGATATTAAAGAGAATTTGACCTCGAAATTTAAGATCAAGGTCGACTTTACGGTCACTTCTCTTAACAGACCTACACCAATGGGATCTAAAGATATAGACTTACTTGCCAAAGCTGTGACAAATAATTTTTTTGCACCTTGTATATATATCGTATTAAGAGTTTTGAAATATGACCGTGTATTGTTTCTGTTCGAGTTATATGCATAATTTACAAAGTGAGAAGATAAATTGAATATTTAATCTGTTGCAGTTGGAAAATAGCGAACACCACAATGTAGATACTTCAGAGAATAATTCATCAAACCTTTGCGAAGTGAAAGCAGATACAACTGATTTTCAAACAATAGAAATTGCACATGATTATCGTGTTAATTTCTGTTCTGGCACCTTAACTCACCCTTTCCATTTTAATAGTGTATACAAACATCAAAATTGTCACGGAGAACAAGAAGCTACAACAAATCAGGGCAAATGGGTCACTGTTGATTATATTTTTTATAGCGATCTGGAACTTCTTGAGATATATGATTTACCCACAGCCACGAGATGCAACACTTTACCTACAATACCTAATTTTGCAGTTGGAAGTGATCATTTGTGTTTAGCAGCTACTTTTAAACTACGTAAAAGCAAGCTTTAGAACTGTTAATATCATGATTTATAATATAGTGAAAAGTTATTATGTTATTACCTTGACAGAAAACACCTTTTTTACAGTATGTATGAAAAGATAATGTATGTAAGAGATACTGTACAGAATAGCCATGTTATTTTGTATAAAAAATTAAAAATGTTACTATTTTCCTTTATTGTTATTGATAAATATGGAAAACATTGTAGTTTGTAATGATTTATTATATTAAATATGACATATATTATACTATGTAGATTAAAATATTTATCTCGGGTGCAGAAACCAAATTTAATACAAAATTATTGTTCTTTAAGCGTATTACTGTTTCTATTATTATATTCATACAATGGCTACAAAAAGTATTTGTATCATTACATTTATTCTTGCATTTATATACGAATTAATTAGATCCGACTACTATCAACTTTTTATCATTTAGTAGTATTTTCATATGTATGAATTATAAATATGTAAAAATTTGATACAATTTTTTTTTATTATTTAATTTGTACTTTACAATTTGTTCAGCTGGACATTTAGTAAATTTTCTAACTTGATTGCTAAATAACGTGGATGGTCACCCCCAGTGGGATACTATCTTCGAGTAATTTGATACTATGGCAATGAAATGTATGTAGAATCTAAGAAAAAAATGCTTCATTGGAGAATAAGGGTATGTACCTTTTGTAGCTACTGTATTCCCTAATATCATAGATATTTACATTTATCATAATATTTGGAACAATATATTTAAAAACGTCACAATGTTTTTATAATAAATTCCTTAATTTATACCTTTATAATTATTGAAATATTCGTTTACTTGCTTTCTATGACACTACAGAAATAAAGGAACTGCTAAAGCAATCCATCAAAAACTCCGAATTGATGATAAAAATGATAAGCGAACAAAATGAAGTCCTCAGACAGCAAACTCATCAAATCACAGTCATGATACAATTACTTACAAACATGATAAGCAAAAAATAAAAACGGACACGCTGAAAATAGCATCCTGGAACTCTAACGGCCTACAACAAAGGGCCTTAGAAACTAAAACATTCCTGTACAACAACAATATCGACATACTACTTGTTTCAGAAACACATTTCACCCTAAAAAGTTACATGAAAATACCGTACTACACCATCTACGACACCAAACACCCCTCAGGTAGAGCACATGGAGGAACTGCAGTAATAATAAAAAATGACATCAAGCATCAACTACATAGTCAAACAAATCAAGAACACATACAAGCAACCACTGTCACAACACAAACCAACGACAATTACTTCCAGATTTCATCAGTATATGTACCTCCGAGACATAAAATGCCATTCAAAAAATGGAAAGAATACTTCCAAACCTTAGGTAACAAATATATAGCAGCAGGAGACTTTAACGCAAAGCACATATCATGGGGTTACAGAATTAACACGCCGAGAGGTAGAACATTAGAAAAATACGTTAGAAGCAGCAACCTCAACGTACTATCTTTTTCTTTTCTTTTTTTATTAACGTGCAGGAAATCCGCACGGATACCAAGCCGCTTCTGGGGAAAGCGGCGTGGTAGTGCCGGACTCCAACCGACTATAACCTCCACGATGACCGTCTCGGCTGCGATCGAGAGAGGCCCGGGAACCGGTGCGCGACACACCGGGCCCCCCTTCGCACACAATACATCCCCTAACGGAGCGGTGTGCGGCCATGTCACACCGCGCCTCGCCGCCGGAGTCACCGTGCTAGGCAGTCCGGTTCCCCTACCGGACCGCTTGACGGCCCCGAGGCGCTGAGCTACCAGCGCCTAAGTTTGAACCACACCGAGGGGCGCAGCGAACCTAGCGCGTCTCCAGACACACCCTCGACCTCAACGTACTATCTACAGGAAAACCAACGTATTGGCCGACAAACCTCAATAAAATACCTGACCTGCTGGACTTCGTAGTAATAAAAGGAATAAACTTAAACAAATTAAAAATAGCAACCAGCCTTGAGCTTAACTCCGACCATACACCAGTTATAATAGAATACTCAAACAAACCACTTCTTCACACCAAGTCAGAGTCGCTGTGCAATAAAACCACCAATTGGCAAACATTTAAAGAGCTAGTAGAAAACAAAATCAACTGCAATATTCCATTGAAAACACCTGAACACATTGACCAGGCAGTAGCAAATATGACAGAAATTATACAGGAAGCAGCGTGGGCAACCGCCACCTATGAACCAAATAGCAGGCAATCAAAAAAAAGTATCCCAAAGGACATCCTAGACAAAATCAGGGAGAAAAGAAAAGCCGAAGCAAAATGGCAAAAACAGAGAACAAGTGAAAACAAGAAAAACTTAAACAAACTCACTAAGGAATTAAAGATTAAAATAAGGGAACATCATAACAACGAATTCACAAAATTCATCGAATCACTATCCGCGCACGAAAATACCAACTACTCCCTATGGAAAGTCACTAACAAAGTCAAAAAAACAACAAAACCAATCCCAGCAATCAGGAGAAGGGACAACACATGGGCCAGAAGCAACGAAGAGCAGGCAGAAGAATTTTCCAACCACCTATGCAACACATTCACATCACATAATATCACCAACACCAACCTCAATCGACATACGGACGAGAATGTGCTAACCATTAATACCGCATCTGACAAGCAATACACCATAACTAAAACAACGACACAAGAAATTAAAAACATAATCGAAAAAACAAAAAACAACAAAGCACCAGGAATAGATCTAATCAATGGTAAAATCTTGAAAAATCTTCCTCCAAAAGCGATACGATTAACCACAATAATATACAACGCAATATTAAGAATTCAATACTATCCTAAACTATGGAAACTAGCACAGATAATCATGTTACCTAAACCAGGGAAAGACCCACACCAAACAGCATCTTACAGACCAATTTCACTACTTCCCGTTCTTTCCAAAATACTGGAAAAAATAATTTACGCCCGCCTAAAACCAATAATAGAGAAAGAANAAATTAATACCAGATCACCAATTTGGATTTAGAAATAAACACTCTACAATTGAATAAATGCACAGACTCGTCAACGAAATCTTACAGGCGCTGGAAACAAAACAATATTGCACGGCGCTCTTTATGGACATGGAAAAAGCTTTCGATAAAATTGACCATGAAAAACTATCAAAACTACCAAACTATCAAAAAGAAATTTCCAGGTCAAATTTATAATTTTCTCAGATCCTATTTAAGCAGCAGAACTTTCACAATAAAAAAACAAGGACACCTACTCTGAAGTCAAAGACATCAAGGCAGGAGTCCCGCAAGGAAGCGTCCTAGGACCCATATTATACACAATATACACGGCAGACATACCAACAGCTGTTAACAGTAGAATATTAACGTTCGCGGACGACACAGCTGTATTAGTCAGGCACCCTAACCCGGAAACAGCAGTCACGTTATTACAAGAACATATCACAAAAATAGAAAAGTGGCTCCAAGATAAACAAATTAAAGCAAACCCCAACAAATGCAACCACATTACATTCACAGTGCGAAAACAGAATTCACCAAGCATCCTACTGAACGGCACGCACATAACACAAACAAGGCTAGTTAAATACCTAAGACTCCACATAGATACACAACTCACATGGAAACAGCATATTAAATCAATAATAGACAAAATTCAGGCTACAAAGAGACAAATGTACTGGCTAACAAGCCGAAAATCCAAACTAAGTCTAGAAAACAAAGTAAAAATATACAAAACAATCTTAAAACCAATATGGACGTACGGAATACCATTATGGGGGACAGCAGCAACGAGCCATATAAACAAAATAGAAACAATTCAAGCAAAAATTCTAAGAACAATAGTAAATGCCCCATGGTACGTCAGAAACGAGGAAATTCGGAAGGACCTGGGAATATCAACGATCAAGGAGGAAATTAACAGGTACGCGGGAAGGTACAGAGAAAGAATAGCAACACACCCGAACCGGCTGGCTGCGGAAACGATCAACATATCAAAAATAAAAAGAAGACTGAAAAGGAAACACCCAACAGATCTTACAAAGGATATAACACGATGATGGAACCCCGCTGGGGGTAACCATCCACATGCTATATTTTATTCACTAAGTTAAAACATTTTACCAAATGTCCTACTGGACAAATTGTAAAATTTAAAATAAAATAATAATAATAAAAAAAAAAAATAGTCCAGACTGATGGCTTTCGCCAGACGCATATATGCGTCTATAGCACTCTAAGGGTTAAATATGTTCATTGATTTTTAATAAATTATTACACTTGTTAAATGCTATACATAGCATTATATACTCTTTTGAATCTTTTCATCACTGCAAAAATACGCGGGAATTCAGGCTATATGCTTATCATAGCATACCATCTTCAATGCGTTAATATTCCTAACTGAAACGTGTTACATTTTTTATTGTCATTGAGGAACAAGGATTAATTGTAAAAAATGTATTGACGATAAAACTCATTTATGTAAAATACCATGACTGACTTTTATTTATGTTTTACATTCATAATTTAATAGCAGACGAATACACAGTATTTTATTGTACAAGATTCATCATATTGAAAAGTGCAGAGCATCGTTATATTAAATTATGTATGCATAATATAACAGAATTTTTATGAATCAACCTATTGTATAATTTAACGAAGAATTATACGACAAAGTGATGTTACAGATATTACATACATAATATTATGTTCTATATAAGTATTTCTGCATCAAAATACTTTTAAAAATCAATATTCAGCAAAGTAATATATTTCGTTGCAAATATTTCCAATTAGAATAGAATAATATATCTTGAATTTTAATTACAACAGAAAATATTCAATGACGTTCCATTTAATGTCTTTCGATCAAACATTCCTCCTTATATTAAAATACTTGACAATTGTCCATAATAAGTAACAAATTGCAAATACGTATGTATGAAAGTATAGTAGACGAAAATTTTCAAGTATACTGCACGTTAAATCTTTCGTAAAAATAAAATGATATGCAGCAAGTTCTAGTTTAAAATAATAATTTTCGTAAATGATCGTAAATAATTATCATTATATCGTATTTTAAGACCTTTTCCATTTGAATACGTTTTGTAAACTATTTTGTAAATATTATAGCATAATTCGCAAATATAAGTGCTAGAAATATAAGCAGCATTTTTCATTTCATCTAAAAAGTATAAAAACATAAATATTGTCCTTCCAACTAGACCAAGTTAAATGGACTTTGGCAAAAGGATTTTGCTGCAACGTACTTAAGATAAAATTAAGATTGAAATTGACGTTCTTACGCGCGAGCGCGTATCTGATTCATATTTTTATATCGCAAACGATGTTTGAAATGTAATAAAATAATTTGAATATCGAGGATTATATGCATTCTTCATCACTGTGAAAGTACCAACTAAAACAAATGAATTCATAGTTTTTAAACCAAGTCAGATTCTTTGGTACTGAATGATTTTCCTTATCGCGTTGATACATATAACTATGAATATTCACATTTTAATAACAAAGTATATATGCAACTATTTTCTAAGTAGAAAATTATTGATAGTAATCGCATATTTTAAATATGAAAAGAAGTATACGTCATTCTATAATCAAATATTTAATATTTACGACTTCAGATAAATTTTATTCTTTTATCTTTTTATCGTGAGAAAAAGAGCAAAATTTTTAAAACAATGCTATTCACCAATTTTTATTCGAAATTAATAATCATAAATACTTATCTAAAATGTATAATTTACTATCAATTTTGACATCTTACATGTTTTGTTCTACACCAAAAATCAGGCATCATAGATAAATCTGTAACACCTTTCGTGAATGTACTATTCATTCTTACAATATGTTACACCATCTTTCTCAATACCGATAATTTTAACTTTACACACTTAGTTGCTTAAAGTAATGTCTGCAAAATACTGACATCATCGAGGGCGGAGCATCAATTTTACACAACAGTTTCTCTTCTTTTTCTGTTAATCTTTCCAAAGATAGTGTGTATTCTCTATCGAAAACACCTAAAACAAATAAATCATTCATATAAATATGACAATGGTTAATAGTTATTCATTAGATATTCTACAGGATATTCGATTCAATTATTTGTTATGCCAGGTGATTCTACTCCTCTAGATCATTGGAGATAAGCAAAAGAATGTAGTCACAAAATTCGTATAGTACTCGTTACGAAGATCGAAAGTCTCAAAGGGACAATGGATCGAAACTTAATCGTGAGCAAAAATATTAAAGTTTCACTAATTCTATATGTATACGTATTCATATATAATACATATGTATGTATGTATGTATGTATGTATGTATACATATTGCATAAAGCTATATAAGGATTACATGGATTTCATTGTTTCCAGATTCTTCGTGTATTTTATTTCACTATTTAATAATAGTTGATTCTATGCTTTTTCCAACATGGTGTTTCCGAATTTATGTCATTAAATAACGACGATCTTTTATATTAAAACTTTTATACACGTTTAATAAGTTTATTCCACTATCAATAAATTTTCGTAGTAAATCTTTCTTAAAATTTAAGAAAAAGTTCGATTAGATCCTGACCCATTGATTGTATCAATGGTATACTATTGAGGGGTAGAAGTATTGCTTATTGCTTTAGTAAATTCGTCTACTTCATCCAATAGTACAATAGGTATAGAAAGTATTAGTTTACTCTTTAGAATAAACTAATAAGATACACAACTTTCTTAAAATTGGTCCAAACGATTGATTTTTTCTCTTTTCTGAGAAATTAGAAGTATAAGTTTAGTAGGTGGTGACCCATAAACAAAATTTTGAACAAGTTGCAATTGATCAGAATCGCTAAGGAAAAGGCAAAGGTTGTTTTTTATAACTTTTTATCTCTATTGAGAATTTAAACGACACAGTACAAAATATCGCAATTTTTCACGAGTTTCGGCCCAAAATATAAAGATTCTTACATTTTTCGATCACTATCACCTTCTTCCGCATCAACCGTCGATTTCGATAAAATTTTCAGCATATACCAATACATCTTCAAAACGTATTGCTTAAATTCTCATTACAGGCCCAGATAAAAAAGTTGTTAAAAGCGAGCTTTACCCTTTTCTTCGCGATTCCGACGCGATTCTAAAAATTTTGATTACACTTCATCTAGTAAGCTAATCCTTCTAATTGCTTGAAAAAAGAAATCATGCCATTTGGCCCAATTTCAAAAAAGTTATTCTATTGTAAAGAAGAAAGAAAGAGAAGAAAGAGAGAGAGAGAGAGAGAGAGAGCCATGGGCTCCGGGGTTCTTGGCACTTAACCAAAATCATGGTTCCGACAGTAGAATCAATGTTCTATTATATTTTTATATCCTGATTCTTCGTTATAGAAAGCTTGAACGTTTCGAAGCTTGATCGCTTGAAAAAGTAATAAGAGGAAATAGGTATGCATATGTACACACGTGCGTATACTTTCTGCATCTTGCGTCGTCAGTAAACTATCATTTGTCTTTATCAAAGTAATATCATATAATTCAAAAACATTCGAAAATAAAAAGTAAATAAAAGTACAAAACTTAATCACTTTTTTGAAACAAAAACGCAAGTATTTTAAAAAATGAAATATATGTTTATACTTGTGCAGAAACTTGAGACATGCAATAAAGTAATGAAAATTTATCAATCAAGATCGTACATTTTTCCGTAATTTTTCGAAAACTCGTTACATCGCTTATTCTTTATTTGTAGTTATGTAATTTCACAATAAGAAGTAAATAAAGGGAAAGGGATATGTACAATGTTAAACGTGTAGGTATGTATATAAAGTCGGGTCCACTACAGAAGTATTCCAATGATTATGAATAATAAGACATATTCTATGTTAATTTAATAAAAACCAATATACCTTGGTCAATATTCCCTCTCCCCAAAACTGTAAATGCCAGAAACAAAATATCTCGATATATAGAAAATAGCGGTTGATTAGTTGATTGATTTTTATTTCTTTCTAAGGCCACTCTTTTTATAGGTTCCGCTAGATCATTCCGACGAACATTCGTGATCACTGACTGCATTAATCTGGAACAAACATATTTATATACTTATAAACGTATTTTATATCCTGTAATTAAGTAAATAAAAAGAAGAAGCAAAGCAAGTTCCAAACGAAACGTCACTGAAAATGTGCAGCCGTTGACAAGAATTATAAATTCGTTTTCTCAACTATACAGTAATCTCTGTCTGACATCGGATTGTTTGATTTTACAAAAAGACAATGTGATTCTTACAAAGAGATATGATCACATATATAGCGACAGGAAGCAACGAAACAGAAAGAAGCACAAGATCTATAGATGACATTACAATTATCGAAGAAAGGAGAACAGTATCGATAGAAAATATGTAGAAATCCTTGTGAGTTGAACAAAAAAAGAAAGAAATGAAGAAATACGTACAATGTACATGTATAGTAAAAAGTATGTAGTATATTAGAACAGAGTAATACATTCTACGGCACGTAGATACCATAGTCTTTACGAATATGAAAAGAATGAGAACGATATATATAATACAACTTACAATTCAATGATCTATGATCTAACTTTCAGTTGACCTTGAATTCCAATATGAAAGAAAAATTGGCGAACTTCAGCCGATTTTAGGGGCAATAGAAAGTTTGCCGGGCGCGGGGTACAATTATGTATCCTCCGTCAATTTTCGTTGTGAAATTCAAAGCCAATTGAAGCTTATTTTATCACAGCTCGCTGAATTCGTCTTGGTAATAACGCACAAAAGCAGACTTCAACCCCAATTATTTTGACCTTGAGATATGTCGTAGGGGAGAAGGAATGGTGGTTTAAAAGTTAGTATAAGTTAGATGTTTTGAAGGGACCGTCCGCTTTTGTGCGTAATTACCTTCGTCCTTTTTAGTGGCTACAACAGAGTATACAAGAAATACACGCTGTTGTTAAAAGGAAGCTAAGTCACCTTGATATCTTAGAAAATATTTGGCACTAGAAAAATCAAGATATATGTATTCGTCTGATCAGCACCCCCTCCCCCTCCCCCGCTTCGAATATAATAACTTTTACTTCAAACAACTGTTGATAATGTCGATAGATAACGAGTTATTTCAACTGATAATTTTTATTCACTCGTCCTGTATAGTTGCCTAATCAGTTAATAGAAAAATTCTATTCTTTTACCGGCCGACGTGACAGTGTTAAAGTCGACTGCTCACAGTAATCGCATCATGCTAACGTCCATAATACAGAATAAATTTCCAATCACATTAAAAATGGCTACGAGAGGTTTACCTTCCTCAATACCGAATCTGCTACAGTTCTGCTTTTGTATTCGTGGAGTGGTAATTGCGCGAAAACAATAAACAAAGCGGTAAAGGCATAAAATTCTTCAGTATTGCGAACGGTGGAGCAAGATATGTACGATTATATTGTTTGGCAAACTAAGTGATTGCGAATTTTGTCGTTAGGTGGTATTGACAAAATCCACAATTACTTAGTTGCCAACCCAATATACGCGTACAAGGCCGCGTTTATCACTAGCCAAAATAGGCACGTGCTTAGGGTCCGCTGGGAAGAGAGGCCCGGGCAGAGGTATTTATAATTACTAGGCGAAATAAATAAATTCACTAGCTTCGACTTCTAAATTTAATTCAAAAATATATATCGATAATAATACTTACTGCAAAAGCTTTGTCAAATATAAGATGATTTTGTGCAGTAAGTGCTTGTAAGAGAATTAACATGTAACATTAAAACAGCATTAAACAAACTATCCAAAAATTAAAGTAAAAAGCCAGTTTAGGCTTAAGTAGAAGCAGCTACGTTATTTAATGAACTGGATGAATTCGAATTTGTTTCATTAACATATATTTGCGAGGGAATTTCAAATAGAATAAGTGCTGTTGGCATATCGTTGCAATCTACAAGTTCAAGATGTACATATATGCTAATAACTTAATAGATAAACTTGAAAGATTTTATCCTTGTGGTATGAATTTTGCCATATAAAAATAAATGTGCTTTAAACGGTTGTTCGAAGATTATAGGTAATATTAGATATATCATATGTTTGCCCCAATAAAATAGGAAATTCAAGGATAACATGCTGCCGTATAGTATATTAATATGTATTAAAGAAATTTTAACTTACGTTTTGTCATCTGCGATGTTCAGTTTCCATTGAAGATACATAGGCAAGCGATCCATGTGAAGCCTTTCATTATCCCACATAGTTTTGACACCTACAGCACTGTAATTTATCTGTTCCTTTTTCTTATCGTTGCCTAGCCACAGATCAGGAAGGTGACTCATTAAATTAATTCTTTCGAAATACCATATAAGATTCCAATATACGATTGGATGTTCCTCGATAAATTTATGTTTAGTAAGACACGCGTCACCTTCTTGACTTAAAACACTTTCTAGTTCTTTCCTTAAAACTAGAGGATTCAAGTATGGCACCGTAATAGGTTCTAATAATTCTTTCGGTTTATCTAATAATTCAACCAAAGCTCCCATTAGAGGGTCACTCTTCTTTTCATTTTCCTCGCATCTTTGTAAATATGAAAATGCACAAATAATATAACGCAAGCGATTTACAGAAAGATGATACTTTACCAAATAATAACTTAATAAATTTTACGTACCTATAATCTAATATTGTGATAGTAAGTAGAGGTACTGTCGCTTTATCACAGTACTGACAAACTGTATTTAAATTTGAATCTTCTGGTTGCCAACCGGCCATTATCTCTTCGTCGTAAAGGATAGAGGCGCAATGATGGCATCTACTCGCGCTAGAGAGTACAAGCTCAATAGCAATCCGTTCATCTAATTCTCTCGATCCTTTTGGATATAAACATTCAGTCAAATCGTATAACGTATAAGGATCTAGAGTTCCGTCTCCTATTTCAATACAACAAGGAATTATTTAAAATCCATATTTACACTATACTTGTTATGATCTGTTTTTATAGAGATAGTAAACTATATGTTACAAACCAGATACTTTAAGAGGCTCGTTTCTGTCTTGTAAAGAACCATCCGTCATCGAGTCCAACGACTCGTGTGACGCTCCATGTAGTATTTTACTTATCTCGCGCTCCTTTATTTTCACAGGGGTACTTGTCGCAGAGATAGCTTCCTTGATCTCATCAAACTTTTTTACCACTGTTGTAGCAGCAGATTTTAGACTATTTAAACCACCGAGTATTATTTCATTGGATTTCTTTCCTGTCAAACTAGTAGGACTGAAACAAATATTTTTCTTGATGTTCACTTGATGTAACTGACTGCTGATATTAGTCTATTTATATCTATAATGTACGTATATACCGGATCCGATCGAATAACATGTGCAAACAGGCAAGAGGCGATTCATCAAAAAAAGAACAACAAGAAAATACAGAATAAAATGTCTTCGTCTGAGGCTTAGTTTTCAAGGAAATGAACATTTGTCAAGTATGCTTGACTTCGTTAATTACCAACTGAGTATGAGTAAACAATCAGCAGGCTATTATTCTACAATACACGCGAAAATATGGAATACAACTTTTTCACATAAGGTCTCATTTTCAAGAGAATAGAATTTTTTTTTTTTTTTATTTGTTAGTAAATTATAATCAATTCTCGCATTGAGAATTTTCAGTAATTTTTCTGGCGTGGCGCTGTGGTTAATTATTTATAATAAGTAGATACTTATTATAGATAAATATGATTCATACAAGGTATTATAAATAATAAATGTTGTTTAGTTAAATCTTGAGCTTAGGTCTAGCACCACACTACCCATTGTCACTTCACAGCCTGCGGATCTGATCCGACGTATCAAGTAATCCAGTGACTAAGGGGTTTCGATGTTGGTTGACTCTTATGCAGTATCTGTTGCTACATTTAGTAATTTCCTCTTTGACTGTAGGAATCTTGAGGTCTCGATGAATTACTTCGTTGGTGACATACCAGGGTGCGTTTATAAGGGATCTAAGAATTTTTGATTGAAAACGTTGGAGAATTTCAATGTTGTAATTGCTTGCTTCTACCCCATAGTTGGATTCCGTAGATCCAGACAGGTTTTATTACGATCTTGTATAGGGTAATTTTGTTCTGTGTGCTTAGGTTGGAGCGTCGGCCAGTGAGCCAATAACATTTTTTAAGTTTCTCTTCCAGTTGTTTCGTTTTGTCTGTGATGTGCTTTTTCCAAGTTAATCTCCTGTTCAGAGTCATGCCCAGGTATCTGACCGTGTTCTTGCTAGGAATTGTTGTATTGTTAATGGTGACCTGAGGGCAGGTTTGTTTTCGCAGCGCGAAGGTTACATGTGTGGATTTTTTTTCGTTAATTTTGAAGCCCCATTTGCGAAACCACTTTTCCATACAGTCGAGACAACGCTGGAGAGTGGATGACGCAATTATTGGGTCTGCGTGGGAAGCTAGTAGCGCTGTGTCGTCAGCAAATGTTGCTACAGTTATTTCTGTTGATAAAGGTAAATCGGCAATGTAGATGGAGAATACCACGGGTCCGAGAACGCTACCTTGTGGTATGCCAGCTTCTATTGGGAATGTTGTGGTAGTGGCGTCATGAATTGTCTATTGGTTAGGTAGGACTTTAGGATGGAATAATGGGAGAATAGCAGGATTTTTTTGAGTTTGTATAAAAGCCCTTCGTGCCATACTTTGTCGAATGCCTGTTGAATGTCAAGGAATACCGCTGTGCAGTATTTTTTCTTTTCTAGGGTTTGGCTGATATTGTGTATTATGCGATGGATTTGCTCTATTGTCGAGTGTTGTTTCCGAAAACCGAATTGGTGATCTGGCAGAGTTTTCAAGTCCTTTAGGAGTGGGAGGAGTCGATTCGTTAGAATCTTCTCGAATAATTTTGATAAGGTAGGTAGAAGGCTGATTGGGCGATAGGAGCTGGTTTCGTATATTGGTTTTCCGGGTTTAGGGATGAGAGTAATAAGAGAGATTTTCCAGGCCTTGGGATAGTATTCAAGACGAATACTATCCTTGATTGCTTTGTTGTAAATTAGGTCATGTCCAGCTGGGATTTAGGCGACGGATTATTTCTATGATTTCCGCAGAAGTGATGGGTTCAATGGGAGGAGACATTTGGAAGGGAGCGTGCAAGTATTCAGTAATATCCACTGCAGATTTGGAGGAATGGGGTTTAAAAACGTTAGATAAATAATTGGCAAACAGATTGGCTTTTTCTATAGGGCTACATGCCCATCCACCTTGCGGACGGCGGATTGGAGGGATGATTAGTGGGGGGCGCGTGAGTTTCCTGGAAGCCTTCCATAGTGAGTAGTTGGAATCAGCTGTGGGGGACAAATTGACAAGATATTTTTGAAAGCAGTCGTTTTTATAATTTTTGATGATTTTAGTTAGTTTTCCAGTTGCGTTGTTTAGTTTGCGTTTATCATCTGGTGATCTATGGGTCTGCCAAACTCTTCTTAGTCTACGTTTTTCTGCTATTTTCTTTAATATGTAATGGGGATATTCACATTTGATGATAGGAGTTTTAGTAGGTGTGGAGAAGCGGATGGCGTTTAAAATGCTCATGTTTAAGTATTCATTGGCTGCATCAATATTCTTCGTTAGTTTTTAGTGGAATTAAGGCTGAAGTTGAGCGAGTAAAAACTTCTCTAAAGAGCTGCCAGTTGGTGAGTTGGTTATGAATAA
>JACXIW010001299.1:548389-720852 GCA_014825925.1 Bombus breviceps | reverse complement strand
CGAGGAGTTGATTTGGACATATCTAGGCGAGATATTTTTAGTTAGGAGGAAGTCAAGTAAGTCAGGAGTTTTGTTAGAGTCAGTGGGCCAGTATGTGGGTTCATATGTGGTAAGGTAGTTGAGGTTGTTGGTCATTATGGTATTTAAGAGATTTTTGCCTCTTGTTGTGACCAGTCTGCTGCCCCATTGGGTATGTTTGGCGTTATAGTCTCCTCCAGCTATGAATCTATTGCCCAGAGCGTCAATGAAGTTGTCAAAGTCTTCTTTGGCAATGGAGTGTCTGGGAGGGCAGTATACCGCTGAAGTGGTGATTGTACCATGGCAGTCTTCCATTGCTACGTTTGTTGCTTGGAGGTAGTCTTTCTGGAATGATGGAAGTTCGTAATGCTTGATGCTGGATTTGATATTGATTCCGGTGCCGCTGTGGGCCTTTCCACTGGGATGTTGGGTGTGGTAGAAGTTATAACCATTTATCTTCAGGTAGTTTTTGTCGGTGAAGTGGGTTTCAGATATGAGCATTATATCGATTTGCTGTTGATTAAGGAAGAATTCTAGTTCTAATTTGTGTTGAGCTGGACCGTTGGCGTTTCAAAGAGCTATGCGTCTTGTTTTTATTTTACGTCGGGGCGCATAAGTTTATCCACGATAAGTGTTAATAACGATAACAATTTATTTATTTGTTCCGATTGTTTTTTTATTAATTTCTCAATTCTAGAGAAGTTCTCTGTGTTTTGTGGGTTGGGAGCACTATTTTGAGAATGGTCCCTGAGGATGTTCGGATTGTTTTAATTACCTTGTACTGCTTGGGCATATGAGATTGAAGCAGTAGTGAATTTTGGAGGATGGAGGATGAATTTTTGATTGGTAATTTCTTTGGCTCTGTGTTTAGGATACTTATTTATATACAAGGTTTTATAGGCTGAGCAGCCTTTGTAGTTGGCAGGATGGTCACCTTGATAGTGGATGCACTTCGCTGGGGTTTCTGGCGTTTTAGTGCATTAATCGGTGGGGTGTGTACCTGCACATTTTACGCAGCGGAAATTATGATTGCAGTATTTCTGCGTATGACCGTACATTTGGCACCTTTTACATTGCACTATCTCTTTTTTTAATAACGGAGGTTCGATTTTTACTACCGAGTTCATTAGTCGGTTTACGTTGTAGATTAGTTTGTTATTGGATTTTTGTTTTAAGTCTATAAAGAATAGGGATAACGGGTTTTTTGAGATCCTATGTCTTATGTTACTAATGTTAATTACTTCGTGACCAAGATTAAGGAGTTCGAACTTAAGTTCGTCGATGTTAGCCGAGTGGTGGACGTTGCGTAGTACCACACGGGAAAGGTCTTTCTTGCTTCAGTTGATATGTGTGGAAGTTTGCGTTCAGAGATTTTAATAATTTTGTTAGTTTTCTGTAGGAGTCTGGATTGGCCGGTAGGATTTTAACCTGATTATTATTAATTTTTAGCGTGTAATCCTCTTTGTTAATGTCTTTTCCGATGGACTTTATCATTGTTTGAATGTCGATAACATCATCAATGAAGATTGGTGGGGGAGGAGGGTTTTTTTGAATGTGTTGATTTGTTGATGTTTCAACTACGTCCATAGAATCGTCTGTAGATTCTAGTATTGAAAATCTATTGTGAGTAGTAACGTGGTTTATTGATGTTTGATTTAGGTTAAAGTTTGCTTTTGTTTTGACTGCTTCTCGCTTATGTTTTTTAGCGATATTGAAGTCGTTGTTGTCCTTCTGCCACGGAGGAGGTAGAGCGGCGAGGTTGTAGTTTAGCTCGAGAGAGCCTGATTGGGACGCTTGGGCCATACTCGGGCTAGTTAATTCGATTGAAATAACTAGTCGAGAGGCTAAGATTCGGGACGGAGATTGGGAACGTTTGAACTTTCACTGGAGTTTAGAAAACACTTGGTTAAGACTGATTCGATTGACTTTGACGGGTGGGCGATACGCGTTATATTGGTAACTTCGCAGAGCACTAGACGCACGTCTGCACGCTTCGGCACTCGACAGTGAACACCAAGAGAATAGAATTTGAATATTTTTAAGAATTGGTCTAATACACGCGTATGATAAACAAATTTACTTTTCTCGATTTATTTTCCCACGCGATACGACCTCCTGTCGAATAATTATCGCTATCCAGTCCGAAATTAGTTATATTTAAATAAATGTATATTTGATTTTCTCGAAAACCAACAGCCATATGAACAAATTTTATTCTACATTTTCTTCTTATTTTTTCATAAAAAATCACCTCGTCTCTATTTGCACAGGGTGTTTGAAAATGATTTATCACGAGCACAGTAGCGTTATTCTACACTTCTATATCTAGATCGGAGAAAACCTGCGAACAAATGTATTCATCATGAGGATCAAAAATGTCAAAGAACCGGATCGTAACCCAAGCGTAACTCGAGCGTTTTCCTGGAAGACAATGTTAAAGTTCCAATAGTTTTGGAACTTACTTTATTTGTAATGTGCTTACATTTTGCAGTCACATGCAAGGAAAATAGCATCTATCGCCATACATACGTAAGATCAATCATTACAGTAATATATATCCTTTATCTTCCTGTTGTCGATGATGATGACATCGAAAAATTATAGTTTCGAATACAAGTTATACCTGGGCCACCTTTCACACGGTTACGTCCCGTACAAAAAAATCGTATAAAGAAGTCGTGCAAAGATTGATTTATAGCAAAGTATAAAACTTGCGTTAAACTAGTGCAAACTATACAAGAAGCAATTTAAAATGTAGATATGCATTCGCTAGAAACATTTTATTTAATAGACATATACATATATTCAGTTTAAGAAAAGAAGGATTTCATATTCTTGTACAGGATATGTATGATTTTCAACAAACTAATGAATGTGCAACCGTATAAAACTAACTATAACGAGTGAAGAAAATCGCCCAAATGCGAATAAGACGCGTTAAAAAATCATGATCTATGAATGAAACGTGTTAAGAAACCGTGTATGTAACCATGAATCGTGTAGAAAAATACCGTATAAAAAGGGGTGCAACAATATATAAATATTTTCAAGTTACACATAATTTGATACAAGTAATTTTTTTAAGCTGAATACGTAAAAGATACAGAGTAATAATAACGATGACTCAGACGAAATGGTAGAAGATTTAAAAGATGCTTTTACAAACTAAAATGTGGCGAATCAAAATAAGAGAAGAATAAAAATGTTGCGTTTCAGGTTTTGTTTATCAGTTACATGTAGAAATGACTCAAAATATCCTTGTGTTCCAGCAAAGTTCCACACAGACGAATGTAGCCAATCTAAGCAACGAAGAGGATAGTTATCTTCAAACCCGACGAAACATATTTGACAACTACGCTGTAATTAGCAGAAAAGAAGACTGACATTTGATATCGCAAACGATCCTATACTTTATAAGAAAATTCGTAAGATACAAATTATCCCTGGCTATTCACAGAAATCTATAATAGAATAGAAGAGTATAACCTTTGGGGGGTAAATGAAATAAATTATCTTTCTCATGATCGAGCTTCAGTGACCTCTAACCATAGATAAACATGTCTTACAACGCGTTCTATTATAAAATGCATTTCAACGTACCACAGAATTAATGACAATGAGCTTTGATTATGTCCCCATTGAAACCAAGCGAAATTGGTCTAACGTCTGTATATATACATATATACATATATACATACATACATACATACGAGTACATATATGGAAATAGAATAGTATTCTACCCTTAATAAAAAAATTCATTAACTTCTAATACGATGTTTAAATAAACAACTATTTTATTCACTCAGTATTTATTTACCGAAACTGTTTTTAATGAGCTACTTTGATATAGAATTCGTCCATTTGATAAATATTTTATTCAATAGAATATTCTTCTATTTTTAGTGTCCAATTCTTTTCAATTCATTCTTTTCTAAATATTTAATACCTACACAATTACTTCAATAATTATTTTTAGTAAATAGCTAAACCTTTTGTATAATTATTTTAATCAATTATACACAAAATATTAAAGAGTAATAACAAGAAAACTAAGATTCGATATTGTCTATTCGGTTATTTAATTTAACTTTATAACTTTATAGGTTCATGATAATAAATGTAGTATCGCGGGCGTCACACGCTCAAGAGGGCCACCCTCTTGAGAATAGTAATCAAGCAGACGAAACATTCTGCATACCACAGCTATCGAAATAATAACAAAACGGTGACTGAATAGCCGCCTCTCATATACCTATGTCCAGCGATAATCCCTCCAAAAGAGCCAAATCCTTGATATAAGAGCCCTCCCAAGTCAGTACTCGATAGTCTAGTTCAGTCCACTTTGTTCTGTGTCGTTACTCTGTCAGTTTGTAATAAAATTTCTGTCATAACTAAAGTACCAATATTTCACCTTACTTGCGGAACGTTAAATAACCTCGAATCGACGTGACACGGGCAAAAGGCCTAGGAGTTAGCGGGTAAACCGCATAAAATGTCGCGAGAGCCCAGGGCGGCGTTGTGTCCATCAAAGTGTCGTCGGTCCGTCAATCGAACTGTTTCGTAAAAAGGCCTACGCGACCTTGGCTACGAGCGGTTGCGGAACACGTGCGTGGTGGAAAAGACAAAAGGGATGCGAGGAGTCAGTTTTAGTTGAGAAGTCGAAGAGTTTTGATGGGGAAGTCAGAGAGTGCGAGTTGTGTTGTCAAGTTGAGTAGAGTTGTTAGCGTTGTTGAGTTGCGAGTGTTGTTTGAGATACAGTACGATTTTTGTATTTAGTTCATGTTTAAACAACCATCGTTCTTCTGTCTAATCAACATCTGTACATTCGTTCTAAATAAATCATCTTAAATATCAGAATATATAATAAATAATATATTCCACCACGCGATATTACATAAATATTAGCAATGTCTACCTTACCCAAAACTCAACTTCAAACTGGAGCCTAAACTTGAAAGACTGGAAGTAACGCTGTCCTTTTGAGACCAAAGACTGCTTATTTCTAGCCGTTCTCTTTCCTTATCTTGCTCACTTTGCTGCGCGACAGAATGTGGCATAGTTTCACTCCTCTGCAAATGTCCACCTATCGCGACACCAGTTTCATCTACCGTTTGATGAAATGTTGCACTACGAGGCAAAATATTACTGCAATATAAATGTGAAGAACAGTTATAGTAATATTAAAAGAATATTATGGTAGTATATTAATACTGTAGCAATATTACGTAGATGTTATTAGCAGAATTTTTTGCCGTTAATATATCTTTCCATAAGTATATTTTCCTATATTTTTTCTATATGATATTTAAAATTTCCTAGTTTGTAATTTAGTCATACTCCAGATCAAAATTGTTATTTTCTCATTGCATGTTCCAAAATATGCGTTTATATTATAATATTATTGCAAAAACGTGACGCGATGCTTTATAACGAACTTTAGAGACTGACAATTAGAAGAAGAAAGTTCCTAATGAACTTTCCTAATGAGTTTGGACTAGAAATAAAAACGGAAAATCTCATGGAAATATACGTTATTTATCAAAATATTTTCCTACTGCAATGAAAGTCATAATTGCAATATCGTGGATTGTTTTCTCATGTAATAATAGCTTCTTTTCTTATTGTCTTTTTTATTCATTCTCAATAATCTATCTAATAAAGATATATGCTTCCAAGAACCGGCAAAGCTGAATGCAACGAATAAAATAAAATCTACCTTCGTCTATCGTCTATGTAGTAAAAATGTAGTTTGTCTGAATGTAGTTTGTAAAAAAGTCTAATCTCAATTCTATTTTGCACGTTCATTTTTACATAATAACATTTCAAAAATATCTAATACCTGTCTCCAGTTACGTCACTTTTGTTACGACACAATGAACAAATTTGCTAGCATTTTATTATAATAATACTAAAGAATATCTTAAATTAAAGTTGACCGATTTCAATGGGGACATAATCTGATCGATATCGATCTATAGAAGCACATACAAAGGATAGATTTGCTGTTTAATAAATAAGTATAGTTACACACATATATTTAAATACTTTGTTATGTTTATCAAATGTTTCCCTAGTAGTATCTATAAGATAGTTTTAAGATAGTTATAATTAAAAACTAGGTAAATAACAAGTAATAGATAGAAATAAATATTCTAAAGAGTGAGTATTTTTGTAAGGTTGACAACCGGAAGCCATCCAAAGTCTAGGATTTGCATGATTCAAATTCGCAATGTCTTCGGAATAATACGATATCAATATTTACTATTATAATATGTTATAATAAATATAATAATATGTTACATTAAAATGAGAATATTTCTCAAGCCAAATCTAATACATTTTTATAACATATGAAATGTATCGATTAATAAATAAACAGGTATATACATATTTAGTTGTATATAAAAAGACATACAGTTGCCCACAAAATTGAGCGTACACCTATTTTGGTAATGAAAATTGGCGGAAAAATGGATATAAACATACATATTCAAAAGTATTTTAACAAAATTTTTTAACGAAACAAACTATTTGTTTATATTTAATTGAAAATATAAATGTGCCGGTATTTTACTGACACAAAATTCAGCGTACGCGTTGATATTAAGGAATTATACCATATGAATAAATAAATATAACGCTTTTGGCTTTAACGACACCATAATCACCGCGACATGAGCTTAATGAGTTTTTGAATAAAGAAAAACGAAATGCTATAACATTCTACAGAGAAGAACTAGTAAACGAAAAGAGACAGACCTTTGAACGCAAAAATTAATTATAAAATTGTATTTCGAAGAAAACATTTTTTACGGAGTGGACAGAATTGTTGATAGAACTCATTCCACTGGACAAAAAATTATAAATGATTATGGGTACCAAAAATTTTTTTTTAAAGAATTAACGTATTAAGACGTACAAAGACACGTAAGAGGACATATGAAGATCAACTATATTTTTCTTTAAATAGAATAACATCTTTTTATGCATCGATGCATTTCGGTACTCCATATAAGAAAGTATTAAGTTGCTCATATCAGAAAACCAGCTCAAGAGATATTTATTATTTTCATTGTTTTGTTTCAAAAGCACAATTTACTGAAATATTTCCGGAAACGAGTATTTTTTCAGTATCTTTTAATTTTTTAATTTACTAGTAAGATCTTTACTTTAGCTCCTTATATTAAAAAGATTCCTAATGCATACATGTGCGAACTCGTGTATATGTATCCATAAAACGTATGTAACTAATTGTACAATTTATATTTAAATAAAAATTTATCTTATTCTTAGTTATCTCAATATATATAAGTACCAGTTACAAATTATAAAAATAGGACCTACCTTCGAAATAGAAGAGGTCCTCCTGGGCGTTCTTCGGTGTTGTTAAAAACAGTTAAAGTACTTGTGGAACAATTTGAATCATTCTCCTCGGAAGGTGAGACAATCGGAGTTTCGTCGTTAATTAAAGCACCTAATGGGTCATTTTCTGTGACTGGTGTCCGAATAGGACTTTTCAATGGTGATTCCAGATTTCGAATTATTCTAAAAATGAAGAGAAAATATATATGATACATAAATATAAACGCCATTAATAAAGACAAAGCAAAATTAAAATTAGATAGAACAATGAAAAAAATTACCTTTGATTCAACGACATATTATCCAATTCCTCTGTTGGCATAACACTTAATGCTACTGAATCTTTAACAATACTATTTTGCCGGGGAAGCTTTTTTATTTCAAAAGGTCCGTATTCTGGCAGATCTGGGACAGAGCTCCCTTTAGTAGCTACCAATGCAATGACGGGGAAAAAGCGAGAAGAAAAGGAAAAGAAATAAGAACCTGCATCTAAGATAGCAATAATTCAACATAGTAAATTAATACTCACAATCACTGTGGGCAGCTTCCGTGTCTTGAGAATGAGAACTGTCAAGACTAGATCTAGAAAATGCATGTTCCATACTTGCAGTTTTGCCATCGACAGATAATAATTCTGCATTGGAACTCAATCTTCTTCTAGCGCTTCTTTTACCAGCTCTCTTAAACAAAGCAGCTCCAACTATAGCGTTTCTTAATTTATTCCACATCAATTGACTGGAGTTCGTCATATCAGATGGCCAAGTTGCTTCGAGTACAGCCTAAGGATTATAAAAAAGGACATTTTACAACGGAATGCTACCAATTCGTTTTTCTCAAAACGTGATAATATAGGAGAAATCAAACCTTGTTATAAAATCCATAAGTGAGTGCATTTGGCTGAACTCCACTGCGTTTCATATGAAATAATAATTTTACAGCTAACACAGGCTGTCCATAAACGCCACAAAGTTGCATCATAGCTCTATAGCATACCTAAAATCGATACCTTCTACGGTAAGATTCGTTAACACAATTTAATTGCAAAACAATTGTTTAAACACACAAGAATAGAAAAATTTACTTCTTCGATAGGGTCAAGATGTAATTTCGGCATTTTGACTAATAAATCATAAGCTTGATGTAAGATAGTAGCCGGTTGATTCGAGACCTGTAGCATAGCCGGTAAATGCAAAAACCAAAGGCTGTAACAAGTTCCAAGTAGACATCTACCCCATCTATCTGGCATCGCTGCCTGAAAAAGACGCTTTAGGATATTACAAGAAAAAATATGATATAAATTAACAAACAACTTTATTCTCTCATAAAAGCTATATAAGCAATAGATAAGAATCGTAATTAGGTATATTAAAGTTTATATATTCGTATAGTTCAAGTCACGCAATTCATAATTTCTCTTTTATGACGTTAAAAATAAATGTTAGATATATGTATATAGAAACTATCTTCATTTAAATTTGTTTTCATTTAAGTTTGAAAATATATTGAAAACTATAACAATTAAAAAATGTATATTTACTTGTTTGCGCGCCATTCTTTGTGCTACTTTAATTTCATGCTTGGTTCTACGTGCCATAGGACTTCCTGGTACTATTCCGAAGGCACTTAAATTCGGATTTCCTATGTTGAAATTCTTTTGCGGTCTTATTAAATCAGGATTTAGTTTAAATGTACGATATACTATCGGCGATTGATTTGGGCCAGCTTCAGGCGGAGGTATAAATACTGTCCGTTCGCTATGCTGAGATTCATCCAGTTCCAAAAGAGGCACTAAAATATGTATTCAGAATTACGAAACATGTTCCAAAGAATTAGTTCATTTCTAGTCTTACACAATACCGTAAAGGATGGCTTACTTAATACAAAGGTAATAAATATCACAAATATGGAAAATAAATATATATTAAATAAGTAAAATATCAGTATACTCAAAAGAATCAACTAACCCTAAGTATAATTCTGTACAAATAACTTTTTAGTCAACTATGGAAATTTAAAACTATGGAAAAGCAATTGGCATTTTGAAAACGGCGATTACTTCGCTATTTACACTATACAAATAATTGTCTGTATTATTATATATTACTCAAACACAATTTGTGTACGTTATTGAACTTTTCTTCGAATATGATTGATAAGCTGAAGATGATAAAAATATATAGTTTTATTGAGAAAGGTATATTCATATCGATGTTAAGAGTCGGAAGGGACGGCTACGTAGCCGGGATACTCTTAAGTTATGGACTTTGTTAGTACAATAAATCCAATGTTGTTAATTACATCGGTTGCCGAAGAAAGTAGATGCCATGATGAAACAATGTCTGGCTAATGCCAGGAGCCGTAGGAAGGTGATATGCCGACAAATCAACTCAATGTATGGTTAACGCTAAGGAAATATCAATATCGCATCGCTCGCAATGCTAACTAATCGGTACATCTCTAGCGGCAAAAATGGGTCTTCTGGACCGGATATTACGATTGAAAAGAACGTTATGCATATGGTAAAGAATATTGTACGTATTCTGAAAACCGGGACCTACAATCGTTCAGTGTAATTGTCACAAAGTAAGGAATCAAATAAGAATATCAACTTGAAGTTTTGTTCAGTTTCAATTCTGACGAAGCAAGAATCTAATCCTTCCCGATTTACACGCAAACGAGAAAGCGGGAGCCAAAAAGTACTCTAGAATAATGGCTAATAGCAGCATGACGTATTGTATAGTGCTGAAGTAAGTTCAATTAGGATTTGTATACGTGATCTCGCAGAATCACCTCGTACATAGTCCCTTGTTCAACTGAACCAATTTAATCCTCGTTGCTACGCTTTTTATGCCCCAAAATTAGAGTAAAAGGAGCTATGAAGATAGAAGAAATCTTTCCACTACGTGGGATTTTCATGGAAAAGATTTTAGTTTCGCATTGGTTGTGAGTCTTCCGAGATTCAAGTCAAGCGTACAATCTCCAAATAAGGAAATTATTAGGGGTGCGAATACGCAAGCCGCGAATTGGGTCGAATCGGGATTCCAAACGTTTCTGAACGCATAAGTATGACGCTAATTCTTAGTTTTACAATCAGATCATGTATTTTTTAGCTTTTAAATTTAGAATGATTTTCACATTTGACTACAATAAAAAATACGAAATTGCGGTTTATCTGAATATCGTCTGAAAATCTGTCGAGATCCCATCCTGATCACAAGTAGTATTCCCGATTCGATCCAAAACCGAAATATTGGGTTCCAGCACAGCTCTCGAAATTATGTGACACGAACGTAACATCTCCTCTTTCAGGTGAAACATCGTTTATTACGATGCAGTGTTCGTTTTGTATATCTATATGTGAGACTTATCGTTAGAGTATGGTCCACGTATTAATTGGCAATTCGGTTATGGGTTCCTGATGGTGCCCTATACGCGAATTTTGGTTCAATTTGCAACCGCAATGAGACCAGGTTTTAAGCTGATGCTTTCAGTGTGTCAATCCGTGTATGCGATTTTTAATTTATCTTCATACTTTGTGACAAATTTATTGTGTCTCATTCAGAGTATCACGTTATTGAAGTTTTTTAAATCGATTATTTCATAGGGTCCAATATAACGACGACCTAATTTACTTCTTGGTTCCTCCAATATATAGAGCGTAATCTCCAATTTTGAACTGAGAGGATCGTGCATTCCTTTGCCGTATTTAAATAATCTGTTGGAAAATTTCGGATTTCGGTCATTCTCGTGATTCGGTAGGTGCCACGAATTTCCATAGGTTTTCAATTCTTGATCAGCAAACGGGCTAGAAATCATGCTCGTTTTTCTAAAATCAATTGGTGCGGCGCAAAATTGTTGGCTTCGTGAACGGATGTATTGTAGTGTAGGGCAATGTTGTAAATGGCATAGGTTCTGATCTTGAAGAATGAAATATTAGGCACATCTCTCATTACAAGAACGCAATAAAAAACAAATATTCTGTGAATTTCTTCAAGATATAGGAAAATGCAAGATAACTTTTACATTAAAAATTTTCAAGAAATTAATGTTGTCATTACCGCTAATGTTTTAAAGTTTGTAACTAAAATAGCCTTCCTCTGCGATCGTATTATAAGTTTTGTCAACGAGAGCTTTATGCCTCTCTTCATATCTTTCTGAATAAAAAATACTATTTTTACGTGTCTGACCTGTGCAAAAATAGTTCCTAATGCGAATGTAGCGAACAACTAGTCATCCGTGTTTCGTTCATGTTTTCGTGGTTGCGAACACAATCCGGCCCGACAACTAGCCGATGAAAGCTCGTACATATTATAGTTTTTGAAATTAGTGATCGCTGGCGACTGTTCGAGATTGCATAAGGGCTTTTCGCGCGATGCATTCATACTTGATGAAAAGGATATAGCGAAGTTATAAAAGGAAGGATTACGCAAGATTACCAATTAATCTAACAGTAGCTAGGACCGTATGCGTTCCACACGCACCTGGGCATTCATGTCAATTTTTTGGGACCAACATCTATAATAGCAGTTAGTAATTAGCAATTCAATGATGAGTCGCAAAATTTCAGCTTGCAGAATATAAGTTAAAAGTGAATTATAATAGTCTTCTTTTACAAATAGATAAATTTTGTAGATACACTTCAAAGGATGAGCTAATTTTCAATTCATATCATATGTGCTCTATCAAGTCTCTAAGTCGTTATGACTATCAACATATCTCTAATTACTCGCTGCGTTCATGAAAAATGCTATACTTGAAGTGCTAATCAGTCTTACGACGCTACTATAAAATATATCTAAAACGAGGCGCACCCATCCTTTAGGAACTCACTGCAACATTCATTTTAAAAATCCCATTTTAAAAACGGTAGATGAAACATCGAAAAGTATGGCCATAGATTTTCTCACTTTTGTAAAAAGGAATTTACAAACCGAGATATATTTATAACTTTCAATGTTATAAAATTAATTTTTTAGAGTAATATGATTTTATTTACATACGTGAGAACTTCCACATTGAAAAATTGTCTGATAGTGACGTCAAAAAGTAACCGATTTGGTGTAAAATGACCAAATAGCCAAATTATTAATATTACTCTAGATCAAACTCGTATACATAATAATTTTTTATAAAACAACATCTATTCTAATGAAAACTATTACAAAATACGTGTGTATTCTCACCATTTTCTTCTTCGATGCGTTCGGTACATTCGTCAAAAAATGCTAAACCCGCCATGTCCATATCAGATACAAAACTCCTTTCTTCTATAAATCTAAAAAAATATCAAACACAATAATATATTGAAAAAATAATATTTATAGTCCATAATATATGTACGTAGTCAAACTTCAAAACTTCTTCATAGTGAAATAAAAATAATGCACATTGTATGTAGATTGAATGTATCGGTATTAGGTATGAGGATAAAAGTATCACTCAATCCACATAATGAAACATTATTTTTAATTATCATATGATCTACAGGTAATAATCACCGAACGTGAAATTAATTCTTATTACATGACTTATTGATAGTAATTAAACAATAGCGATGTACGAACGTCCTACATCATTCCAAACGGAGATTTTTGAAACATTACTACAACACAATACAGGCACGGCATACTTTCTTACTAATAATTACTAACAATAAAACAAAACAATATGCACAATGATATTGATAAAATTTCTGTGAAAGAAATTCAGAAAAGTTCACAATAATTGTCATGTGTTTGACACGAAAATTGAAAATAGAATTGTGTCCTCTCTTGCTGAATAGAGTATGACGCAATTAATAAATTTGGTTTCAAAATTAATGACTATTTTGCAGTAAATTTTTTTAACAAATTTCCGCAGATACAGAGGTACAAGATCACCTACCATGTTACATCTCACAGCATATATATACGTGCTTTTTTCATATTCTGCATGTTATCTAATAATAATTCCTTTATGCTTTTCGATAAAAAACTACTGACTTCCGGACATTCGATAAGTTTTATAGAAATCAAGAAAATAAGCTCATTAACAATATACAGTGGCAATCATAAATATATATAAATTGGGAAACACTTTTGTCAATATATACATAACATTGTACATGGTTCGTAAGTTGCGGCTGAGATTTTCGTTTTTCTCTTTGCACATGTTAAAAGTATAATTCTTAAGCTCTACTGCGGCGTAAAATTTTGATATCTGATCCGTTTAACTATTAGTAAAAGAAAATATAAAATTTTAAATAAAGAAAAACTTAATCCTTTATTTCTATAGTATACATATATTTCGCTAAGTTCATTTGATTATCATATATAAATAAGCATTGTATTTGTAAAATGTAGTTAGGAAACGAGTCATGGAAAATATATTACACGCAGACAGCGCAACGCCTAGAAATTCTCCATTTTAAGAACGAAAAATTGGTTTATTAAATTTCAGAGTGCATTAAAGTTTCGACTAATGCTATCCATCAAACCGTCCATTGGAACAGATAGAAGTTAATGTAAATGTAAATAACGAAACACGTACTAAAAGCCCACGGAGAATAACGCTACGATTGAACAAAATCATAGATACATCGTAGGTACATCATCTGACAAAATTTAAACACGAATGTGCACACAAATTAATGTCCATACTGTTCGTGGCGATGTCTGATTGAATTTCGATTAAGAGTAACTTTTTATAAATCGAAAAAATCATAAGGCGAGGAGACTAGCTCCCATTAAAGAACATCTCTTCTCTGGATAAAAAAATAATGGACTAATGTAATTACATTAAAATTCGCCATATTCGTTTTATATAAAATGGAACATGTTACGAAAAATATAGAGCGAATTTGAAACCGACTGTCAAAGAAAGAGGTGGTTCTGTAATTGTCTACGCTGGAATGAATGAATACGAACGGTTCTGATGCAATTTACTATATTAGTAGTATTATAAACTAGCATCTCTATGTATGTAAATATCTTGGATAAATATCTAATTCTTTCCATTTAAGAATACATAAAAACGACGGCAACGATTCCAAAAGGCAACGCCCAAAAAGCAAAACGGATTTGGAGGAACTAGCAGTTGGAGGGATAATATTAATGTTATGTGTCGGCTAGCTTAACAGTTGGCCCATTAAAATCAAATATTTATTAATTAATAAAAAAAAAAAAAGAAATTAAAGCGAAGAAAGTCAAATGTATAAACAACTAATATAAAGAAATCAAGAATGCTTGGAACAACATTTCGTTTGTCTCATTGATTCCATGCCTCGTCGCTGTGTCGAGTTCATATAAAAAAAAAGGTGACCCAACGAAATATTACAATAGTTATCTATAGTAAATAAGTTGTTTATATTATACGATAAACTATTTTTCATGTGTTTCCCCATTTAGCTATTTCCCAAATATCTCTTTTATTTTAAATTTATTTTTACTAACAATTGAACGGAGTTTGTTATAAAAGTTTCACACCATAAGAAGTAGAGCTTACGAATTACAGGCGCTTTTAACCGATTTTAACGTATGCAAAGAAAAAAAGAGAAATCTTAATCGCTTCTTTAAAACGATGTCTTACATTTATATTGATAAAATTCTTTTCTTATTTATATGCTTGTCATTGTACATACAGGGTGTAAAAAAGTTATTTGTTAAGACCAGAATTCTACATCTCTGCATCGGAGATCTGCCAAAAAGTAGTCGCGAAATTGGCTTTCATCTTGAAATTCAATTTCAATATCAATTTTTTTACTGCATCATATTCTACTAGTCACGACGATTAAAAGTCTCAAAGGAACGAAAGGTCGCAACTTAACCGTTCTGTTAGAAAAAGACGTTAAAGTTTCATTAATCACATATACATATATGCTATATGTATATGTAGTATATAGTATATGTATATATATATAAAACTGGTTTTATTTATAATATATTTATCGATTGAGGATTATTATCTAGCAGATGAAGGAGTCTATACAATTCATAGCAATGCAAATAAGAAATAATAGAAGATCATTGTGGACCAAGAGAAATTTCAGATCGTCATAATTTCCAATGATAACTGGGACTGATTTAATGGATTATACCCGTTGAACAATTAAAACAATCGATTGAAAATGCTTGGCACCATATAAAATCAACGTATAATCTTAGGGAGAAATTTAGATACATACATTCTAAAATAAATAAACTGAATACAAATGCTGTTTGTATCTATTATGCATGTTCAAAATTTGAATCTCTTTTTATTTACAGTGTGTAAGTAGTAATAATCATTTATACCGGGTGTCCGGAAAATTGTAATACAATCGACCAGAACCGAGACAAGGAGGGAGGTTCCTTGCATTCTTCGTTGATCGCTAGTGAGGGAATCATCTTGTGTGTATTTAACACTAGATCTACCGATAATTAAGACGAAGCTATTTCTACCAAAACCAGACAAAATGACTGGTCTTTAAAAAATACGTAATTATAGAATATTTTTTTATTTATTGATTTATTAGTTTCTTACAAAAAGAATTTCATGTTATGTAGTACATTTTTCGTATTATTAATCCATCTGGGACTGGTGTGGTATTTCTAGTGTGAGCATCTAGCGATCTATTGATCTACTAATCGATCCGAAATTTTCCTGACAATTGATACCATTATATTGAAAGATGCGCAGTAAAAATTCTAAAAACGTGTGGGAAGTTGTACAAAACCAGGAAACTGATTAATTCGGGTTCGGTAAACAGATTGCACGATCCTATTACACTTTGACAAGCACCAGTCATTTTGACTGGTATTAGTATACCTAGCTTTGGTACGAAATTATTTTGAGTTTGAATACATAAAGAACAAAATAAAATTCGTTATATTATTCTTTTAGTTATCGCTGCGAACGTCATTACATTATTGCGGAAAAAAGATATAACATGAAGTAGGAATTTCAAAACCAGATTGTAAAACCAGTCGTTTTGACTGTTACAGTAGTTCTAGTGTTAAAAGTTGCATTTGCAATATGCAATATGTCTAACGTCAACATAAACATCAATGTTCAAGAAACATTCAGTGGATTCATCCGCCATCGCCACCCCGCATCTATCGTTCTTTAAAAAGTTTAATGATTGAAACAAACTGATTTCTATATTAGAATATCATTGTTAAATAATAATAAGGTCTAAAATTTCATTTAATTCACAATATAATTACATACGAAATGTTTTGTATTTTCTACTCGATTAATGATGATCTCTATATTCAAAATCATTTTTTCTCAAAAATTAGAAGAGTAACTGAAAAATTCCATTTTAAATTTTTCATATTTTTTTTTACCTATCTTTTGTGTACACTATCACCCTCCTTGTCGATTGTACTACAATTTATCGAACACTGTATGTAAGTCGTGTTTGAACCACTCGTTTTTGTAAAAGATAACTATTTGTTGGAAATCATTTTTAAACGTCAGCTTCATACGCATATGATGTTTTAGATTTAAAAATTGCTCATTGACGCATCGTATCTGATTAAAAAATTATACGTCGTGAAAACATTGTATATGGAACAATCAAACAGCCGAAAAAACAATAAGAAACGAGAATTACTTGTTAAAATTTTACTGTAAATTATTTTCATAAAATGGAAAAATTTGAAAACATTAAAGATTTCGCTCAAAGTAATTTTCTGCAAAACATAACTGTTCCTTGCATTTTGCACTACATGAATGAATACTACTTTAACGAAACATTTCATTAAAATTGTAATTTTGCGATTTATACGAAAAAAGAAGACATAGGATATTATGTTTCCCTACATGTGCCTTCATATTATTACGTAGGTAGTACGTAGACAATACGATGGAGACAAAAAGATATTAAGCCAAGATAAATACACTCGCTCACATTAATATTCGGACATCCTTTAAAACAGAATAACTATTTTTAAAAATAAACCAAACGGGTTGAATTTGGTTGACAAGTTAAAAGAATTAGTTTATTAGATGACGTGTAAAGAAATTTTGAAAAAATTGGAACTGGTCGGAATCGAAAAGAAAACATGTAGTAAGTTTTTACGACCTTTTCATCTTTGCCTGCAATACAAATTCTAATACTTCGTTTTGTACGTTTATATCAGTTATATAGATAGCTATGTACCTACATGCTGAAAACTTCATCGAAATCGGCTGATGCAGAAACAAGTGACAGATATCGAAAGATGTAACAATCTTCTAATCTATGACAATGATAGGCCTGAAAGGTTTTTTCATACACCAAGTAATTTTGTAATATGTACTTGGAAATCATGAAATCAGGTGCTTCGCTCTATTTAGGATGGATTGTCTTATGTGCTAAGGAATAATTCCCTGTTTTCTCGTTAATAATGTAAAACCATAATGTAATGCCATAAAAACATGGCACTACCTATTTTCTATCTAATTGCGAAATGTACACATATTGCAAATAATGTTAATAGAGGAGGCAATGCAACTTTAAGATCATATTTTAAGAGAACGTTTTACTTGCGAGTCATGCTTCCTTTGACACTTTTATTCCTCATGACGAATAATAGGATCGACAAAATTTAGCCTATAAATACAAGGTCAAGGTCAACTTTGCGATACCTTTTTTTAACAAATCTTCAGCGATCCGAACTTAGAGAATCGCCTACCAAAGTCACGAGTTCGCGAATATACAGGGTGATTGGTAACTGGTGGTACAAGCGGAAAGGGGGTGATTCTACGCGAAAAAAGTAATCGAAAATATAGAATACAAATTTTTCGTTTGAGGCTTTGTTTTCGAGAAAATCGACTTTGAATTTTCGCTCGGTACGCGTGCACTTTATCACGTCTCGTTATAAAGTGGATATTATCGCAGTTTAAGTTTGTTTTTGCCGTAACAGAAAATTACGAATACATAATGAAATAATATGAAGTAATCATGAAGTTTATTATTACAAAAATTGCTGACAAAAAAAACGAAAAATTTGTATTCCATATTTTCGACTTCTGTTTTCGCGTAGAATCAACCCCTTTCCGCTTGTACCGCCAGTTACTAACCACCCTGTATATATATAAACTATTCGGAAGGAGGTGATGAAAGATTTAATGTGAGCTGTTGTATATTGAAATAAGGTAAAAATGAAGAATAAAAAGATTATGATCCGGCTTTGTTTATTAGATAGTGATATTTAAAAACCAACCAAAATTTCTAAACTCCGATAGCATCCTACATGAACGAATACAGATCAATCTAAGCAAGTAATCCTCAAACGAAACATATCCAACATCTTACCTCATAAATAAGTAATAGAGAAAAATACCATTACATTGTCATACACGATCCTACCTACATTTTCTAAAACAAGTTGTAGATTAAACGTTAAATCTGTATACACACATCTGTCACAGAAATCCATAAGAGAAGATTATAGCTTACCTTATGAAATTTCCGCGTGAAGAAGACTAATGACTCCTTCAGTCCTCGAATTTTCTCACATAATCAAAAAATAAGGTAAGAAACACAAAGTACATAATAATCAGAGAAAAAATAATTATCGCATAATTTAATGTATATACAGGGTGGTTCGTAACTGGTGGTACAAGCGGAAAGGGGTTGATTCTACGCGAAAACAGAAGTCGAAAATATGGAATACAAATTTTTCGTTTTTTTTGTCAGCAATTTTTGTAATAATAAACTTCATGATTACTTCATATTATTTCATTATGTATTCCTAATTTTCTGTTACGGCAAAAACAAACTTAAACTGCGATAATATCCACTTTATAACGAGACGTGATAAAGTGCACGCGTACCGAGCGAAAATTCAAAGTCGATTTTCTCGAAAACAAGGCCTCGAACGAAAAATTTTTATTCTATATTTTCGATTACTTTTTTCGCGTAGAATCACCCCCTTTCCGCTTGTACCACCAGTTACCAACCACCCTGTATATATGTATTTGTGGACATACGAAATAAAAAATGAAAAAAAAAAACAAGAAAAAATATGAAAGCTACAGAAAAGAAATTAAACCGATATTAAAACTATAATTGATTAACTATAAATTAATATACGATTAAAAAATAGATTCAGGTGTCGAAATGATTATGTTCTCCCAAAACTACTTTATTCTTTGAGTACTTTTTGAACACATCTGATAAACAGTATGTTCAGTTTTTTTATTGATTACGCTTTTGGTTAAACATGATTTCTGTTTATGATCTAGAATAGCTTTGGAAGAGCAGCATCATTTCAATAACAAAAGCGAAATACTGAAAGATCTATTCAACGCAATAATTTAATTCTCGTTTTTCATTATACAATAGAGCCTCCTGTATTTGAACCTTCATTATCCGAATACCCAATATTCGTACATCCTGTTATACGAACAGACTGTCTGCTAGCAACACACAGAAATCTTTTTCAATTACAAACGCTATTATCATACGTATTATTATATTTCTGATGTGCTTTTCATATTCGCAAAGAATGCTTACTAAAATACAAGATGCAATATTTCACAAAAAATATTCCTAATCGAAATATAAGAGATTAAATTATTTAATTTCGCGATGATTAGTACTTTTATGGGTTGTAAGGGTGCCATAAGTAGAAATTTTACTCAAACTCAAACAGCAAATAAAAATGATAATTTTTGATTTTGAAGACTGTGCTTTTTTGCCCCATAGTATTCCATGCATTTAAAAAAAAGGTTTAAATGGTATAAAAAACATTAGTTAGATGTAGATACTTATGTTAAAAAATTTATGTAATTCAGCTGCCCAAAAATATAAGACCTATAATTACTGAAAGAAAATGGTCATTTTCTTGATTTCTATTTGAATAAATAAAATTTAATATTACAAAAGTGATTATCCACAAATTCAACTGTTCGGAATGATTTTGTTTTCTTATTACATAGTTTGGATATGGGAGACTCTGTATGTATCACATCTTAATCTATAACTAATTATCTGTAGCTGTAATATCGGTTTAATTTATTTTTCTGTACTTGTTTTTGTTTCTTTTTCTTTCTTTCTTTTTCGTGAGTGTACGGGAATATTACACTACCATTGTTATCTTGCTACATTTATTACCATATTCTTGTTAATTATGTAAACAAACTCGTGGACCGAAGGAGACATTAATTCTCTCAATTCGAAAATTCCATAGGGTAGACTTCGATTTTCTCTTATAGATATCTGTGAATAGACACATTTAGTGTTTAATCTACAATATTCTACAAAAGTGGAGCGTGTATGGCACCAAATGTCCACTTTTGTACGACTTAAACAAAATACAAAGTAAGCTGCCGGACATGTATCATTGGGTTCTCAAGTATCCACAGATCATCGCGCCTCCGTCGCCTAAGTTTTAAATTGCCTTATATTCGATTCGGATATAGAATCTTTTGCTTGATTTTTAAAAGTTGAAATAAACAGGCCTCAAAGACAATCTTTTTCATTCTCCATTTTTATTTTATTTCGGCTTGTAGAAGTATCCCTTATACTTTTTAGTATTTTTGACCGAATATTTTATGTATGTATATGGGATAACTACTTAATAATATATTGAATAAAATATGAAGTAATAATTCAGTAAATTTCTGAAATCGATTATTATTAAAAAAACGATGGGCAGGTTTATGATGAAAGCGGCATTTATGTATATTAATAACAAACTTGGTGTTTTTAAAATGCGAAGGTAATTATATGAATTTGATCTGATGAATCTGAAAGCTCGTAAAAAAAATCGTTTCTTTCAGGATAAAATCAATAATTATGCTTCGAAGATTACTGAAAAACATTGATTGTTGGGATATTTGCTAATAGTCGTTCATTTTACCAATGAATTTAGATCTTACAAATTAAACTAAAGTCAACAATAAAAAAAGGTTTAAAAGCATTAATTTCAGTTTGAAACGGGACGATATTACAAACTATTGATCATACAATTAACAGTGCTATGAATCAATGTAGATATAATTAAAAAAGTTTCATATACATATTTCTGTCTGCAGAATATTAGATGCCAGAAATCTGGACTCTGCAAACTAATTATAATCCTCAAGATAAACTTCCCCAGGTTATTAGATCTATATGTTATGAACCATGGGAATCTATATTAAATACATATGTATAAAAGGCTTGAAAATTCTTGAAAACGTATAGTATATCATAATCGAAGAACAGTGAAAGAACACTCCGTTTGAGATCGATTTGATTCGATGTTGAGATGAAAAATTATTATTCAAGAAGATAAATCAATAAAAAAATAAAACAAACAAAATTAATAATTTATGTATTTCTTAATAAAATATTTGAAACTTTCACGGCTCGCTTTTACAATAAGATTGTTCGTTAAAATTGTTCAAGACTTTGGGCTGTAAACTGTGTTCAATATGTAATTATTAGATATATAAAACGAAATTGGCGAAACAAGAAATGTCAATGTACGTACATATGGTGATATTGATATTAATATTTGATGTATCTAAATTTTTCGCACTCAAGATTACGTGAAAGCCATAATGTATCATGACTTCCGTTATTAAGCAGTCAAGTTTTCTTTCTTATTGTGAAATGTAATAAGAATACATAACGTTTTATTAACGCAATATACGACAAACATGAACTTTTATATTTGACTTATATTGTATTAATAAGTATTCTTATAAAAAATTCTTGGAAGATTTTCAATATGATTATTAGTTATCGATTTAGTGATGACTAATTTTTATTCGTAACATTCTGTTATCAAATTATCAGAAGCGTTTAAAAAATCACAGCGACGATTATGATAAATACCCCATGTATGACTACCTATTAGCTTTAAGACTAATAGACGCTAATAGATTTAATATTTTCTTACAAAATGGATTCTTAAAATTTTCACACAGAAAGTGAACATTGTGAAAGTGAACAAAATCACTTTAATATCTTAAATAAGTAGAATATTTTAGAAAGCCAATTTTAATACCATATATACCCGTTAATATCGCATACTTTTTATAAAAATTAAGAAGTGACTCGATCTATATCTATAATGTTCTACAAAAGTTGGATTTCAAAATTTAAATTCGTAGTAATCGAAAATATTCTTTAAATAACAGCAATGACTTGCTTATTTCATAAGCATAAGCATTTTTTATATGCAGTACCACCGTATATGATATTAATAAATGATTTATTATGTTAAACTTTGTAAATAATATAAAAGAAATATTAATAAAAACAAACCTTATAAACATTTGCGTTTTCACTAACATACTATAAAATTTCGCATGAGCCTTGTCCCGACTTCTAAGAAACGCTTGTATATTGAACAAACTAGTTGGGTCTGTGGAACCAACTGTTGGCGCTTTGGTAATTGGTAGTAAAAAAGCACGATAACCTTTGAGTATAGTAGCGGTAAATCTTAGAAAAGCGTCTTGTATTTCGAGCTCCAAAGCCTGCTCTTTTCGCTTCTGCTGAAATTCTTTATCCACACTAAATTCTTCATCTTCTGTGTCTAAAAGACAAAGTCATTAAAGATGAAAGTATTGTGATAAAAAAAGAACAAGCACAACACTACTAGACATACCTTTCATTGATGAATAACTTTTGCCCAAAGAAATCAACTTCGAATAAAGATGTTCTAAACAATTTCTAAGCTGTCTAGCTGCTTTCTTTGGTAATAGTTTTACATTTAAATATTTTTTATCATCACAAATTGCTATATTATTTGTGTCCAAATTTACACAATTAACATCAGAAGGAGGATCATATAAATCAAAAAATCTGGAATCCACTCCTATTAAAAACGGCAGTGGAGCATGCAGAACCTAAAATATAAGATTTGTTATTATCTTTGGCATTTACCATTAAACCGATAAAATAAAATACATTACTTCAGCCAATCCAAGAGGGCACAAAGGTATGTACGGGCACTGCCATTTAAATGGAAATAGTATCATAGCGATTGCTTCGCTCACCGATGTAAGTACATCAGGACGTAACGAATGTACAAGTATTTTTTGTTCAGTAAGGATTAACAATAATATAAGTAAACAATTATCAGGTCCTAAATTTATGAGTAACTGTCGAAAACTGGCACCAGACCTAGGAAGCGCCAAATCTTCTGGTTGAGTCAAAATTAATCTGTCGTTAGTACTTAACTGCACAAGAATTCTCGGTCTCTGTGGACTTGGAAATGGTATATCATACAAAAAATATGCTATATATTTCTCAATAGGAACTTGTTGCGGTTTGCTATTACACATGCTATGTAAGAAAACTAAAAATTTCTCAAATGTGTCAAAAAACGGCCAATGTGATAAGATGCATATAGATTTACTAATGTTCAAAGATTGCGTTGCAGGATTTGTATACTGTAATTTTTCTAACTGAGCTAGTGTGAGCTTTTTAAATATTCCAGATTGCTTCTGCGTTTTCATTTTTAACTGTTGGTAGTCAATTTCCGCGTGTTCAACTGAAACAAGAAAAAAATTTTCTTTATTTTTCTTTCTAGAATTAATCTTATAACGTTATATTTATGTAATGCGCGCGACCAATTTCGCGCATTTTACGTAGGTCTAAACAAAAAAAGTTTAAGAAGCAGAAAATGATTAAAAATTAACGATATTACAGATCAGAAGTAATATTTGTTATAAATTGAAAGTATTTTCCAACAAAAATTTTTTGTTGGAAATTCTTTCAAAATTTTTTCCAACAAAAAAATAAATATTCTTTCGGTTGATGAATAAATGATAAATAAATAAAAGTGATGACGAAAAAATGATACGTGTATTTTTATCAAAATTCTATTTTATTATGTTACTTCATTAAAGACATAATGTGATTTAAACGTATAACCGCATCCTCTACTGCAACCGTCACACCGATTAGATAGTTGAACATAATATGATTCTATAATAGTTGTTCGTAACATATTATTTAATGAAAATTAGCATTTCTAAATGGAACCTATTAAGAAGGTTCTTCGTTCATTACTAGCTTTCAGAACAAGAATAAGAATTATATATGTACATGATCGAAAAATTTTATACATGTCTAAAATTTATTATCTCATATCTTATACTAAAGCTTTATCACGGCTTAATGTACGCATTTCCTTTCATAAATTAGAATAATTTAATAATTATTCTAGAGAACAAAAGTAGAATAATTCGCATAAGAATTTGATAACTTATAAACTAAGCTTCAATTAATGTAAGGGTGTTTCAATATTACAAGTTAATCAAACATAAACACGATAAAAAGGATATCTTTAACTCAATAAACGTGTGTCTGATCTTACTTTATATTTTGTTCTATAAACCTTTAAGAATGCATATTCTCCAACTAGTTGTTTCAAATAACAGACGTTTCTACAATGCTTCTTAGCATTTATGTTTAAATAGTTATTAATAAACTCTTTAAAATAAAATAAATTTTTAAATAAAATAGTCATGTTTTGAAGTACTAGCATTAAAATTAGTAATTAAAGTAAAGTATTATACAAAAGAGTAAAATGAACGTTAATTCTATTGCTCTGTTTTTATCTATATATTTAAAAAAATAATTAATGCGCTAGAACTAGGGTCACAGCACCAGACGGGTTGGTGAGAAAAATCAACAAGAATGTATATATTGTTAATATATTGGTTACATCTTAGCATTGTAACTTTAGATTATTCATCATTTTTTACTAACGAAATATTACATAAAACTTGACTTATCATAAATATGTATGCCATGGTAAATCAATGTACACTTAAGTTACCTATTTGACATTCTGTTTCGATACACCGAAAATGCGTTAAAATAAATCTAAACATATTGTGCACTTTTCTTGGAAATTTTCATTAATATAAATGCCATATAGAGCGTCACAAAATATGTGGAAGATATTTACAAGGTTAGTTGCCAATTCGGATACAGAAAAGGAAGAGGTGTAATCGACGCAGTGTTTGTGATAAATCACATCATTGACAAACAGTTGAGAAACAAACAGAGAGAAATTGGAGGAGAAAATGAAAAAGATGGGGGTTAGCGAAAATCTAACCAAGAGGATTAATGAATTATACACAGAAACGAAGAATGTGGTGAGGTTCAAGAACCACAACACAAAAGAATTTTGGGCAGTGAGGGGAGTCAGACAAGGGTGTCCGCTGAGCCCGACGTTATTTAACATCTACGTGGCAGGGCTGGAAGAAGAACTAAGGAAAAGACAAGCCGGGGGCATAGCGATAGGAGGAAAAAAGGTATGGTCACTGATGTACGCAGATGATATTATATTGATAGCGGATAGAGAAGGGGAACTAAAGGAGATGTTACGGAGATTCACTGAATTACTTGATACGTCGGATCAGATCCGCAGGCTGAAGAGACACTACCCGCTAGACCTAAGCTCGAGATTTAATTAGACATTCTTATTAAACAATATTTATTATTTATAATACTTTGTATAAATTATACTTATCTATAATAAGTATCTACTTATTATAAGTAATTAACCATGCCACAGCGCCACGCCAGAAAAATTACTGAAAATTCTCAATGCGAGAATTGATTGTAATTTACTAATAAATAAAAAAAAAGGAGATTCAAGAAATTTTTAAAAGAAGCCGAATTGGAACTGAGCACGGAAAAGACTAAAATAGCAGTATTCGAAAAAAAAGGAATAAAAGGAGACAAAGAAGATGGAAATGGGGAGAGCAAGAATTAGAAGAAGTGGACGAGATAAGATATTTAGGATACATACTACAGAAAAATGGCAGCGATGAGAAACAGATACAAGACAGGAAAAGGAGAACAACGATAGCAATGAAGAAAACATGGAGCGTGGGAGAAGGAATATTCAAACAGGACTACAAGAGGAGAATGAAGATGTTTGAAGCATTGGTGCGCTGTTTGGAGCAGAGGTATGGGGCTGGAACATGGAAGAAAGATTAGACAGGATAAAAAGAAGATACGTGAAATGGATCCTAGGTTTAGATAGGACAACATCAAACTACATACTGATAGAAGAGTGCAAGATAGAAGAAATCAAGGAAAAAGGATTAAAAAGAGCAGCAAGGTACGAGGAGAAAACCCTAGAATCGAAAAAGGAGCTGGTAAAAGAGTGCATAAAGGAAAGAGGGAGAAAGTGGGGAAATGGACAGGAAGGGAAAAGAGCAAGAAAGAGAAAGAAGGGACTAGAAGAGGTGAAAAACGGAGAGACATAGAGAGAAGCAAGGGAAGAGCAAAAAAGGTTGACAGTAGACCAAATTATAGAAGAAAGAAGGAAGAGAGAAACAGAAGGACAGGAAAATTATACCCAGATTTCGGTGTGGAAACGAGACCAAAGCAAGGGAATACTGGGAAGAGGAGGGAGAAAAAAGATGCAGACTATGTAAAAGGAAAGAAGAAGACCTGAGACATGTAATAGAAGAATGTAAAATAACGGGAGGATCAAAAGACATGGAAAAAAACTGAATGAGACTGGAGAAGGACTAATGGAATTGAAAGCAATAATAGAGAAGAGAAGGGCAAGGACAATACAAGACGGGGAGGAATGACAAGAAGGTAGCACAGCAAGGAGACAAAAGACCAAAGTGACAATAATGCGTAGGCATAAGTTACAATAGTTTGTAGTCATTAGTTTTAGCTGCTAGAGATAAGAATATGCTAAGCAGTGCAATACAATAAATGTAAGAAATGTAAATCGAAAGTTCGTCCAAAGCCGAAAGGCACGGACTAAATAAATAATAATAATAAATAATACAAGGTTAGTTCGTGACATTAAAACGATGAGAATAGTTCATGCATAAAAATGTCGTTTGAGGCTTATTTTTCAAATTATAGACGATAGAATTTTACACTCGAAATATACTGGTATGAATAACACAATTGAGATACCTTTGGCCCTATCTTACTTATACTTCATATTTCTCACTCTAATTAATGTAACAGTCGAAATCCCATGTATGTATATGCTGCCATTTGTTTCAGTTGGTGGATCTTGAAACTACAGTGAGAAACATGAAATATGAACGAGATAGAAAGAAAGATTCACTAACTGATTCATTGATACTAGCAGATTTTTGACCTAAAATATCATTTATTACTTGAAAAATAAGACTCACATTGATCGAATTAATGCAACAAAGGCTATTTCATAATTAAAGATAAGAGACCATAAATTCTTTTTATTTCCTTATACTAATATTGTTGTGTTTAGTAAGATCAAAAATTACAAAACCTTTTTTTAAAAATCACACACCCAGCCAATCGAGCGGAGCAGTTGGTACATTCATGAAAGACAACATTTATAGCTAACAAATCACAGTCACGTTCAGGTTTGCAGCTATAGTCGTCAAAATCTTCCTTAAAATATACAATACACATATACAACATCTATATATGAAACAAGCAGCATCTAGATGAACACGAAGTTATTCACCTAATAAATCAATTACCGAAACCTTTTATTATCCTTGGTTTTGATAGCCATAAACTTCTGTAGGTTTCTTACAAAACTGATACACGTGGTACTATCACGGAAAAGGAGACATAATCTGCCAACTTAGACTTTCTATTAGACACCAATAATTCTACCCACTTTAACACAGCATCTGGCTGTTTTAATGCAATAGACCTATCGCCGTGTAATCCTTCAGTTGCTCAAAATATCACACGGAGTGTAGTAAATGATCTGTATGATAGCGACACTTCTCGATCAAGATAACGCTAAAATATTATCCGAGCTATAACATCTAATTCCACAAGCTTTCAAGATGGAAATTTGAAGAAATCAACTAGGCAATGTTCCTTAATAGAATATTTAATTCAATTTAATTCCCAACATATGGAACCAAATCCGTCAAATGCTGATTCAATAAACGAAACATTTATAAACTTCATAAAAATTATTACAAAAACAGCTGCCTTATCTACTCCAAAAACAGAAAACTCCAGTAATATAAAAACCCAATATAATCCATGATAGAAAGAGTTATTAAAAATTGCAAACATGCTTTCAATGGATATAAAAACACATAAATCTCTGATAAATCTTATCAATTTTAAAGAATATAGGTCTATATCTCGAATAAACGAACTACTTCTCTTTAATTATTGAAGTTCGGAAAAAAATAAAAGCGACCAAAGTTTTAAATCACTAATGCCTGCCTTGACTAAGGAAGATAGCTCACTTGCCACAGATTCATATGAAATATCAGAAATGTTAGTATCAACATTTCAAACAATTCTAGTGATAAGTACTGAAAGGAATTCCAACATCACAAGAAGAAAGTACACCCATCGACTTCCTCAGATACAAACCATGACTCATCCACCATATCTGCCCTGGATATGCCTCTTCGAACCGTCGAATTAAAATATTTTTTAACTAAATGTAGCAATACCAGTCGTAGGCATGATGGAATTGCAAACATCCTTCTTTTCAACCTGCCCTTGATTACATGCTTTCCCTATTCAACTGTATCTGGATTCACAATGTATTCCCAAACAGGTGGAAGGAAGTCATAGTCATTCCTATCTTAAAATCAAAATTCCAACTGGCTTAACCAAGTATCGTCCGATTGCATCCACTAATACGATGTGCAAATTAACAGAGAATATCATTAACTATAGATTCTGTTAGGACTTAGAAAAATATCTGTTAATTTCCAAATTTCAAAGTGATTTTCTCTACCTATAATCATTTAATAAATCTGGAGATTAACATACGACGCACATGCCAATCAATACCATCTGATTGTCGTATCTCCCGACATAGAAAAGGCTTATGACTTATAATATGATCATTTTCATCAATAATTTCTTACATATAGGAGTTATCAAAATCATAGCCAACAACGCTCTCTCTTCCTCTAAAGCTAAGGAAATTACCAATCCAGACAAATGGTTATTATTTACCGGCGATTTAACTATAATATGCAGAAGAAAGAACGGTCACGTCACTGAAATATACTTACAAGGAACACTAAACAAATTATGAAAATGTCACAGATTACCGGATTCAAATTTTCTAACCAAAAATCAGAAATAATTATTTTCTGCGGAAATCGGCATCCCATAATCATAAAGTTGACCCTCAATAACCAAGAATTAAAATCAACTGTAATCAAATTATTATGGCTGACCTTTGACTCTCGATTATGACTGGAAATGTTATAGATTCTGTCAGCAATATCCAACCTAGCGACTCCTCATACAATTTCCCTTTCTGAGGGGTACCTAAAAAAAAAAAAGATGCCAACGGCAAAACGAAATAAAGAAACTATTCTTTATTTCATTACTACATGATTTGCAAAAACTTAACGAAGAATCGCAACAGAACGTCGATTCATTACCTAGCATAGACACGATTCTACATCAGTTAGAGAACGCAAGATATTTCTCCGCATTTGACTTAACCTCTGAATTCCACCATATGCCCATGAACCCGAAATACTCACGCAAAACCGCTTAAAAGCTCCACATGAGCATTACGAATATCGACAAATGCCAAATTAAATGTTTTTGGCTTTTAAAAGACGATCCCGCAAGTTCAACGTGATGAACGATGCATTGAGAACCCTTATCAATCAAACATGCTCTGTATATTTGGACGACAAAACGCCCGAGGAACACAATAAAAAACCACGAGTACTATTTCAGCGGCTGAAAAAGATAAGCCTGAAACTGCAGCTTGATAAATGTGAGTATCTGCGGTCCGAAGTGATCTATCTCGGGCATGTCATATCAGAAAACGGTGTGATACCAAACCCGGAATAGGTTAAGACCATCACAGAATTTCCAACTTTTAGTAATCCTAAGCAAATTAAACGATTCTTAGTACTGTAGTTATTAATGAATAATTTTTCAAGACGTTAGCAAATTAGCCAAACCGACGACGTTCCTGAAGAAAACCATCGATTGAAAATAGGAAAAAATTACGGAAAATATCGTTCCAATCACTCGAAATAGTGCTAATCAGAAAATCAGTACCGGAGTATCGCGAATTTAAAAAGTCATTTGTTCTAACAACCGATGCATCTTGGAACGGTACTCAGCCAAGGACCTACAGGATCAGATAACCGGTAGTATACGCGTTCAGAATTCTGAATATATAACTCCGCAATATGAGTATGTAAACATTTCCGATCATACCTGTATGGCCGAAAATTTAAAATTGTTATCGACCGCTAGTTTGATTGATGAACGTCAAGAACCCTAATTCTCTTTAACTGGAACAGTTAATGGAGACATATTCGTCTTTAACTGGAAGAATACAAATATGGAATAGAGTACAAGAAAGGAAAGATTAATATTCTTGATGCGTTGTCTCGCATTTTTTCTGTAGGAGAAGTGTCATCTCACTGGTCACACTTAAAATTCTCAGCGAATAGGAAGGCGATATCAGTAACATGCTTGAAGAAATAATGGATTCAGAGAAATAAGTGACACAATTCCTACTTAATCAGGAATCGAAGTACAGCAAATTCGAACAACTGAACAAGAAACCTATTGGTAGCACTAATACATATGAATAAACATCCGTTAAACACATCGCAGCTGTATTAACGAAAGTGGAGCCTTTAAAATTCAACGATAGAGGATGACAAATACCCAACAGCCTGGCTAAGAAATATAGATTGGAAGAATTATAACTTATAAAAAGCCATCAAAAGCCAAACAAGGAATCTATACAATATCATCGATTTTATTTTCAGTGACACCGTCATTAACGTCAACTTAATTACGGAAGAACCATATCCATGGACTGAGAGATATTCGTAAAACAGGTACACGAATCTGCGCTAAATGGATACGCGAAAATTTTTAAAGCTGTAATGAGAATAAGAGATATTATGCTTACTGTGAAAAGTATATATCTCAGAAGAAATATTACATTGTCAGTTTTACAGAAAAAGCAAAGATGAACGAATAAAACCAAAGCAAGGATTGAAATTATAAATTATAAATACAGCAGTGCCAGCACACCAAATAGTCGTCTATGTCTTAATAACTTCACTATCCAGAACAAATAAGAGAATCCGTTATATCTTATCGATACAAGACCAATTAACGAAACTCATAACACTGATCGCCCTGCAGGATATCACGACCAAGAAAATAGATGATAATCTCATGAAAGAGAACCTATCAATTTACGTGTTTCGAGAGAAGCTAATTGGAAAAGGTTCTGAAAATAAAACCAACACGGACTATCACTTATAGGTTCCCATCAAATAGCAACCTCGAGAGAGCACACCATATAATAAAAGAATAGCTTAGACACTACGTAAACCAGGATTGAATCAATCGGAACCAATTCATTAAATTAATCACGTGTACCAAAATACCAAATCGGAGACATGGTATACATTCAGAATGTTAAATATTAAGTAAAAATAATCATCCCGAACTTATACATGTTAACAGGTTAAAACTAGCGAATTTTTCATTAGATACATCTGAGGTAGATTATGTTTCTATTATGGACCCAGTAAACCCAGTGCCTAGCGCCTCCAGGAAGCAACTCGTACGAAGTAAGCATACCATACCTATATACTAGAGCATCTTGCCAAGATACGGATGTAACACAAAATTTGCAGTTGCTTAAGAGCAGCTATGTATAAAACAGAACGTGGTATATAGAATATATGTCAATTTCTTTAATTCCAAACTAACTTCTATCAACAATAACAACATTAAACTTTATAATTTATTAAATATATTATATATTGCCCAAAACGAATTTGATGAACTAACGTTAGAGTTAACCAATATTCTAAACGAATATAGTAACGATATAAATAATCTAATCCCTAATAATTAATCGAATGCCGTTGCGGATAGTAAATATATCATAACACATCCTCAACGCATACATCCCGATATTCTTTTCGGTACATTTCGAAAGGTCAAACTAGCTGTAGAAGCGCTTCTGGCACCCTTAGAAACTACAGATCCTTGCCGATATTAGCAAGGTAAGTATGATATAACGATAAGCTTGTTTACATACTGAACATTTCACATTTTTCCTACCGCGTAATTCCTATTTCATATAAAAAGGCTCCAGGAACCTTTTATTTCTATGATCCTTCAGACGAATACAGCGTGCTAAACACGATTCAGATGATTCTCGTCGCTACAAATAAAGTATTACTAAGTAAATGCAAACATAGTAACACCTTCCATATACGTAAAAATCAGATGCCAAACTATTCAATCACCTACAAAGACGCTTATTTAACAAATCTGCTAAGATCCCGTTCAGACGGCAACTCATGTACAATAAGATACACATAATTCCGAAAGACTCTTTGGTTCCAGCTATGATCTAATACGCGATGGCTAGTTTAGTTTAGTTACAGTTGCAACGACCAAAAGACGGCGCATACCATTAGTCCTGATAAAAAGCCTAGGAATGTAGATATTTCCGAGACTATACTACTAACAATATATAATACTAACAATATGATCTGACTGCCAAAGCAACACTGACCATAATCGGACGGAACTCTGCTATAAGTACTTTATTATACATTATGTTACGGGGCAACATTAACAAGACTGAATTAGGAGATAGATTGAAAAACACGACATTGAAGATAACCGATCTCTCCTTAATCCGACTAATTCTCACCATGTAAGCACACACAGACTCAAGATTGTCAAGAAGCGTCACTGGATAATTCTCAAATGACAGCTTGTGGTAACTTACGTTTTTTAAAAATCATAACCGCATAAACCGTAACAAATCAGAAACTTGCACAGAGTTAACGACGCGTACTGTGCTAGTTCAAGAAGCAAAAAGACAAATGCAGAATTTAAAGATGAAGAAAAACAAAGCATCAAGTTACCTTTACCGATCGGCATCTCTACTAAACATAAGGATTATTTTTAAATTACCATGTAAATTCTTTAAATTCTAGATATAATGGAAAACAGTTAGAAAAGACTGATTTAAAGTGCAATTTTTACTTGAGGTACTTTCATAAAGAGGCAAAGACTACAGCAGGGTAATAGTATCGAAAGTTCCCTTGAATCGATTTTAGCAAACAATGCTTCAATGATAGTTTGCCGAAAGAGCGTATCATAAACCAATTTTCAATCCTATACCTCCCTATTAGCAAAATTGAATGCTAAAATTATGCTTCAACTTGCTTTTATTTCTATAATAAACATATTTGGCTAAACAACCAATAACACAAATACACGTTAATTATAACATATAAAAATTTTTATTATCTTTTGAGACTATCTTACACATCCAATAAATATGAATTGTTTGTCGGAAACTTGTTCACCAATATGAATTTTGCAGACAATTATAGTAAAAATGATTTAAATGTTTATGTAATGAATAAATTAAAATTATTTAAATTTACGAATAAAGTTTAAATTGGAAACATAAAATACGGTTTAGTAAATGTTTTAATTTTTAGTTATGTATTTTATTTGTACATTGTACATTGCATATATTTAATTTATAAATATATTTATTATAGGAAGAAAGTTTTTGCCGAGATCTAAATAAACCTCTTTCGGATTGGAAATAGCGTTCTCCTTTTTTTAAATTGCGCTTTTTATAAACAATTGTTACATTGTGTTAAAAAATTGAAAAAAAATTTGTCCACAGTACCGGCCGTAAATATTAGGAAACCTATTTGTTATATTTATTAGATAATTCTAACAAATTTTACTTTATCTTGTGTTTACGTTGCAAGAAATATATGATACAGATGGTATAATAGATCGATAATAAATAATAATATGTATAACTGAAGAGTGAAAACAATGAAAAACGTGCAATTTAGTTATGCAACGTGCAATGAAATAGTTATGGCCGGCAATGTATGTGTAGTTTGGCAGCGAACCGTGCGCACATTTTTCTGCGGTGGCTGCTCGGGACGATATGGTACGAGGATATTTTCTCTTTTCGCTGTGCAAATACATTTTTTCCACCAAACTCACCGAGCGAAGAAATAACAGCTAGAAGTGGTAATTCCTCAAACCTACTTTTCGCTGAATTTCTGAATTTCTCCTATAAATATCGGCGACCACCCTATTTATCTCTGCACATATGTATATACTGACGGTTCTAAAATTTAAAACAGCACTGATTATGCAATTATACGTGCTAGTCAATTGATCATAAAAGTCAAATTTCATCATGAAGCTTCTACATATCTCTTTTTTGAGTTTAACGCATTAAAACATGCCATGGAAATTATAGAAAATGATCGAAACAAATACGTATTTCGCTATTTCTTACGATTCTGTAAATACCATCCAAGCAATCCAAAATCAATGGACAAACAACTCCACCATCCAAGAATATCAAAAATCTTAAGTCAAGACAATCCAAAATAATAATTCCGTCATAGTAATCTGGAATCCCTTCTCATATAGGCATCGAAAGAAATGAGAGAGCGGATAGAACAGTCAGAAAAATAGCTGATTCACCAAACTGATCGTAGTGTAGATGCATCGTTTGAAATCGTTCTTTCTTATTTAAAAGAAGTAATACAAGAAAATTGAAATGAAAAACGGAAATCATCTACAGAACCACGTTTACTATCGATCAAAGATAATTTTTTTAACAATATACACCACGCGTGCTATAACAACGCAATTAAGTTACCAATATCACATCAAAAAAGAGCCCCCATCCTGCGACCTGTACACAATACAGTAGAAGACATCTGACAGTAGAAGAACACATCATCATACACTGCATGCATACATTATACAGACAACAATTTAATATGAGGGCATCCTAATGAGCATCCTAAACGACAACTTAAAGGACAAAGAATCAATGTAAAGGTTAATATAATATTTAAAACCTACCAAACGTTATAACAAATTTATTCTTATGTTTGTTTTCTTATGTTGTTACTAACCGGTATAAGCAAGCGATGCGATATTAAATAATAGATATAGTACAAAAGAATTAAAGGATCATTAATTTGGAAACAAAATCATATAAGTTTGTACGAACTCATTTTAAAAAACAAAGTCTTTCCATTTCATTTCTGAATAGAATTTCGTCGAAGGCACTTTTATATTCGGAAGCAGGAGGTGAAAGAGAAGATAAATTCTATTTATCCCGATCCTATGATATCTAATACATTTTGTTTGCGATTCATTTTGAAATGAATTTAAAAAACAAAGTTTGTTCTTTATTCGACGAACTTCTTCTAAAAGTTATACGATTTATTATTCTCGTTTTATCACACTAGATACACCAAAAAGTTGCGTGGGCGGACTTGCATTTTGTGTGTGTTTTTCATGGGTGTTTAATGTTTAGTATGTGTGTATAACGCGTATATTAACATATACTTCTAACATCTATTTTTAATGTATATTTAGTGTGTATATTCAATGCGTGTTTGTTGCTAGTGCCTGTATTTAATATATATACAAATACAATTTGTGTATATGTATATACAGTGCACAATCACACATTAAAATTATGTACGAAACTCACGCACTAAAAACATATACGAAATGCAAATTTGACCGTGCGACCTCTTCATTAATGTCAACCGCGTACTATTCATTGAAAGTGTGACGGCAACGAAAAATCGTATATCCACATTTGTGAAATCGATGCAAAGAAGAAGCTTTTATCCTGGACAATTCATTTCAAAAATCAAAAGATTATGTGGAAGTAATTAGAAAATAAATTAAAGTAAAGAAATTACAGCAGTTCAGAGATCAATCATTTTTTGATCAAAATTAATAGTCTTATAATATTACTGCGAGGCATATAATAATGTTTGCAAAAATAACATTTAATTTAAACAGAAATATTCTTAAGGCTCCAATTTTTTGTTTTTTAAACTTTTTGTTACAAAGGATAAAAGATGATATCAATCCGTTTATAAACAAAAAGAGTCTCAAAATAAGTAAAGATATAAACTTATTGTTGGAGAAAAAGTCCTTACTATATGCCATAAGACTTGAAGATATCAAAGAAGATAATAATTACTATGTATATGTATTCTTTTCCTCATTATGTACTATGAATACTACTTAATAAAACCATTTTATAGCTAAAATATCAATATCTAAAATAATAAATACTAAAGCTCCTTGTATAAATAATAAGCAGTAAATAAATTTGAATATGTGTAGCATTTTTGTTTGGACTACGTATGTGCTTATTAAATATGAATTCTATTGTATGTAGCATAAAACAGTTCTAATATTTATTATTATTATTATTATTATAAATATATGTTAAATATGATAATATAAATTTTAACTTATGATAAAGATTAATTTATAGTTTTAATAAAATTAGAATCAAATTTAAACAGTAAATAATTGTTATTATAATAGTTCATTTCATATTGTTTCACTTGAATATAGGATATCCAATAAATTGTAGGAGATAATGATTCTTTAGAAAAAAAAATAAAACATAGAAAATAAACATTTTTGATTGCTTTTCTAGTTATCAAGAAAAATAACTAAATATGTAATTATAATACTACAGGTTTAGATTAAATAGATTTAGTACTAACTGCATTTAAATCGTAATCTTAATAATTTATTTTATGAAACAATATTAAACTATTACTTCCAGTAATAAACGATAAGCGATATCTACCTATGCTGGCATAAGCAAATCTTTCTTTAGTTTAACAGTATCAAATATCATGAATTAATTGCAATACGCTTTGTCTTCTAAGTTCCTCAAAAACAAGGATAAATCTTTGTTTTAGTTACCCAGCACTTGTTATTTCTTCCATATAAACAATCTTTTTTTTTTACAAATAATGGATGTCAAATCTAGGTTCTAATCATGCATGGAAAATCATGGTGATCGAGCAATTTTGTCGCTAAAACTAATCCAACAATGATAACAATTTTTTAATACAAATATTACATCACTATTAAAATGTGTTGATGTGATCTGTTAATAAATTGAATTTTTTAATGCTTGTACTGAAACATCTCCAATTAATGAAAATAATTCTCCTCTCAAAAAACACAAGATTAAAGTATCATTTATAGTCTACAATGTTTAATGCTTTTTAAACTACAATATCTAGACTACCAATATATTAATATTATTAGATAACATATAATTATTTAGAATACACATATAATTCTTAACTAAGAATTTGATCACATACGAAATGTACCTATCTTATATATCATAATTTTACATCGAATATCACTTTTCTCAGAAGCAATCAAAAAATTCGATCTACATTTTTTGTTTACATAATTTTCTTTGGAAGTAATTTTATATAATCAGCTTCGTTTACATTTTACATCTTTTACATTATGATTTATAGGACATCCCATATGGTTGTTATATAAAAAAGTAAAGCAAAGAAACGACTAAGTGAGAAAACTACATACATGTATATACATATATATGTATATCTCACTCATGAAATCATATCTACATTATACTATATATAAATATACAAAAGATTTCATACCAGAATTCTTCATATTCTCCATAAGTACATCCGTTGATTGTTGGTTTTCCTTAAAATTTGATTTATCCATTTCTAATTCGATTTCTTCATAAAATGTTATTGCTGATCCATATATCTTTTGAGCTGCATCAGCAACTGTCAAAACAAATGTAGAAAACACTGGCTTAGGTTTACATGCTACTTTGGGCCAGCATTCTATTGTTGCTCCCATTGGCAAACAAAACATTGCCACAGAATTTGGAAAAATAAAACTGCTGTAATCAACTATTGGATATTTATACAGTATTGTAGGTTTAAAAGATATCAGATTTGCCCGATTCATAGATTTCTTATAACACAGAAATACATCACTACCCAACATGCCTTTGTTCAAACTTTTATTGATAACACAGAATGCATGTGGGGGAGTTTCTCCTTTATTTGTTAATATTACACAAATATCAGTCACGACTAATGAGTTGCATGGCATTTTACGAGTTGCTCGTCTATATGTCACAAATATTCTTGCAGCTGAGTTATTCACATTAGCTAAATGTCCTTTTGGAGTTTCTAATATCATTTCAGCATCTTGCATTATACGTTCTTTACCATCATATATTACACCTGTAACATATACCTCTTGAGAATTGAAAAATTGTCGATATACAGTGGTAGACAAAAGAAAGTTTAAAAGATAAGTGAAATATCATCATAATATTACAAAACAGAATTATATTTAGTCCCATTAGGAACCTTGAATTTTAATATTTCAATCTTGCTTTTATTTTAACAAACAAAAGGATTTATAATATTTTAGGATATTTGACATAGGACCAAAACAAGAAACTATGCATACTAATAAGAACTTTTTTAAATTTTATTTAAATTTGAAACATGTTTTACTATTAGAAAAATGCTACATATAAAATAATAATAAAAGTTAATATTAGCAATGAATAAATGTAAAGCATATTCCATACAAAGATAAATAGCTGTTATCAAAATGGTATGAAATATTCAATACAAAACTTATTAATACTTACATATGCAACTACAAATTTTAAACTTTCTTTCATCTGTAACTATGTACTTATTTAAACTATATCATTATAACAATATAGTTAAAACATCAAGTTTACCACATTACAATTGCATAAATTTAATTTTCATATAACATTCTTCCATTCATATTGAAAGTACATTATTCATAACATTAGGTTCATGTCATTATAACTAATGCACTCGAATTAAAAAATATATATACTTCTGATTCTTTAAATTGAGATACAATTAAAAATCTTTATTGAATTAATGTGAAATATCATATAAATAGAGTTACTAACTTTTATTTAAAATTATTTAAAATATTTTATTTTATTAAATATATTGATGATAATCTAATTTCTATGTAATACACTATTCTAAAATGATACGAAAAGCAAGAACATGCAATATTTTATCTATAAATTTTAGAATGTTGTGTTTATAATAATGATATAACAAAGATTTTAATATCTATTTTTAATAATTGTTATGAAAAAATCAACAAATATAATAATATAACTAATATTTTTTAATATATTTTTTATAATTGTACAAATTGTACAATTGTGTATGTCACACATACAAATTACACATTCTTCTCTTTTACAATTTCAAACGCCATTCAATTATGTTAAACATACATCCTTATATTTAAACATATATAGAATAAATACTTTTTTAAAAAGAAAAGTTGAGCCAAATATATATAAAAGAGTATGGTAATATTGAATTGTTACACTTTCAAAATTAAAATCTAAAATGCAAAAATATTAAAATACCCAATTATTAAAAAAACTTATTTTAACAACAACTAAAACAAAGTTTTAACAACATAATAGCTAAATATCACTGATATTAAAATTTTATTTTAGTTCGTTAATTTTTTTCAATTTAAAAAAATGCAAATTTTCGAAATATTGATATAATATTACTATAATAGTGCAAATAATAACTTTTACAGTTTTCTTATCATTTGCAAAGATAAATAATCATATAAGTAACAAATTTAAAACTATAAAAACAAATGTGTATAATTTTTATGTGTGATATATAATTTACCAGCTGATAAAAGTACAATAAGGCATAAATATATATATACATATAAATCACATTGATGTCTCCTATTTGGATATTAATACAAGAAATATATTAATAAGAATTTCCAATCCAACGTTTTACTCTCCTACATTATTTTACATTAATATACTTTTCCCAAAGTATTTGACGAAAATCTAAAAATGACTTGTTTTTAGAGAGTTATCATATACTTTCATTGCTTACAAAAAATAGATATATCTTCAAGAGAATTTCAAACTTATTTATTACTTAAGTACATTACAAGTATCCTTGGTTTCAACATGAGTAAAATAAGCTATCTCACATAATTTTACAAGTAGAATCTAAAGATGCAAGATTGAAATGTCGTAGAACTATGATACCTGACTTAATGATTGTATCTTATTACGTTCTATAAAGTTATTTCAAACTCATTATATTCCACAAACACATACTTTACCAAAATTTAAAATTTAATTTTAAATAATATGTAAAACTTTTATACAAACTACTAATATTTTCAATATCTGTTCTCAAAAAACGTGTAAGTTAACAAAATTCCTATTAACTTTAATAAGAAATTAAAACAATATTATGAAAAATGTAAAAGATATACTTAATTACGAACATATCTTAAAAACAGAATATATTTTAATACATTACAATATCTTCACCTTTTGTGAAAATTTCTTGAATAATTTGTCCTATATATAGGTTGCAAATACTGCATATTCTTTTTTCTAAGAATTTTGTTATATTATTTTAGCAACATAAATTAAATTGATATAATTAACTAGCGTTTTCACATATTGCAGTAAATGTTTTTTAAATTACAATATATTTTAAATATAAAGATTACAAAATATAATGATATATGAACAATTAACAAAATTTCTAGTTATAAAATATGTTATATAGATAAGTAATATAAAATATACAGCCACAGAGTATAATATAAACAGAATGCAACACAATTTATAAGTATGAAGAAAAATTCAAATATCAATGATTAAAAACTGAACACAATTATCTTTTATTTCATATTGAACAAGATGAAAAGGTAAGACTAACAAGTTATAATGAACCTGGTAACGTACTTAAGTATAATATTATATATGTTCAAATTGAATAAGATAAAAAAGATTATTGATTACATATTTCGATACTGTCTAATGAAAATCAAGCAATAAAATTTTATCATTTTAATTCTTTAAATACAGTAAGAAAATTAAAAAACTAATAAAAATTTTCTATTTCATTCATTAACAAAACTTTTATTTTCATTTACTGCCTAATTATAAAATACAATATACTGTTGTTATAAAAAACACTTAATAAAGGTTCTCAATAGCTTAGATGATATTTTAAAATTTTTATCTTACCTATATCAACTAATGGTGGTTTATCACGCCCTCGTCGATAACATAAGTAACATTCATTTGTTCTTAAACTTCCATGATTTAAGTCTGCAGGTAACCCTGAAACAGTATGTTCTAACAAAACATACCCTTCTGGACATTTTTCACCCAATGCCGGAAATATAATAGCAAGATCAGTAATAGGAGGTTCCATATTTGTGTCTTTTACATGTGTTCCTTCTTGATACCAATCTTCTAACTGGTCATTTTCATTATCATTATCAAAATCATTGTCTTGCCCTGGTAAACCAGCAATAACAAAGTAGTCTGCTACCCTCCTTTCGTCCATGATTATCTAATTATTGAAATTTAATAGTATAACATACTACGTAATATGTTACATATGACATAGTTTAATAAATATACTATAATGCACTATAATATAATACATGGCACAGTATAATAAATAATTTTATAATAATTCAAAATAAATTTACCAACTTTAAATAACAAAACTGATCTTCACATGGCATTGAAAAAATCCTTTTTTATATTTCCTCATGTATCTTAAATATTGCTCTTATTAATGATTAGTAAAAACAATTGCATTTGAACAATAATCATTATTTTTCAGAAACATCCTATAAATGCATAGAATTAATCGTTACTTAAACACACTAATAATTATATTAATAAAATACTTCTTGCGAAGTTACCTCCTGTAGAGTATATTTATTCCAATCATTCAGTTTTTTTTCAACTATATCTTTGTCTCAAACTTCCCAAGGTTATCACTTAATACAAACATTAAACTTAAATTTTGAGGAAAATAAGTATATATTTGTTCGTATATTTACAATTTTCACAATTATCCTGCTAAAAACGTAATTTCTGGAAATCCAGAATTACACACATGCTGATTTAAATTGTACATGAGTTTTCGTGTAAATGCAAAAAGTTATGAAATAAATGATCATGTTTTTCTAAAGTTGATAAGAAAATTCAGGAAGTAAATATTAAATCACAAAAATTAAAATAGTACTAGTTGTAGTGTTTGTAGGTTTTCACAAATATTTTACATAATAATCACAACAAAACGTTTTGCACAAGTCGTTTTGAAAGTTAAATATTTCTAGGCTATGTGTCATACCAACTACATATCTTATACGCGTTTACTCTAATCACGAGTGACGTTATTGAAATGTGACGCAAATTTTGTATTAAGGACTAAAATTTTTCTATATTATGTTTCCACTTTGTTATTTTTAAATACACATCAACAAATTATTCAATTGAAAATTATAAAAGAGAAGATATTTAAAAATTTCATAAGTATCAACTTTTTAAACTATGCATATCTTTATATATTAGCATAAGTAAATGTAATCTATTATTATTTTTCTTTGAAATAATATATATACTAATATATACATATATATATATGTATATGTTGCTATTTTTTATATTTATAACAATATTTTTTATATTTATAATTCTCATGAGTTTTAAATATACGATGTAAATAACAAATGTATGAGCATATATATATATATATATATATATATATATATATATAATAAATGAAAGAATATTATTATAATAGATAATATACGTATATATTTAATGTACGTATAATAAATACAACTGGTACAGATAATACAGAATGTGTATTTATTTGGATTTAATTTTATTTAATTTGTTAAAAATTATTCTTTTTATAATAATTTTGTAATATATATGTAAATATTATCTGGTATTCTTTTAGAAACTAAACATTAATAATATTTTTCAGTGATGAATAAAAACAAAGCTAGCAAAATATTATCATTCATCATTAACTATACTCACATTGATATAAAATAACAAAATTAATAAAAATTTACATAGAAAATTATTTATGTATGTATGCATGTATATTTAGACATAAAATATCTCTACCTACACACACACGCAAACATGTATGTAATATCACTGAAGCCAAAGCATAAGTATTTAAAAAGCCAGAGAAAATAAGTACTTTTATAAGTTAACCAAGGAAAGGAACATAAGGTAAGACGAATAACAGATATCCAGTAATAATAAAGAAGAAATAATAAAATAGCTTTATTTAAAAATTGTGGGGGGTAAATATATATCTATTTTATATTTTAATAATTTTTAATATTCTGCACAATATTGAATAAGCATTCAATTTATCATGTCAGAGCCTATTGCAGTTTACAGTGCATGCTCCATTAATCCACGTCTACGACATTCCATGGTATATAGCCGTATATATATACGATAACGCCATATACTTATATCCCCTGATAATATTGGTGTTATTGGTAATGTTGGTAATATCTGGTATTTTAGTTAGTTGTACAAAAATTGGCAGCACTCCTTCATTAGTTGTTGGAGTTGGATGTTGGTAATACGATTATAATGTCAGAGAGAAATCTCTGATAGAAAAACGGAATAATAATCAATCAAAATCAAGTAATATAATAAGATTTATTATAATAATTAAGTAATTACGTATAAAGTATTTGAATAGTGTTATGATAAATAGTTATAGTGTAGTTATGTTAGTAATAAAATATAAAGAGCCAATGTTTATTCTACTTTTCGTGTCCGCCTCTCTTAATATATAGAGGTGTTACTCAACATATGTATTATACATGCATAAAACATTTTTCAGGATTTCTTACATGAAAGACTTTAAGAATAAGAATGAAAATAATAAAATGGAATGAAATCTAATATCTGGGAATGGTGCGTTTTAGGATAAATATATATCTTAGTATGCTCTCGTTTTTACTTTCAAAATTTATTATTTTTTCTATCATGATATAATCATACAATTTTTATGTGTATTGTTTTTGCTTATTACTTGAAGTAGTGAAGATATACACATGTACAAGATATGAAATTCAATGTCAAAATTTTTTTATTGCATCATATTTTATCATAAGGGTTACAAAATTTAGAAGGAACCATGGATCGCATATCAACTGTTGCAAAAAACCCAATGCACGGAAAATAACATCTATTGTAGATTTTTGCAAATAGATATCCCAGATCCACCATTATATATCTCATATTTTCATTTCTTTCTTTCTTTCTGACTATTTAAGCAGCCGTGGACTCTCATTTTTACATTTAATCAAGGCAAGCTTTCTTCTAAGATTATCCATTGGCTTTAGATTTTAGATAAAAAAATTAATGAATTAGTCGATAATGGTATTTCATTTCACACTAGTTGACCAGTTCATCAATTTTTATATGAAATGTTTGCATCTTGCAAAAAAGAATTTCTAGAAATTGTCTACACAAAAGAAAGTGTTTGTAGTTTGGGTGAATTAATTACATCCATCGAATAATCAGAACATTGGAATGAATATGATTTTTCACTACCTAAAGTGAATGTATAATTTTGGAGAGACACGACCAGAATGTGGAAATTAGAAATGCAAGTCTGGGGCTGCGTAAAATATATCAAATTACATAGCTCTGTGCAATCTTTCATTTTTTCCCCATCATTAATAACTTAGGCTAAAGATTGTTGTGCCTATAATGGAAGTAAAAAAGACATTGGTATATAATAATTTTTTATACCTTTAGATTCATCACCAGCTTTTTTTTATTAAGGTTATTTTGCCAAAATATACATGTATATGTATAATAGGAGGAAAATTTAGCAACCTATATAAAACTATCAAAAAAGAATTTGAAATTATAAACTACAAAAAATCACAGAAGTGACCAATTTATGTTATATTCAATAATAATATAATGACTAATAACTTCAGTCTAGCAGATAAATTCATATAGTTTAAATAATGTATTATTATCATGAAATGTTATAAATTTCTATTGCTTTCCAAAAATGTATTTCAGACAAAAGTTTGATTATATTCTAATACATATAATTTCTGAAGATTAACATTTTTTTATTTTTTCATATACGTAAATACATTCTGTTGAAAGAAATACATGGCTTTTACATTCAGCTTTTTTAACTAAAGCTATATACATGTGTATCTAGTTTCATAAATTTTCTTAATTTATCAATATAGTACATGAAGGCAGTATGTGAAAAAAACTATTAAATTTGAAATTTATTGATTCTCTAAAATTAAATTTACATTACAAATATATTATTATCAATTATAACCATATTTTTTTCTTATATTTTCTTATTTTATAAAATTTAAAGGGTTCTTAAGTTCTCTTCAATATTTTGGGAGTATTTCTATATAATTTTATTAATATATCCAATTAATAACTTTATCAGAATATATCAAATAAATAGCAAATATAATTTATTTAGTAGAAAGGTTATTTCTATAAATCATAGTTGAGACTACATATGCAGTATATATCATTTTGCATAAAATGGTTTTTTATGTTTATTACTGTAAAACCATACAATATATTTTTTGAAATTATGAAAATATTTCATTGTAAAATAGAATCATAATTTGATATCAATATCGAGTAAGAGTAAGATGCTAAAATGTTCGCCATTAAATTAAACAAATTTTATTGTAGTATCAGTGTTACGTAAGTGATAAAAACTACAATAAATCAACGTTAGTCCAATATATAAATAGTAAAAAATTGTATTAAATTAATATTTATGATATATATCTTACAATGAAAGTAAATGTAATATTCTTACATCAATAATAGTAGTTATGAATATAAATGTTTTATATGAAATGAAAAGAAACGTTCGTGGCCCAGGGAAAACTAGAATGATATCTGTAAAATTGTCTAATTTTTATTATTTTAAAGTGAAAGTAGCCTGTTTACATTGGTTAGTTTCAATCTTTGGCTTATTCATCGTTTCACTAATTTTCTAACGATCGTGTAATTAGGATTTAATATTATTATTTAGATATGTGTATACAATAATATACATATGTATATATGTATACTATTTACACTTTGTATTGTCTGCATACTATATCAAGTTAAAGTTCATCTAAACGTAAGTATAATAAACTTTCAGTATTTCATGAAACCGAAACGGCTTGTTGGATATATGTATGTAAGTAGATACATATGTATAAATATATAACTTATATTGATTGCAGAAGTTTCATTATTCAATTTAATTGTATAATTACTTACTATAGTTTAACATATATTTCATTCAATTACGCCATATTCTCGTAGTGTCATAAATTTTAGGATAACCATGCATAACCTATAAAATACCAATAAATAATCATTGGTAAATGGTAAAGAAGCTCATTATTATTATATAGTATTAATCTTGCTTTAAGCCACAAGAAATTTTTTATAAACAATTATGTAAGATACAAATTTGTAACATTGTCTTATAAAGATAAGAATTAAAATTTTTAATTTAAAAATACTCATTGCGTAGTGACATCTATTATACAGTATGTATAATACTTATAATATACATTTTGGTCTATATTTTTCAACTACTTAACAATTTTATATCACGTCATAATAAATTTTTTATACTAATCTTTATCTACAAATACAATAAATATTAGAAAATGATAATAATAGTTTTAATATAAGGAATTTAACTTTAATTATATACATATATACGTGTTAGTTTTAACATTTACATGCATATATCAAATAACATAAATAAATCAAAATATTTAATTACACAAAAGTTTTTGAAAAATAATTTATTTTTATTATATCATTTGTATTTATTTCTTTAATATTTTATTAATTATCTTATCATTATAAAATTTATCATATTTAATTAATTATAGCTTATGAAATTAAATTTTGAAATTAAAACTAATTTATTAAGACAGGACTTTACTATTGTAAAGCATAAAAAATTATAATCAGTTTTTAAACCTTCATAATTTTAGATCGGAGAATAATAAAATATAGAAAATATTTATATGAAATCTTTTTATATGAAAAAGTTTTACTATAATCAGTTATATAATATAGTAAAACTTTAATATCGATTGTAGATAGAAGCAGATATTTTTTAGCACTACAAAAAATTTTATTTTATTTCATGTATTCAGAAATTGAAATACATATATAGTTTTTTAATGAAATTGTAATATTATTACTTCCCCTTATTTAAAATTTCGAAAATATTGTTATTCAAAACATAAAAATATTATTTTGCAAATAATGATAAATATGTTTTTGTTTCTTAATGCCGTTATTCACATAATGTATATTTTTAAATATTGTTAAACGAATGATGTTTTTAATAGATCTATTGGTTCAATAAAGTGATTAATCGAGATAATATGTAATTATTTTTTATGTTAAGTAATTACGATATGGTAGAAAATAGAATAAATAAAATTTCTATGAATATTATCTTCAATGTAATGAACCTTTTGTAAGTAATGAGGATTATGAGTAATTCTTGCACGTATATTTTATCTTCCCTATCCAAAAGTGAAAAAGGATACTCTGAACATACGAAATCTCAGTTCTGACAATTCATGCATTTGCAAAATGCCTTCATAACAAATTTTCGACGTTATTTCGTGTTGCATTTGATGCTAGATTTAATCAAAACCTATCCGAAATAGATCTCCGATCTAATCTAATCGGACTTCTTTTTTCTGGATGTTTAATTTTGTTCACATTATGCTATATGAGAATAGGGAACATTTTGTCAATTAGGGGACAAGTTGTCGATTTTTACAAAAATTACTTTCGTAAAAAGTTATTTTCCGCAACTGCAAAATATACGAATTTCATTCCTTCTTGTTTTTAACTGGTGAAAGATTTATTTCATAAATCATTGTACTTCTGAATTAATTTTATTCGTAGTCATTTTTACAATAAAATGTATTGTTTATTTGACCACCGGTTAAATATTAAAAAAACTTGAACAAAATATTTTTATATTTTGTGATCTTCTTTCTACTTACACCTTTTAAATTCGCGGGTTGACTATAAAGTTGTAATCAAGTCAGATTGATAATTTAGTTCTTTGGTAGTATATGGTGATTTATTGTTAGGTATGCATACGTATGTACATAGATGCATATGTAGACTATAAGTCTATGGGTCAGTCAGTCTAGCCGATCGGTTTTCAGTGTTAAACTGATTATGAGTGATGTCGATCGCATATCTTGTCGATATTAATTTTCGACTCGATAGTAATGAAGTCGTGCAGTATCGTGGTTGAGGAAATGCAGTTGTTTGTGTTTCATCAGATGATATAGTTTTGAGCTACGCTTTTATTTATTTTCTCCAATTTTAACTCGTTTATAACTTGGTTATTATATCATTATTATTTGGCGTATTAGTTGTGTTGGTAGGGACATATGTACACGTTTTACTATATAACGAGTAGGTATATTTTAATGATATAATACAATGTAAATAAAAATATGTATTATGAAATCACAATTATTCAATGAAAAACACATTCGATTACACTCTTAATTTTTTATTCTTTATTGAACTACGACTGTTCGATGCGTATATATCTCATTTCGCTACATATGTGATTATTACAATTAGTGAATATTTATCTTCTTAACCATAGCCTATAACAGGCTTTTGTTTGTGCCTTGAGATTATATTATAGATTAGTAACCAATTCTAATCTGAGGAACTATAATATTTTGATAGTAACCTAGTACCACGCACGACACACCTAGTATACAAACACAAGCACTCACACGCGATCACATTTGTCGCTTTCTTGCCTTTATCTATATTTTTCTCCGGACGACGTGATCGTCTGCGATCATTTTTCGACAATCGATCTTTCTAATTGCAATGATCACTTTTTAAATTAGTAAAAGAGCAATCTTTTTTTACTAAGCTTTAGTTAGCTTATGCGAATTTATAAGATGCTTTAAGGTATTAATATGTATATTTACGATTTTTATATTGATACAGAACCGCAGTTTTTTTGCAAATGCGCACAATAAGAAATTTTATAATGGTGTTGATGGAACTGCTCAAAAATTTGTTTTAATTAAAATCAAAGACTGTTTGTCTGTTTGAAGGACTTTAGTTAACTAAATCTTGAGATTTATAACGGGTCCTCGAGCTAGCTAAATATGTACTATGGAGATGCATCGACATCTGGTAATTATCTTACCCGGAGAATAGCATTCGACAAAGTTAACCATGAAAAACTTCAAACAATCAAAAAGCAATTTTCAGAACATAAACAATAGAACCTTTGTAATAAAAATAAATAATGCATATTCTGAAATTAAGGATATCAAAGCAGGAGTACTGCAAGGAAGCGTCCTAGGACCAATACTGTACACACTATATACGGCAGACATACCAACAACTGTCAACAGCAAAATACTAACGTTCGCGGACGATACGGCCATACTAGTGAGGCACGCAAATCCAGAAACAGCTACCGCACTACTACAAGAATACATTACAAAAATAGAAAAGTGGCTGCAAAGCAAACAAATAAAAGCGAACACCAGTAAGTGCAACTACAACATTTACACTTAGAAAAGGAAAAATACCAGATATCCAACTGAACGGCGCCCACATAGCACAAACAAAGCGAGTCAAATATTTACGAATACATTTAGACACACACTTTACATGGAAACATCACATAAAATGAATAATAAACAGAATACGTGGAAAAAGGAAGCAGATGTACTGGTTAACCAATAGAAAATCTAAATTACGCATAATGAATAAACTAAATATATAATAATCAAACAATAATCAAACCAATCTGGACATACGGAGTCCCACTATGGGGGACGACAGCAATGAGTCACATAAGTAAAATAGAAGCAGAGCAAGCAAAAATTTTAAGGACAATAATTAACGCTCCATGGTACGTTAGAAATGAAAACTTACGAAAAGATTTAAAAATTCCAACAGTCAAGGAGGAAATCGCCAGATATGCAAAAAAGTATAAAGAAAGACTTATAACACACCCAAACCAGCTGGTTGCTGAAACAAATAAAACCATAATAAAAAGTAGACCGAAGAAGAAGCATCCCGCAGACCTCACAATAGAAATACAATAAACAACCTGGAAAATGGAACCCCGCTGAGGGTAACCATCCACATGCTATATTTTTATTCTCTAAGTTATAATATTTTACCAAATGTCCTACTGGACAAATTGTAAAAGTTAAATAAAATAAATAAAAGAAGGAAAAACCCGGGAAAAAAGGGAAGCTATGGGACAGAAACCGTTGGAATGTTTACTGTCGAGGGCCGTTACAATTATTTCTTTTTAAGGAGAGCTATACTATTACTCCATACCTTTGTTAGACAAAACGTTCATCCCTTGACCGCGGCTACGTTCGGCGACTGGTTGTTGCCTCGAGCCCAAGCTCATTGTCACAAATCTCGAACAAATACAATCGGATTGAATGACGACAATTGTTTAATTACGGCTATAGTAGAATCTAGATTAAAGAGTTAAGGGATTTCCCCAAAATTCCAAAGAGAAGGCTTCGGTGTCCTTTCATCTCCGACATATATATTCAAAGATTCTAAGAGTGTTCGAATACTTTCGTGAGCCACTATACATTAGTGTACAAGTGTACATACACTGACTCGCAAGAGTATTCTATTTAAACATTTATCATAGAAAAACTTTACGTCCATATTGTATGTTATATCAAACATTCCGAGAATTTATTAACACCGTAATGTGACACGACTGTCATGATCATATTAATTCACTTTAAAATTAGCCTGAAAATGCACATAGAATACATAGTAATGTACATAGAAGTCATATAAAAAGATGGAATATGCTAAAAGATTAACTAGCTTCATTCATATGTTAATCATAGCAAATTTTGTGTTCAAGTAATTATTACTGTCGTTGTTTCATACGTTCAAACTAGTGATACGAATTGAAAATTCCACCGAAAATGAAATGCGATCGCACTGTCGCACCGCTACGCTTTTTGAATACAGAAAACGTTTATTCTTTTTTTTATTTAATTCTTTACATACTCAATTTGTCCAATTTGGACATTTGGTAGAATTTTTTAACTGTTTGATTATTATGTGGATGGCTACCCCCAGCGGGATATCATCTTCGTGTTTGTTAGATTATATCCTTTGTGAGGTCTGCGGGGTGTTTCCTTTTCAGTCTTCTTTCCATGTTTGAGGTGTTCATCGTTTCTGCAGCTAGCCAGTTTGGGTGTGTTGCTATTCTTTCTCTGTACCTCCCCGCGTACCTGCTAATTTCCTCCTTGACCGTTGATATTCCCAGGTCCTTCCGAATTTCCTCATTTCTGACATACCATGGGGCATTTACTATTGTTCTTAGAATTTTTGCTTGAATTGTTTCTATTTTGTTTATATGGCTCATTGCTGCTGTCCCCCATAATGGCATTCCGTATGTCCATATTGGTTTCAAGATTGTTTTGTATATTTTTACTTTGTTTTCTAGACTTAGTTTGGATTTTCGGCTTGTTAGCCAGTACATTTGTCTCTTTGTAGCCTGAATTTTGTCTATTATTGATTTAATATGCTGTTTCCGTGTGAGTTGTGTATTTAAGTGGAGTCCTAGGTATATGACTTGCCTTGTTTGTGTTATGTACGTGTCGTTCAGTAGGATGTTTGGTGATATTTGTTTTCGCAGTGTGAATGTAATATGGTTGCATTTATTGGGGTTTGCTTTTATTTGTTTATCTTGCAGCCACCTTTCTATTTTTGTAATATGTTCTTGTAGTAATGTGACTGCTGTTTCTGGGTTAGTGTGCCTAACTAGTATAGCTGTGTCGTCCGCGAATGTCAGTATTTTGCTATTGGTAGTTATTGGTATGTTGGCCGTGTATAGTGTGTTTCGTATTGGTCCTAAGACGCTTCCTTGCGGAACCTCTGCCTTGAAGTCTTTAACTTCAGAGTATGTGTCCTTGATTTTTATTACGAAGGTTCTGCTGCTTAAGTAAGATTTTATTAATTGGTATATTTGCTCCAGGAATTGTTTTCTGATTGTTTGCAGTAGGCTCTCGTGGTTTATTTTGTCAAATGCTTTCTCGATGTCCATAAAGAGGGCTGTACAGTATTGTTTGTTTTCTAATGCTAGTATTATTTCGTTAATGAGCCTGTGCATTTGCCCTATCGTGGAGTGTTTGTTTCTGAATTCAAATTGGTGATCCGGTATTAATTTGTCCTTCTCTATTGATGGTTTTAGGCGGTCGTATATTATTTTCTCTAGTATTTTGGAAAACACAGAAAGTAGTGATATTGGTCTGTAAGATGCAGTTTGGTGTGGGTCTTTGCCTGGTTTAGGTAACATTATGATCTGTGCTAGTTTCCATAGTTTAGGAAATTATTGGATTCTTAATATTGCATTGAATATTATTGTCATTATTGTCCGCTTTTGGCAGAAGGTTTTTCAAGATTTTACCATTGATTAGATCGATTCTTGGTGCTTTATTGTTTTTTGTTTTCTCGATTATGTTCCTAATTTCTTGTGTTGTTGTTTTAGGTATGGTGTAGTGCTTGTCAGTTGAGGTACTAGTGGTTTGCGCCTCTTCGTCCGTATGACATTTGAGGTTGCTGTTGTTGATATTATGTGGTGTAAATGTGTTGCAAAGGTGGTTGGAAAATTCTTCAGCTTGCTCTTCGTTGCTTTTTACCCATGTGTTATCTGCTTTTCTGATTGCTGGGAATAGTTTTATTGGCTTCTTTATTTTTTTCGTGGTTTCCCATAGGGAGTAGTTGGAGTTCTCGTGTGCAGAGAGTGTCTCTATGAACTTTGTAAATTCGTTATTGTTGTGCTCTTTTATTTTGTTTTTTATTTCCTTTGCAAATTTGTTTAAGTGTTTTTTGTTTTCTCGTGTTCTATGTTTCTGCCATTTTGCCTTCGCTTTTCTTTTTTCTCTAATTTTTTCAAGGATGTCTGGCGGAATTATTTTTGTTTGTCTGTTGCTTGGTTCAGGTATAGTGGTTGCCCATGCTGCTTCTTGGATAGTTTCTGTCAACGTTGTTACTGCCTGCTCGATGTGTTCGGGTATTTTCAATGGGATGTTGCAGTTGATTTTGCTCTCGATCATTTCTTTAAAAGTTTGCATTTGGTGGTTTTATTGCATAGTATCTCTGGATTGCTATAAAGTATTGCTTTGTTTCTGTATGCAATTATTATGGGTGTATGATCGGAGGTAAGCTCGAGGCTGGGTGTTATTTTAGTTTATTTTTAGTTTATTTGCATATAGTTGTAACTGCAAAATCGAGTAGGTCAGGTATTTTGCTCAAGTCTATCGGCCAGTATGTCGGTCTTCCTGTGGATAATATATTGAGGTTATTGTTTCTAATGTATTTTTCCAGGGTTCTACCTCGAGGTGTAGTAATCCTTGATCCCCATAGCGTGTGCTTTGCATTGTAGTCTCCCGCTGCGATATACTTGTCTCCTAAGTGTTGAAAGTACTCTTCCCACATTTGTGACGTCATTTTGTGTCGCGGTGGTACATATACTGCTGACAACGGGAAGTGGTTGCTGCTAGTTTGTACTGTAACGGTGGTTGCTTGGGTATATTCCTTTCTAACTTGGCTGTGTAAGTGGTGTTTGATATCGTTTCGAAAACGTTCATGCAAAAGAAATTAAAAAAAGAAAAGTTTACAATAATAGGATTATGAATCATTGGTACGACAGTGATTGTAAAGGATGTGATTGTAAACATTCCAACCTCTCATTACTGTGGAGAGAATTTAAGGCATAGTGCCTGCGATTTCATTAAAAATGTTGGATGCATTAAACAAGCCAGTTACTGTTTTTCTACAAAATTGAAAGAGTTTTTGGGAGGACAATACTTCGCAGGAGACGATGATTTAAAGTCCATTTATACACAATCAAGCCGTATCCGTTCCGTATCCGTTCTGTATTCTTTCCGTGTCCAGATGTTTATGCGTTAATATTTGCACCGGGGACCATCCGAGATGTACCTCTTTCCAACTGAAAACTTATTGTTAGCTATGATAGCTATTACTAATAGCTAAACTTTTGGATGAAGAAAAAGAAGAAGAAGTAAAGCGACAAAGAATAAAAGGTCGATACAGCGTACATCCGTTATAGAAACCGCAAAGAAAAAAGAGAATTCCGTTTTTACAAATGACTAATAGATCACGGATAGAAGTTTTACGAATCTCTTCAGCGTGACACAGTATAAGAATACTGTATATAATTAGGCGGTACGCAGTCTTCGCATCAAGTGTTCTTCGCTACAAAAGATAGCGTCATGCACGGACGAGACACGTTGAGATGGCTGTGGCCGTCCGTGTTGTGTTAGGCAAATAGAAAAAATATTGAAGATTACCAAACTGCCAAATGCATCCGGGACACGTCCTGTCTATTAATGACCAACGGACACGGCGCGGATGATGTATAAACTTGTGTCCCTTCAAAGTGAAGTAGCGTAAATTTAACTTTACATTTAAAATCTGAGGCACGGCAAGAACACGGAACGGACACAGCCTAAAAAAGAACGGCGCGGTGTGCAACGATGGTTATGCGAACTGTGAATTCGCAGTGGAAGTATCGAAATTGTATATGACGAAGGTATACAATATATATATATATATATATATATATATATATATATGTATTGTGTGTGTGCGTGTGTGTGTATTGTATACCTTCGTCATATATAATTTCGTACAATACGTATATATACGTATAAAGCTCATGTCACGTTACGATAAGTGTTAAAATAGGAGCGGCGATTGTATTGAAAATATAAATAGAGAAAGCTTTTTAAGATGCAATTGTATTATTGTTATTTCAAAATAGATATTACTTTTTGGACGACTTTAGTAGAAGTTACAGAATATTTATTGCAAATATATTTAATAGAAAATTAGTGTACAGTATAAATAGCTATTTTAGGGATATAACAGGCGGTATTATTAAGTATTGAGGTTTATTCTTATATTAATATAGTAGATAATCGATCGTTTAAATAATTTCATGACCTCTGTCAAATATACTTGTGTGTAGTTACATACTCCTATACGTATCTTGAAACTTCTATACATATCTTCAGATATGTTTGAAACTTTAACGATGTAATCATAATAGTTTCATAATAGTTTTATAATAGTATTAATGTTTTAAAATGCTTCGTATAGCACACATGAATGCACGAAAAAGGTTTAACCTTTTCACTTTAACATAATTTTGAAACGCATAGTTTCAATCGTTCAATTAGTTAAAAAAACTTGATTTTTCGATTCTTTCCTAGCTAATTAGTTCGAAAAACTCTTTGCAGTATCGCAAAGGAGGGACAGGTTCTCAATTGATATAGTACAACTCTACAACTCTACATAGTTTACTGTAATTCTCATTCTCTAATTATTTATTTTATCTTTAATTATTTATTGTGATCGTCAAAAATTGTAAACTTTAACCGCCGACCGACCTTATGAACTAGCGATATCGTTTTCTCTTACCAATACTCTTGATGAAAGAGATATAGTGAAACAGACTTGAGAACAGACGGGTTTTGAACATCGAAACAGAAATTTGAAAAGGTTTAAGGCGAAATGTCAAATTAGAGCTGTGTAGTACTTTCTTTGTAGATTTGGATTAATTTGTAACAGTAGATTTGAATAGCGATGCAAGAATAATTCTTTATAGTACTATATAACTTCTTTCTTTTATAGGAATAATTGTTTCATACAATCCGTTCGTATAAAAGGAAATACATAATAATGGGAAAATATGTTCTAGTACTATTCTTTTTTTCGTATATATATCAATTTTATGGCGTACAAATTGATTCTCCTCCAGTTGTTCTATGGCATGGAATGGGTAATATTTTTCATCCTTTTTATGCAATGTACCTATATAGTAAAACTCTATTTATCCGACATAATTAAGAAACAAGACGTGTCGACTAACTGGATCAGTCAGATAATAGGAGCTCGCTAGTTCTAAGCTTCGCTGTTTATTATTCCTTTAATCGGAGTTAATTTCCATATATGAAATTTGTTAAGCTAAGTTTGAATTTCGCTAAGCTGAATTTTGTAAATAGGCAAATACCATAATAAGGCAAAAATTATTATTCATAGAGGCAGTGCGTTATGTGGCCTGAATTCAGATAACAGGAAGATATGTATTCGATAAATCGGGCATTGTGATGGATGTCAGTTCGGATAAATGGAGTTCTACTGTATAGATCGATTTATCTGAGAACACTCACATAACTCGAAAAATATGAATGGCACGAAAAAATGCTTCAGACAAAAAGTGTACGATATCGCGAGAGACATACTATATTCCTGTATATTTGATTTTGCGATGACCTTGAACCGTCCTGCGAAGATCATATTCAAATTTTCAAACGGGAACTTACATCTTTTATTACACATTTTTATAACTGACTTTGAGACGTTTTCAAAATAGGACTTATCGTCTATGTATTATCAACTTGTGCCGTTCGTACTATCGAGATATAAAATTTCGAAGTTGACAGATCGATACAACTACGTACAACTTACTACTTGAAACTGAATGACGTAATTTTATTTTAGAAAACCAAAAATTATTGTCTTGTTTTCAGTAATCTTGTAGTTTGTGACGTATAGAATTCGAAAATATAAGTATTAGTTTTTTTATCTGTCTCACATTCTAAATCACTTCTCGTAAACTACCATAAATTATATGAATGTTACTATTAATTTTTTATATTACTTTTATTTTATTTCAAAACGATGATAGCACACAGTAATTAACATTTTTTATAATAGCATTAATTTTTAATTTTTCATGTAATAAATCTAATAACACGTGTTTTTATACGATAGATACTAGATATTATGGTTAAAAGATAATATAATTTCAGGAGACAGTTGCTGCTTTTCATTTAGTTTGGGAGGAATAAAAAAATTGATAGAGAATAGAATACCTGACATTTATGTGTATTCCATTCGATTGGGAAATAATGAAATAGAGGTAGGTATTTTTGTAATTTTTAATTACTTATATAACAATAGCATCTTAAGTTTATTGTACATAAATAGATACATATTTTTTGAATTTTGAATAATCTAAACTAGATGGTTAAAAAGTTGCAGTAACATCAAATTGTGCCTTCCCCGACACCATTTAACTCATGTTTGAAAGGATTTATAGTCTACCAACTATTGTAGTTGATAGAAACATGTATTTTATTTATTTAATGTACATAACTATGAAAACTTTTCTAACTATGAAAGGATGAGATAAATCTGTTAGATAATGTTTGAAAATTCTATAAGTGTTCGAATATTAATGCGAGTTATTGTATGTTTACCTATCCCATTTTTGCTCATTAATAGTAACTAGTCGGTGATGTTCCAATAACCGATGTTTTTTTAGGCAGCAAGCTAAATGTTTATTGACACTTTATTATATTTTAGGATGTCGAAAATAGTTACTTTGGAAATATTAATGAGCAAATACAAGAAGTTTGTCAACAATTGTTGAAAAATGAACGTCTTAAAAACGGTTATAATGCAATTGGATTTTCTCAAGGTGCTCAATTTCTGTAAGTATTACTTATGAGAAAATTAACAAAATTAGGTATTTGATGGAAGGTGTGATCTATCTGTAAAGAGAGTTTATTATTGTATTTCACAGATAGATATCTAGTAAATGATATACAGGGTGTATTGAAAATCGTGCAACAAGCCGAAGATCGGTAATTGTGATCGTGTAAAAGTATCAAAAATGTAGAATGACAATTTTTAATACAAGGCTTCGTTTTTGAGAAAATCGATTATGACGCATTAATATAATGCATATTATGTTATTTACTTCCTATCTGACTGCGAAATGTAAACATAATATAAATAATGTCAGTGCAAGGGACAATGGAACATTAACATTATTTTTCAAGAAAACGATTGAATCATGATATAATTATAATATAATTATATCTTTATATAATTCTTTTTGCAAAGTTGCTCTTCGTTACAAGTAATATGCGATACAATAAAAAATTTCATGCTGAATTTTAAGATGTAGGTGTTCAAAGACGCAGCTCATGCTGTGGGGGACATGACACTTGCTTTCAGTATACCTTACACAGTGTATATACACAAGCATATATCCACGAGCAGATTTACATATATAAGTACATATTGTAGTATCGTGGAAAAAAAAGAAAGGCCTAATTAGAGATCGATCAAATCATAAAAACAGCGTCGCCTGCCCTTCAGTTGTTAGTTTACAGCGAAGAAAGCCTATGTGACTAAGGTCACCTAGTTCTTGCGGAGCATAGGCGCGGTGAGATTAGAGAAAAAAGAAAAGAACGCTAGAGGAGAGAGACGATTTTGGGTTCAAAGAGCGTTGACCGAGAGGTCAGAGTGTGCGAATCGAGAAGTGAGCGTGAATCGAGAGTCAGAGTTAGTCTAGAAATCGAGGAGTAGAGTTGTTAGCGTTGTCGATTTGCGAGAGTTGTTAGCGTTGTCGAGTTGCGAGAGTTGTTAGCGTTGTCGAGTTGCGAGAGTTGTTAGCGTTGTTGAGTTTGAGATAGAGTGCAATCTTTGTATTTAGTTCCAGTTAAACAACCATCGTTTTCTGTCTCATTAATATCTGTATAGTCAATTTATTTTAAATAAATTGTAAATAGTCGGGGAAAAATTTATATCCTAAATTTATACCCCCGATACTACAATATGTATATATGTGTATATGTATACCTACACTAATCCTAGTCAGTATTACAGTCTTAATTCTCTTATATGAATACATACATAAATAATTTGAAGGTTGTATTTATCGTAATCACCCAATAAGTGGTATTTGGGCTAACGATAATATGACTTAAAACAAAACAAGTTCAATAAATCTTTTAGCGGGTTAACGAAACTTGAAAAAAATATTTGTATTTCTAAAGTAAATTCAATTTTATAACAGATGTGTTACGTACAAAGATGATATTGGAATAATCATTTAATGTTTTATATATTACAGGAGAGCGGTAATTCAAAGATGCCCTAATCCCCCAGTTAAGAATTTCATCTCCTTGGGTGGTCAACATCAAGGCGTTTTTGGATTGCCAAATTGTGGAACATTGAAATCTAAGATTTGCAACTATATAACTCGCATGATCAAATATGGAGCCTACTTACAGTATTGATTTTTAATTTTTACTTTTGTTTTCTTACAATGTCTTACATACCTATATAATGTTAATTTAAATAGATAACCCATAAAGTCGTGCACAATCATAACAAATATTAGGTTGAAAATTAACAATTTCAGCATTTTGATGCATAACTCGTTGATTTTAGAAGTTACATATTTAATTTTTGTTTTCTGCATCTGTTAGGTTCACTGTCTATGAAGCGTCGCTTCATAGAAATATAAGTGCATCGTTTATTGTTGCAACGTATCTATGCTTCTGTACCAACTACTGACAATATTAACTCCAGTCGTCATGACAAAAACAGTTCGCTGCTGTTTCATGGAGAGCTGCACATTACTTTATAATGACCACAGTATGGGAACGTACCGTTAGCATCAATGCGACGCTTTATGGATAGTGGGCCTTAGTGTACCATTTTGCAGTCATTTTGGTTTGTCATGTGTTTGTTGTTTAATGAAGCTATCCCGAGTTGATATTTAGAAGTAATTATTTCTACGTATTCAACGTACTAAAGTTTTCGGAAGATATAAAGACTGAAACAGCCGCTATGAGTATTGAGTCATTAACACGTTCAACGCGATGCAGGTCATCAGTGATTGACGAAAGATTCCTTTTACGTTCCTATATGCTATCACGAACGCACAATTATAGGCAGAATTCGTTATAATGGTACTGACAGCTTTTTCTAAATAATTCGTAAAATAAGACTGAACGGCGGTTACACTTATAGAAGAAAGTTGTTTAGAATTATGTTCCCGATAACATATCAAAAAATCATCGAAATCCAAGATAGCTGTAGCTGTCTAAATAATTACCGTATTTATACGTACCTCTTTTACCAATAAAGCGTTTTTTTTTTATAAAGTTTTACATTTCATTTGTATAGTATCAATTTTTTGTATTATAAGTGATACGAAATTTATTAGATATAATCAGACCTCATTAATTAGTAATAATAAGTATAAGTAGTGTACAAAGTTTAAAATACCTTTTGTAGTCGCTATACTTATACCTTTTGAAAGGGATTGTAATATTGTTCCTTTAATATTTATATTAATTTACACTTTTATATAATAACAATAACTTATACCTACATTTGTATAATTATTACATAGTACATATAAAATATAAAGTATATATTCTTTTATAAATACTTTCATTTCAGTTCGTTATTCATGTCATAAAATTATTTTATTTCATTATAGAGCAGTTCAAGGAAAATTTATTCAAGCAACGTATTGGCATGATCCATATCAAGAAGAAGAATATAAAAAGAAAAGTATGTTTATGGCCGACATCAATAACGAGCGTTATATTAATGAGGTAAGATATCTATATAACACTTTATCGTATTAAAAATGACAATTATCTAATAAAGGAAGTTTCCTAGGTGAGTTATTAGTTTTAAAAAGGTAACTATTGCATGTTCTACTTGTTAGTAGCTGCTACTCTATCTCCTGATAACTAAAATGAGTACCATTCGCTCGGAAAATTTGATATCGGCTGGAAAAATGAGGACAAAGTCCGCCATAAGCATTTCTGAAAATGGATATAAATGACAGTTTTTTGTAATTATTTTAACCTTTGGTTCTTTTTTCTAAATACATATAAGTGAAATAATTACAATAGAAAACAAACTTGGGTCTCAAATCAGGCGTTAAACATCTTTTTTATCCATTTCCCCGAAATTCAAATTGCATTCGACTATACGTACTTACATACATATACATATGTGACTTTATGTATCTGTACACGCTAATGTTTTTTTTCATTTTTCTACTAATTTAAGAAAAGGTTGCCACTGATAGAACATTTTATTCTGTTTCAAATTTCAATTCAGAACATAATTTTTCGATGTACATGATAATTATAAAACTTTATCCTTCAATTATAGTTTAGAATACCGAAACGCAATTCGAACTTTGAGTGGAATGGATAAAAAAGAAATGTTTAACACCTACCATCTGACTGAGGCCCAAGTATTTTTTCTATTCCAGTTATTGCATTTGCATTGTACTTAGGAAAGTATGGAAAATTTTTAAAATTTCAAAAGGTCATTTATTTCTATTTTCGGAGCTATGTAAGGTGGGTGTGGACGCTAATTTTTTTTACTACGCCAAATTTTTCCAGTGAAAGGCACTCTTTTCATAGTCATGGACGTAAGAATTAAAATAAAAGTACTTTATTTCAAATGGACTGGTAAATATCATTTTTATAAAATAAAACATAAATTGAATCCTTAGAATACATCATAACGTACTTAATATTAAAATTATTATTTTACATAAAGAAAGATAGGCAGAACGAATTGCAATTTAGTAACTATATACGTACATCAATATATAAAACAATATATGTATATCAATAAATAAATGGTAGATACGATATATTTTTTTCGATTACTTTTATTTGTAATAAGAGATTAATAATTATTGACAGTTGAAAATTCTATGATGTCGAAAAGGATATGTATAAAAATGAAGGAAGTTTGGAATTAACACAGTAAAAGAAATGTTATATGTACAATTATTCTTCATCATGCTTTTTTCTTAATGTTGCAGCTTTCCTTTTTCGGTATGCATTTTGCATTAATATTTTACAGACGTAGCAAGTACGGTCTTATAAGAGTGTACCGGTAACAAGTTTTCATTTATGTCTAACAATATGATAACGAAATTCAATGACCAATCGGTGGTCGTCCATTATTGCGTGCGCAGTATCACTTCTTCCTCTTACTGACACGAGTTTGGGTTCCACAGATTTGCGCTTAATTTTTATACATAGTATATAGGCCGATGAACTTATTCTAATAGAGGCGTGGCATAGGTTTCAGTCCTCTAGAGGTATACTGGAATACGTCCTTCGGTCTCTTTGCTCATTTATTTAAATCATCTGATTTATTTACATTCCAAATACATATTCAGTAGCGTTTAACAATTTTAGGATTTGCTTTAATTGAAAAAATGTTCTTTGAGAGCTATTCTATTCAGTAGTATTTCTTTCGAAAAGAACAGCTAGAACAGCTGTTAGTGTAAGTAATAGGCCTTATATTTAATGTATTAATTGCGGAACTTGGAATTGATAGATTGATGAAATCCCTTTTTTCTTTAATTAAATGACGCTTATGGCTATCTAGAAGAGAAAATTTAGATAAATTTTCTACACGTCTTTTTAAAAATCATCAATTTTATGTCCAACTCAATTTATGGTTACATACTTATTTTTCTACTTCTTTACTGGTTATTTATCTGGCTTAACAGAGCCAGTTGTAAATGTAATATAGATATTAAAAAAAAGTATCTACTTACTTGATGGGATAAAATCTTCTTTTGTAAAGTGTAATGAGCATATTTTCATAGACGATGATAATATACTCTTTTAGAACTTCTATCTAAGCATTGAAGCGGTCAATAATTTCCAATTGATTTAATTTATTTTTTAGTTTCATTATAAATTTTTATTTTCCGGAGGAAAGTAGTAAAAGCGGACAACGTCATTTTTACATAAAACTATACACAGGGGAATATATGTTACTTTTACCTTTTCTATAAGGAAATGCCATTGTGTAAATTTTTATAGCTACTTAAATAATTATATGAATATTATTATACCGATCAATTTAAAAGCATTGAGACAAATTTAAAAACACTAGTTGTTCACTACGCGCCCATTTAAAATTTAAACATTGATGATCATATGGGCGAACATTACTCGATCTATCTTTAGAAGCTTAATTTTCTGTTACAATTTGGCATATCGAAATTTTCTGTTTCCCAAAATGAAAATTAAAGTATGGCAAAAACTCAGAAAGACAAGGAGAGAGAAAAAAGTGTGCGAGTAAATCGTCTCTTTAGAGTTGTGAATTCCTTCGCTGAGAAGTAAAGTAGAGCTAAGGGTGTGCGAATACCCTATAATAATTGTTGCCAATTAGTTTCTTACTTTATCGTTAAATAATATTGAAATTTCTTTCCAGACGTACAAAGAGAATCTTCAGAGATTACGTACCATGGTATTAGTTAAATTTACTAATGATACCATTGTCAAGCCTACAGAAACGGAAATGTTTGGATTTTACAAACCAGGACAGGGATCGTTAATTCAAACATTGGAGCAAACTGATTTATATCGTGAGGTATAGAATTTCATATAGATATCATTACAAGATTATGATGTAATAATGTTTGAAAACACAAATGTCGTTTTTTAGTTTTTGTCTGGTTACAAGCATCTTTGTTTAGTTATAATGATTAAAAATAAACGTTATAGGTTCAGTTGTAACGAATACTTGGCAAAATTAATTGAAATTACAATTGCATTTCAAAAAGTACAACTGCAACGAAGAATTTCTATCAGAAAATAAATTTGTACATTTCAGGATCGTTTAGGTTTGAAAATGTTACACGATTCTGGGAGAATACATTTTCTTAATGTACATGGGAACCATTTGCAATTTACGGAAGACTGGTTTGTAGATAATATAATAAAAAAATATTTGTTATAAGGATTAATAACATTAAATAATGTACAAAGAATTAACCTTTTTAAAACAAATGTTATATATGTGTATACATATGTACATTTCACTATCTTTGCTTAATACATATATCATTATTGTATCTACGTATTCCCTTCACTAATGCACATTATACTCCTGTAATTGGATGCTATCGCAATAATTTAAATATGTATACTTTTTGTAAAAACTACATCTATTCATCAATAAATTTTTGTATCTATTATATTTCTAAAATATGGAGTTATCTAAATTGAGTGTCACATCTTTAAATTGAAATGAAATACAAATTATTTGAGATTTGTCCGGTTTCTTTATTTTAACATCAGATTCATAGATAGATACTTCGTTAAAATAATATGGAACACAATATCTATCATTTAAGATCTCTCTCAGATTTTTTCACAAGCTCGACGCGTTTGACTCGATCTTCCACTAAATTCTCATATAACTGGGATTGGATTTCATCAATGGCGACTATAATATTTCAGCTCGTCAATCGTGTCTGGATTATCAACGTAGACTCTATTTTGGAAAAGTTCCTAAGTTGGAAAAGTTGAAAAAGGTCTAACGGTGTCATATCGTACAATGTCGGTTCGTTAATAGGTACTTTACGATACGTTAATAGAACTTTTATACTAAATTTTAGCAATTTGCACACGTTGCCGCACTGTATAGTGTTCCATGTTCCATGATGATTTGTTTGGATATAGGCTTCTGATAAAGTTTATAAAAAACAAACGAAGGTATGTCGAACCGTTTTGCAGTAATTTCGGTGTTGATTGTTGAAAGATGTGACGCTCAATTTAGATAGTCGTTATCCAATGAATTTTCAATATTATGTTGGATGACCAACATAGTGACTTGTTCTCTGATACCGTACCATCTTCAATGGCTACAAATCTGAAATCCAAAGCGTCTCCTTTAGCCCTCCCGATTTAAGGATCACAGTTATCCCCTTGCTGTTTAAAGCCGAACATACTATAAATATAAGTTTATACGCACGATCGCACTCAGTAAACATTCTTGTAATTTCTACGTTCCTTACGCTAGCGGTCAATATAAGTTTAACCCCTTCTCGTGCCATTTAGCACGACGAAACTCGGGCCCAAGCGGTAGGCGTCAAGGCGTGGTAAACAAACCAGATTGATGCTCGAGAACAGTCATAATACGAGCCGCAGTGTGAATATCTATGATATAGTCAGTCTTACGCGATGCTGCTGTTGTGGAAGTAAACTCTAATCCTTCCTCGTTTTATACGTATTATAAATATATTATATTTTGTAATAGATGACAATTTTAAAATTATATTTTACGAATAAACAATACTTCAATAGAAATTCAAGCGCCTTCAAATGTGATTTTGTCCCAAGGAATGTAATAATACTACGCCTAAAAATAAATAACATACCACAAACCAAAAATTCAATTATAAGAAATGTTCACCTTGAATCAATATCTAATAAGAAAATACTTACAACTCTAAAAAACCTTCATGGTATGATACTTTCTAAAACACTTTGGCAGATGTAAAGCTATTTTACATTTCGCCTATTCCTACTTCGTTTCGCTTCGTATTTTATGTTTATAAGATACACTTTACACATCCTTGTTGGATGCTTCTTTCGAGGCATCGGATCGATATTTTTTGGGAAATGAGCCCAATATCGTGCTTAGAGTCGAAGAGGTTCGATTGATGTATATTTAATTCGACATTTTGCAAAATTGCCTCTGCTATATTTATTTGGTAATCAATATAAGTAAGTCTCCTTTTTTCGACTGTGCATTGTTTTATGCATAATATAGGTATTGAACAGAGCCATATCTGACATGTAAAAGAAAAGTTTTCAGTATCCTTTTATGACTTTTCTCACGATTGGGAAACAGGATAACATCTGATCTTGATGATCATACCCTTGTTATATCCCAGGATACATTTAGGCTTCATTACTTTTTGTAATTCTTTGTCTGATTGCTCAACCTTCTCTACACTTTCGTTGACATCATATACACGTCGCGTTTGTCCTTTCATCTCAGAGCTATCAAACACTTCCATACACATTCTCCTTTCTTCAAAATACGCTTTTTAATATTTTTTTGGCATATTTTTCCTATTCTTACGTACCGTCCCGATAACGTTTGTCTTTTTCTGGTATAATTTTAAAAAGAAGTTGGGTGAAGAGTGCCACTTGTCCAGAAACAAAGTATATTCCTTGTTTATTATAGATCTGTGATAACTCTATCACAACATTCTCCGACGCACTATCATTTCGATCAATTTTGTCCTGGCCGGTATATATTTTAAATCCATGACAGAAACCGGTACTTGCCTCGCACAATTTGTAAATTTTTAATTCAAATCGAGCTCTATTCGACGAATTGAATTGTTTGTACGCTAAACGCCCTTTATATTTCATCAAGGATCTATACTGACATATTCATTGGATATGTAAATTTCTTTAAATTTTTCATTCCAGAGATTGATGACAGGTCTTACCTTTCGAAGTCGATCATTACTATCAGCAATTTCATTATCAGAAAAATGTAAAAATCTCGAAATTTGCCGAAATCTCTTAAAAGGCATTGTTTTTCTAAATATTGGCGTTTCTACTTGATTTTTTTTACTTGACCCATCAAAATATACAGTGCATACTAGGTCTTTATTTCGTCTAACGTAACAGGATACCAAGCGTTGTCCACTTTCCGTCTTTTACGTTCGTCGTGCATTGTCTGATGTGCGAAGGCATTTGTTTCCGTAACAAGTATTTCCCAAAGTTTGTTGTCAAATGTAATAGAAAATACGTCTAATATTTTTGGATCCTCGCTTAAATTATTTAAAACAGACGCTTTTATGCCATGAGTTTCAGAATATTTCCAAACTATTGATGTGTTTTTTACTTTATGCCAAATCCATGATTGACGCGTCGTACCTTCCTCTTCACTACTCTCATCCAATCATACGCCTTGCACGCTTTCTGGTTGGCACAAACACGTCACTATCACACGATTCGTTGTCATTGCTTTCATTTAAAATTTTTGTATTTTGCATTTTGTAGGGGTTTATTAAATTTGAATAACTAAACTGCTTTGTAACAGCAATTATAAGAATCGCGACTGACTTTCGTGGCGTACTGATAGAAACTAACATTCAATTACGATGTTTATCTTTGGTCCCCGGCTTTCTGTTCGCGAGCCTGGCTCGTGATAATTATGTTTGACCCGACTATCTGTTCACGAGCCTTTTTCTTTTTTTTCCTCGAGGAGGGGAAAATGCTATTACGCATACCCAGTGACTGTGTATCTGGGACTCGGCGGAAGTCGTCATACCCACTAAAAACCCCTCCTCTATCCGCTCCTCTTATGGTACAGGATCCAACCCCGGAACCGCCTGTAGCGGCACTCGACAGCAAACTTCCCAACGGGTTCTGTCCCGTGGCTTGCTACACAAAGACCCTACCCTCGACTGGACGACGGTAGAGCTGTGGTTAGCGCCGTTCAAGATCAGGTTCAAATCCCGGCACTTTTAGTCCGGTTTTTTCTCCACGAGCAGCAGTAGCACTATCACCGAGCTATCCACCTCACGTCTTTCGACATTACTTCAGGATTGGCCTTAGTGTGTACCCCTCACTAGTTCGATCTTCTTAGTTCAGTCTACTAGCTTGTCTTTTCTTCCTCTCCACTATCTTCTTTTGCACTCGTCTTTCTTGCATGATCTTCCTGGAAAACGCTTGGAACCTAGTCCAATCGTCCTCTTTTTTGGTTACTGCCTCAATTTTCCACCGTAAGTGGCATGCCAACGTAGCTTTCAAATTCAGTCCCCTCGTAAATTCACCTAGGGCAGAGGAAAAACGCATGCTCCGCATTGTCGCCATCGGTGTCACAATCCCAACATCTCGAGTGATCCTCCTTGTTAATCGTCTTTCGATGCACATTAAAAATCCCGTGTTCGGCCAAAATTTGCATGGTCCAATGATTGATGTATCTTTTGCACTTTTTAAAAGTACAAGCGTCAAAAATTAATTTCCTCGTCTAATTGTCACTTCTGAAAAAACTGTATTCCTTTCTTCACTTGTCGTCAATGCGTTCTTTCACCGCCCTCATTCTCTCCACAAAATTTGAGGTATCTCTTGCTCTGGAACGGGTCTCATACTATTCCTGTTGATAACTTCTTTTAAGTTCGTACTTTTCGGCTTGGAGCTCCGCTTTATAGTAGATCGTCACAGTGTCCGTCAACACACACAACGCTGCATGGGGCACAATTCTATACGCCATCGACGATCTAACCAGTACGGCTCTTTGTGCCCCCTTCAAGATGTTCTTAGTCTTCTTCCGCTATAGCGCTTTAACCCATACCGAGGATGCATAAAGCACCACTGACACCTATACCCCATAGTATAATTCTCTGGGCCAGTGGGCCCCTCGACATTAAGTAACAACGACCTAAGTGCTCCCATTAGGGCACCAGCCTTTCCACAGACTTTCTCAAAGTGAGCCCCGAACTTTCTACAGTTATCTAACTGCACCCCAAGGTATCTTATTTTTTGCTTCGTCCTCAATAGGAATCCTCCAATGTCAATTTTCATAACCTTGGGCGTTTCCTAGTAAGCAGAATCATCTGCGTCTTGTCGTGTTCGATTGTCAGCCCATTGTCAGCACACCATCGCGTAACCATACTCATTGCTCTGCCTAACCTATCCCCAATCTGCTCCTGACTGGGTACAAAGGCGACCGCACTCATACGTGGGATATCCTGGAGCGCTCCTTCGAAAATCCGTCGTAGACCAGATTCCACAACAACGGTCCCAAAATGGATCCCTGTGAGACACCCGCAAAAACATTCCTCCTCACCGTTCCACCAATGTTCCGGACTACTATTTTCCTGTCTTCAAGGTAGTTGCCAAGAAGAGTTAATAGTTTCCGGGGCATTCCTCTCGCTTCAGCCTCCATCAGGATCTTACCCCAACTGAGAGTGTTGAACGCGTTCTTGATGTCCACTGCTGCCACCGCTGCCAGTACACCTATCCTGTTGCTTCTTTTACAATTCTCCGCTAATTGCACAACCCTGCACAGGGCGTCCACCGTACTCTTCTTCCTGCGAAACCCGTATTGGTCCTTGTGGAAGGGGTCTAACCCCAACTTTTCCTCAATCAGGTTCTTAGACGTGTGCTCCCACACTTTATTAAGTGCTGGAAGCACGCTGATCTGTCGGAAAGTAAGTGCAGGGTCTCTACCCAGCTTCGGGATGAGAACTACTCTCGCCATCTTCCATAACGCAGATATCCTTCCGCTGTTGTTCACATAGTTCAACACTCTCAACATCTTATCAGTCCTTTTTTCAACTAACTCCTGGTATGCCATCCACGCCCACCGCTTTGTTAGGGTTTATCCTAGTTCCGGCATCCAGTAAAGCTTCCTTCGTGATCTAGCGGCCCCCTTCGCCATCTCTGCCGTTGATACTCCCGTCAATTCTCATGAAATTCTCCGTCGGTCTCGTTAGGAAAAGCTCATCAACAATGGCTCGTATCTTATCCACGCGAAGGCCGTCTGTTCGGACTCTCCGGGCTATCTATCTGTTCACGAGCATGGCTCGTGATATTCATGTTTGGGCCAAAATCTTCATCACGAGTCAGACTCGTTAAAGCACGGGAAGGGGTTAATTGAAGCTATAGTTGCATTCTGCGTTGTATTAAAATTTCATTGAATTAACTGTACTTATCGGTCTCATCGTTTCTCTTCCAGTTCCACAACGATTAATTTATTTAATGAAATTTTGTGTGAAATTCTATTATCTTAAATGTCCTTCCATTTTAATTAGAAAAATCTCATCAATGTGTTAATGAAAAAATAAGTTATCTTTCTTAACAAAAAATTTCAAATAAAAAGGATTCGTCGTTGCATTAGCGTCGTTTCACTGATATGAAGACGAAAGGGAACCCTATCGTGCGGTCGCGCTGTGCGATTTTCACATAATGCGATCGCTAGTTATTGGGCTTATGAATCTTTCTTTTCCTACGTTGTTCTTTTTACGTCACATTGGATCGTCGCACGGTCAATTTGCTATCCTTTTCTCTATCACCATGCGACGTGCGACTATGAACACTACTCTCGTATCCATATCGTTGTACGATCAATTGTTTTTCGGTTGGATGTCTTGTCGTTGTGAAAGTCTCAGCTAGGACATAGGGTAAGACATCGTGGAGAATCGAAATGATTCTCTCAAATATTTGAATGGTTCTTACAACGATTCTGTATCGAAAGATGAAATGTCTCTTTTAAGCGTTCAACTAATTCTGTATTACGACTTGTCATGGTATGTAGATAAGTATCTGCTTCTCTTAAGGTCCTTTTGACGAAGGTGTTCAAAACTATGCATGCCGATTGAAGGCATCTAAGGCGTCGTACATACCTTTCCATGCGTTTGTTGAATTTTTAAATGTTTCGTACTCAAGATCACGTGATAGTTATAGTATTATAGCTAATTTTTATTAATTAATGCTATGATGATAAAAATATGTACCTCCCTTTAGAAAAACATGGGTCACATTGAAATCTTAGGAAATATGACCTTGAGGAAAGCTTTTTGTTCTTCATAATATTTATCCTTTCGAATCAAACATTTTTTCCCTGCGATATTTTTTCCTATCGTTAAAAACGACTTCAGATATTCAAGGTGACTGAGTTACGTTATTCATCCTTATTAAATATACAATGTAAACTTGTAAAGATTATCACTTGAGTATAAGTACACTTGAGTAGTTGCTCATTTCACCTACATCTTTTGCTTAGAATTCCACAAGGTTTGGATTAAGTTTGATGCTAGCTGTATAAATTCCAGCTATCATACCTACATATTACTGAGTTTATAACTATGAAGGTTCATGATCATATTATATAAAATAGATACGTCCTTCTAGAACGTATAACGAAAGAGCGAATCAAGACCTTCCGAGTATTCATAATGTTACAACTATGTATAGAATACGTCAAATTATAACTACTCTCGAATACGAGTAATACGCCACTAGTAACAAGTAAGATAATTAATAATATTTCGCATCATCAGACTTTAGAATACGTAACTTCGTTGATTGTGTGAACTATTAGTGTTCCATGAAAACTAAATTAATTAATTTGAATGAAACTCCGTGCCTGTAACGTGCCTTATTCATGAAACGGGTAACTGGTAACTGGTCAATTATTGAAAAATTGGAAGTACATCCTATATATCGTTTGACTGGTATAAATGTTTAAAGCCAATAGCGAAGTTAAGACAATAGGACGTGCAAAAAGTGACTTCTCGCACACACTGTTAACAAAAGTATTTAAAAAATGTATTATTACAAAACCATAGTGTCTGAAGACGAGAGAATTTGGGATACTCAAATGCTTGAAAAATTAATAAAGATTAATAGAAAACAAGAAAACTAATTCTGATTCAACGTGTATGCGAATGAAAAATGTGTAATGTTTGCTATACATATGTATATACTTTACACTATATACCTACTTTAAAGGAGTGTTTAGACGATCAATACTGTTGCTAATATCATTCTCAATATTTAAGACCATTGACATTGTATTGACAATATATGATAACGTTGAGAACCTTAAATATTGACAATAATATTTTAGGAGCGAATTGAACATCACCTCAGAGAAAGCCTTATTAAACAATTTTAAATTATAATGTACTCATCGTAAATTCTGTTAAAACCGCATAAGAAACTTTTTAACGAGTTTATATCTTTATTGCGTATCTGTAGTAATATCATAATGTGCGATACAATTGTTTTCATATAAAGAAATATTAATAATTATATAATATAAATATTATATAATATATTATACATTATTGCAGCTACAATGTCGTGGTTGTAATTGCAATTTCAACTCGAACGTAATGCTCAGTATCAATGACGATAAGAACCGGAAATTAAAAATGAGAGTGTAAGGAAAATTTGCGAAGAAATAACAAGCGTAGATAGTGTCAGTTTAGACCTTGGAAAGAGGGCCATATATTTTCATCGAGCACACTGGTAGCTCTATCCGAGGGAGCGGAAACAACAGGGTATATTATGGAATACTATCCGCAATAGGTTCCACAATCTCGGTAGCCATTGTTTCGTGGTACCTACAGATGTGCTCCATTGTCGGTCTATCGGTACTCTTGCTCGAAAAGGAGAAAGAGAAAGAAAAAAAGAGAGACGTTTACGAAAGGAACGTATCAATTCTTTGTCGTATCAGTATATCTGTAGGCATATCTAACGGGTGACATGTCTTGAAATTACCTTCTTTATTTTCGATAATAATGACGTATAGTGCTGAAATGACACCTTTTCACGCTCGATTATGCATATTTTAAAGAATAAGTAGCGTCGGGAAAATTCAACGCTCCGTTATACGATTATAGTACGATGTATTATAGATATAGATACAAGTTTTTAAGATTTGTTTTATATAATTTTTAGAGTTTCAAATTATACAAATTATAAAGTTGGTTTGTCATTAGTAATGTCACATACCTACGTACGTCAATACGCAATATAATGTAAATAAATTCTGTTAAGAATTTAGATAATTCTGTAGTTGACCTTTAGCTACTTTGTAATTTTTTCTTTATTAAAATTAAGCGGAACACTTTCCAATATCGTGCAATTTTTGGCGATGTTGTAAATGCGTTACAACATGTATTACAAAATTCTAGTTTGTCTATCACTTGAGTATTAATGTTATATTAAAAATTATGATTCATAAAATAGAAATATTAAAAATAGCTATAGGAAATATCAGTTTTTAATAAAAAATTATGATTAGACTGTGAATTTTTATGCATTTATGAGAAATTTGAAGATGTAAAAATGCGTGCAATACATACAAAAATATATGAAGTGTTTAAAATAGAATACTTGTTACATGTAACGCTTGGCAGATTCTATTTTCTAAAGTATATTCACAAAAGTCTAAATGCGCATAAATATTCGCAGTCTAATTATGACATTTGATAAAGGATTTGAAATTAAAAAAAAGAAATTAAAAACAATCGGTATAATGTACAAGGTAATATTGATAGTAAATAAGTTATATTGGGTTACCCGGGAAGTTCGTTCCGATTTACATTTTGATTCGATATACATTTATCGAATTATATGGTTGCCATTTTATTCCACGACCTTTCTCCATCTTCCACACAACTTGAATATTCCATCCTTCCAGAACCTCTCAGGTTTCTCGGTGACAAACTTTTTAATATGGTCTTTCATGTTGACGAAATTCCTTAAAGATCAGAACGAAGTTTCCAAGTAACCCGATACATATATGTAGATATTTAGTCATACTACTTCTTATCACCTAGTAAGTACCGAAGCAAAGAACTATCGACGAATGAACTTATTTTAAAAATATTAGTTTTTTCCGTTCACTTGTCGATAGCAAAAATTGTTAGTAGATACCTTTATATTTTTATACATTTTTCAAAATTGGATTCATACAGTAAGAGTAAAGTACAAAGAACGAAAGTTTGTTATTGCTTAGTAGGTAGGTTATTGGTAGTTGGTTATTATTAGTTTTCCTTTCCAATGAGACAATTGACAATTTGATTTGATTTGTGCGCATTTTGCAAGATTGCAGATATGTGTTTAAAAATACTTTCAAATTTTAAATTTATATTATCAAGCTCTTACGGATATGCATATTTGTACATACACGTATGCATATGTTTTTAATCAACAGTATCTCTGTACCGCTGATTACGATAGGTAACGAATACTTAAAAAGTTCCTAATTTCATTACAGTATGCGAAATTAAAATACAATAGCGTGAAGATATTAGCAATATTATGAATTAATTCTCTACATATTTTTATTTTGTCTTATCATACATAGTTTTGGTATTAATATGTACATTATGCACGAATTCATTTCTTATTCGTTGTTTATTTAATTCTTATTTATATTTAGTAAAAATAGAAACATGACTTTTAGAATACGACAATGAAATTAAGATTCTGTGAAAATAAGTCAGATCAATTGCTCCATCTTTATATCGATAAGAAATGTTATTTTTGTTTCTGTGTCGAATTTACGAATTTCAATTAGGATGTAAATATATTAGGTTGTTCAAAAAGTGTCTTTCTTTTACAGACACGTCTTTTATAACGATACATCTTTATACAAACATCAAACTTAATCTGTCAAACGTTGTGATCTTTATTTTGATGGAACAAAATGGATAATACGTAATTCGATAAAATAATATAAAAAGGAAAATGCTGTGCATTTCGTTTTATTACCTTATAAAACGAAAGAAAATTTTCGTTCACCGTCGATGTTTGTATATTTTGAAATTCAATTTCACTGGTAGTCAGAATTTTGTAATACTCTAATAAATATACAATATAGGTACATACAGTACACAGTAATATGCGTACATGAAAAGTTTGTTGCACTTGTACTTATTAAATCACATAAATTCAATTAGATATTTGGAAATAGCACCATTGGGACCAACGCCATTTATTAGGGGAGCAAGTTAGCGAATTAATTGTAAATCTAACATTGATATACGTACGTGTATGTACGTGATCTTTTTTCCGTTTAATATCTATATCCTTTTTCAACTGGCTCTGTTGAATCAATCGATAAAGAGCCCATCAGGAAATGTATGTGAAGCGATCTAAATAAAATGTCATTATGAGCGAATAGGTACTTCAAGAAAATCACCCTGTAGATTGTAGATAGTGGGAGTACCTCTCAAGGATACAGTCACGCAATAAGAGGGTGAGTAGTAGCGGTAGCGATGATAGTAGTGGTAGTTGGTTTGATGCCAATGGGCGGGTAGGTTGGCATAGGTTGGGGTAGGTATTCCGTTTGTATAATGTACCTACTCACTCGTATCGGACTGTCTCCCTGTGATGTGAACGCAGCCTCAGGCTTATTATATATCTCAATCTCAGAATACTACTGACTCTGTCGAAATTATGATTACTCGTCATTCCAGCATTTCGCAGCAAGACGAACTCTTCTCTCTGTCTCTCCACCCCCCCCCCCCCTTCGAATCTTTTTCTCATTTTATAGGTATTTATCTGCTTATGATATAGTTTAGTACGCTCAACTTTCACAACGATCCTCTAGCTACTTAATTTATAAATTTCCAAAAAACATGTGTTCTTCTCCACTTTAGCGCGAACCTTTGATCCAAGCTTGATACAAAATCGGAATCTTCTTTCGCTAATATGAAAAGTTTCATAAAGCATCGTTCGTGATACAAGTTGACGACAATGACGTTCGAAATAATTTTACCTTAACAATAAGTATATCTCATATTTTATAAGTTGTCAAGTAAATGAGTGAAGTAATAAATCAAAATAATTCATACTTTCATTCATTGTAACTGTTCATGTAATTCATACTTACATATAATTAAACGTATGACACACTTTCAAAGTCATTATATTATTACGATATAGTAGCATTAACCGAAAACTATAATCATTTTGTTTCTTTATCTTTTTACATGAATAACAAAATATGTAATGAGGCACTTATGTTCGGCATTGGGAAATTGAAACGATCTTCTTACGACTAAAACAACATTTTGCGAACTTTTATAATCGTTTTAATGTATGTTTAATGCTTCATTGGTAAAGTAATAATAAATAAGCTTTGATCTTTAAAGATTAAGAATGGTATCTATCCAATGGTAGATAATGGAATTATCTCAGATGAAAATGGTATATTCATACCTATATATATATAAGCATTATTCATATATATATTTCATATTTTATGTTTTATATATATTATATGTATGTGCTATATATATATATATATATATATAGTTATATATATATATATATATATATATATAAGGTATAAAAAGGATAAAGAATAATACAAATATATTAAAATACAAAATTGTGAAATACCTTCAATTAATTTTATGGGATATTTCACGTGATACGTAAGTAAACGGTAGTGCTGCAAAGAAAAGGAAAGTATAAGATATAGGTACTTGTTGAGAAATTGATTATTATGAATGGAAGGAGGGTTCGAAAAGCTGATCAAAAAATCAATTCTTCGAGGATGACGAATCTCCGCATCGATAGGCGTTGAAGATGAGAAACAAAAGGCATTGTGTTCGTTTTATCCGCTCGAGCGGTTTACCAAAGAGAAACGAGAAGGTGCTGGTACTGTAGCGGTAGTGAAAATCGAGGAACGATATTCATCGGTGGCTCCGAACGAAGTCTTCCTCGGTTGAAAGTCGACCGATGGAAAATCGTGAAAATGATATGCTGGACAATGGGTATTGTTCGAACCGATCGCCGTGTCTGGCCTCCTACCATAGTTGCTTTTCGTCCCTGGATGCTTAGAATCGGTAGCTTCGCTGGGAAACTCAGATTCGCGAATCGTTCTTCCAGAAAACGAGAGTCCAATAGGAATTTTCCTTATTCTCCTTACCCCTTTTCTACTTGCTTCTGCTTCTTCGCTATTCATATGCCTCAGTTAATTGTCTGTTCTAACAACTCGCTTCAAACATTATCGATTTACATAATTAACGATATCTAAGCTTGAAAATTAGACGCTAATTAGTTAATTATTAGATTGATATGTATCTATAAACAATAAACGTCTTATTTTACTACTATTATAACATTGATAAAAGTAGTTAATCGGAGCTTTTTCTCGTGGTATTACTGATATTCGTATTTAGTATCTAATTTAAAGCGAAAAATTCATTTTGTTAAAGAATTTAATTTCTTTAAATACTTTGTTTATCGATCAATGATACGAACGCTATAAGATATAAGTATGTAGGTGATCTTCTGTTTCGCGCGATGGCGATTTCAGGGCCTTTAATTGCAAGTAAGACAAGTAAACGATTTACTACTAAAGATTTAACGCCCGTTCAGACTATTCTGGTCAAGTAAGAGAACAAATGCGCTTCCCTCACCAGTCACTATTATCAAACGAAACGAAACATATTCGGACGCGTTCCTTTATGTACTTGAGTTCATTAGCATCTAGTTTGTCGTATTTGCGTTAGAATCGGAACGCTTCCCAAGTTTATTATCCGTTACGATTAGATTCGAGGACAAGCGGAATTTTCCGCGCATTTTTCGATGCACAGCGGCATGAATGGACGAATCGTGTAATAAATATCTACATATTTACGGGCATGGACGAAAATATAAATTACTCTTTTTTATCGATATCTATGATTGTTATAAGCATCGTCCTTGACCCACCAATGAATGTGAAATCACAAGAAACAAATACTTTAAACTTCTTAGATCCCGACAGGTGCAATAAACGCACGATTAATATCAAAGAATTAATATCATAACGACGAAACAATTTTCCTCGAAGTAAAGTTCAATTTGCCATGATCGTGTCGTTCGCTACTTCAAGAAAGGGGCAGGACGTATCGTTACGACTATTTGACGGCACGTGCACCCTGTGCAGAAATTGAAGAAGCCTGCTCCTTTGCGATATCCGGGATATCGACCAAATACAAGAGAATCGTCAGGCGTAACCGGATCCTTGTATCGAAAACACGTATCCGGAATTGTTCCCTATTACGATATATCGTAAAATATACACATGTATATATGTATATATATAAATATAGAATTGTAAATAGGTAGCTATGCAAGAAGATCATCAGTGCCCGCGCGACAATATTAATTGTCATGAAGTTATAATAAGTGGCGTTTCGTCCCCGATGGGTGCACAATTTTATTAATTCTTTTCAAAGTCACAGCTGGTTGCAGTTGAAATTTACATACACATATTGGAGTTAGAGAATGGTTGATGATTATTTGGGTATCAATAATTCCTCGGAATGGGTATCAATAATTTCGAACATTTTTGAAAATGAAGTAAAAATAGAAATTTGTCGGAAGCATTGAGGAACATACGTATACAATATCATTCCGGTTTCCCCCACAATAATAAGTTCTTAATAATTAGACGAATGTGTCGCATTATAGTATTAACTATTTATATTAAAACACGATAGCCGACTTGAGAAGTGAAAGTGTTTACCGTTTAAAAGTCAAGATTTAAAAAATTTAAAACATTTGTTTTTCTGTGATTTCGCATCCACTACTACTATAGGAGAATGTTCATAACCTCAAATTACTTAATATTTTCATCACTCTCCGTGGATATAGAAACATATGTACATATACGTTCGTCCCATTGCATTGCATAAAGTGTGACACGGGTGCAGGACTCTCGTTACCTTATATGCTGTAAGTATTTTAATCCCTATATTTTTTGGCTAATTTATTTATTGGCAATTACCTGAGGGATGTTATAGTTATGACATTACTAATGGACTCGGTTAGGTTAGTTCGTTAGTAGCGAGTGGTGAGGAACCCCACTCGATCATAAAATTAATAAAGTTGGGTTCATTCGACTAGTGTTGTTTATTCTTTGAGAATATGAATCATTTATCGTTGCTCGTAAGTACGTAAACAACTTCTTTCTAACGGTAACTTTTAATTGTTTAACAAAGAGAATTTTTGTTTCTTAAATTCGATGCGGTTTTCTTTATATCTTCTAATACTGTTCAATATTCTAATACTCTTCTAATGCTGTTCAATTTCACGATAGTTTAACTCTGTTCTCTATGATAAATTACAAGTTGTCTTTTGTCAAAGGACTTTTGGTGATATCATAAATTTCTCGGTGTATGGACTTATTATAGAAGTATTGGTGTTAATTTCTTTTCTGACATTAATCACAGACAACGATTACACAAAATAAATCTATTTTGAACTGCGAGCCGAACTGTTTCTAAGAATTGGTAAATCGCACAACGTAAACGAGCGTTATTATATTAATGCGACGTAAAAATAAGGCAATTTTTTGTTAAAATATTGCACGTACAGTAAATGTTTTTTTACCGTTATCCTTAGAACAAAATTGTTTACGTATTTTTAAGCTACATACATACATAGGAATGATTCGTAGTTTCGTAGAACAAGCAATACTTAAATACAATATTTAAAATATGTTTTCTTCTAAGTACAAAGCAAAAAATACACAGATAGTGTTGCGTCCAAATATGTATTAATGCGAGTAACCGTATACTGGAGTATAAAACGAACACATTTGGCAAATTAACTTTTTTGTTTTGAAGACTGCTAAATACCGAATAATAAAATATAGTGGTTTAACGTAGGTATCGAGACGCACCCTAAAGTCAGTTGAGCATGTGCGGCCTATGTGATTAGTTTTCATAAAAGGTGATTTTAATGGAAGCCCAACTGTTCCCTTATGTTTTCAACGGCTGCCAGACAATGACTCTCTTTTGAATTGTTTGCCCTATACCATCGCCCTTTCTAACGTCTTTCACAATAGTCATAGATTACATGAAGAGATTACCATTCAAATTCTGTTTCCGTTCATCCTTTTATGTTTTGCTTATGAATGGGACGTTACCATTAATTGTTTGGCGATTCAATTGGGAATGAATATCGATTAATACGCCGTATTAGGTGTCATCAACTTTCGAATTGAAGAGATTCAAACCAATTAATTCGCCAAGTGTAGAGAAAATTCGAAAGTTTAATAATTAAATGATCTAAATCTTTTGATAAGACGATAAATATTGTATTTTATTAACTTGTGTAACTGACTAGTATTCTATCTTTAATTCTACTTTGCATCATTTACGCTGTATAAACAAAAATGAAACTATAATTGTTACACTCCGAAAAAGACAGATTGGAATCGCAGATACTAGAATACAAACCGTGAAATTTAATCGAATGACTCTCGAAATGCGTACACCGTATGAAATATTGCGAATGTTCAAGAGTTCGAGATAGCTCCATCTTGGTAGCAAAGTGAACGATGTACCTGAAATAGGAAATCATGAATAAACAAAGTGTACAGAGAAACGAAAAAATGCGATAAACTCGAGTTCTTGAAACACTCTCTGATATACAATCCTGAAACTAATGACTGAAATATGTCCTCGAGCCGAAAAGAAGGTGAAAGGTGTTTAAGCAATAGAACTTCTCCGGATTATGTATATTATTTACCTATTTATTTGTTTATTCATACGGTTAGTGATCTTCGATTCGGATATAATTATCATAAACGAACATATATCAACCTATAATAAAAATATGTCATTAATTATACATGATGCGGAAGTGAAGACGAATGTAAATCGTTTTTCGTATGTTTTTTAAACGTGGACGACGATTTGCAAATAAGGTATAGCTGGCGTGGGAGTAAGGTGATCTACTTACATATATGCGATTAATAGATGCATAGATGAGAGGAATAAGGGAAATCTGAGCATCCCTGAAGCAGCATCGAGCTTTAACAGTTGGAGAATTTCCAAGTAGTCTGTATAGCCGTTTACGATAAGATGTATATGCATAACGCGATAATTACAGATTTCGAATATACTTACATACATACATACAGCGCTGTGATAGACGTTAATTGTATACTGAAATACATTCTCTGCTTTATTTCTACAATATTTCCAACAAATCACTGATGACGCTTGGATATATTAAGTGGAATTGCTTTTGTAAAGGGTAAATTAAACGGCTATATCCGAATATCCGAAGATGTTACACGGCGAATTTTTCAGTCTTTCATAGCTGAGATAGAAGCGAAAAAGACAATTTTTCAACAAGACATAGCCGCCACTACGGAAAAGTGGTTTCAAGATTTCGAAATAGAATTATTATCACGGCCAGCATCGAGTGCTGATCTGAATCCGATCGAAAAACTATGGGGAATTCTAGCTAGAAAAGTTTACAAGCGGGAGAAGTCGCCTATAGAAAATATCGCTGAACTTAGAAAAAAGGATAAAATACGGGTTAGCGCATATTGAAAACGAAACTTTGAATAAGTTACTGGACAGTCTACTTGGCAGATTAATAGAAGTAATTAAAAATAAAGAAAAACCGATTAAATGTCGAAGGAAAATGTAACAAAATTAACACTGAGTGTATATTTTCTCACAGCCAAAAACACAAGGAAAATAGTTCTTTAAAAGGAAATATAGTTTCTTCCAGGCTTCAAAAGGAGAAAATTTTTGTTATATCTTCAGTTTTGTTTTACATTATAATACGAAATTATATGTCAATTCTTAATTGTCAATTTCTGTTTTAATGTTTTGAAAAATCTAAAAACAGTTTTGTTTATAGTTATTCACGGCACTGTGTATGTACATACGTACCATGGTATAATTACAATATCTAAAACAAATAAAACGTTGAATTGAAACTAACGCGGCGCGACAAAGATTTGAAGAATTTTGTTGATCATATTTCTGCGAACGACGTGTGATTGGTAACGGGTGTATAATTAATAATTACTTGAAAGTTTTATGTCCTCCATCGTCTAGCGCGTACTTACTATTGAAGAAGTAGGTACGCAAAGAAGAATACGTGTACGTAATACACAAATACAATTTTACATATCTCGTGATGTTGCAAGATTATGTACTATATTGTGATATTTTTATCGATAAAATCTACTATAAATGAACAAACAACGTTGCTTTCTAGCATCAGACGATTCGTTGGTTAGATTCATCAGGGTTGAGAATCTATTCAGTGGCATATATTAAAAAGTCAAAGATACGAAGTACAGTAGGGCGATGTAATCACCGAACCGCAACGAATCATTATTTCCATCTCAATTAATATTTTAATCAAGCCCCTGTACACTGCGTTGTTCCATTTACGGTCTCGTTAACATTCGTTTAACCACCCTCTTAGAATATAACGCCAGTTAGTATTCACACAATACTAACAATAAGAATGATACGGTTGTAGAAATCTGGTTGACCGTTTGATTGTTCTGTAGACAATGAGTATAATGAACGGATTAAATGAAAAACGACTATGATGACGAAAAATGATATACGACTTTCAACATACGACGAGTATGGTACTTCAATGATTTATTTATTCTTATTATTGCAATACTGGTAAACGAAAGGAAATCTTTCGGTTTTTCTGTTTACTTTAAAATTTAAATACACATCATTAATTAACTGTACGGTTTATATATATTCGTTATATGTCGTATGTAATTAACTTTCTTAATCAAGAAAATAAAATGCGAATAAAAAAAAATCAACTCGTATAATCAAGAAAATAAAATACGCTTATTTGGTAATAATTTTCATTAATCTTAAAAGAAGAAAGGCTATGATTATACCATACTTTCTTTAAAAGCGGCACTTATTCCAATTTCAATATTCTACTACTATCTCTTTTTCCAACATACCTAGCATGTACGAGTATGTTTAGTACTCGTATCTGATAATTATATGTCCGTTTGCGTATATGTATATGTAGTTGAAAATCTGTGTTACATCTTTTGTATAGATCTACTATACGTAAACTTTACGACGAGAAATTCCAAATATGCAGACCTACACTCGAAAAGAAGCGTTCTTAAATATTTTAGAAAATGTGCCTTAACTTGTAATGGATCATTACTATTGATTAATGTCCGTTGATATTCTTCAATTTTAAAAAAATTAATTAATATTTAATAATTCTATCAATTATCAGTAATTGAAAATACGACGAAATATCACGAATAATAATATAAATCATCGTATCATAATATTTGAAAATAACATTGAATGCTGCATTTAACTTATTTAATTCATAAGCAAGTGTGTATAATGGCGTTGTAGGTTAACTGTATATGCATTCCTTCCTATATGTATGTATAAATATCGTAAATGGCTATTTCAAAATTCTGAATCGTAATCGGCAGAAAATACAATTAAAATTAATTATGAACATGTGAGCTACCAATCCAGTAATATTATTGCCTTCACGACTTTTTATAAAAGAAATTTTTATATACAGGGTGGTTGGTAACTGGTGGTACAATCGGAAAGGGGGTGATTCTATAGAATAAAAATATAGAATAAAAATTTTTCGTTTTTTTTTCAGCAATTTTTGTAATAATAAACTTTACGATTACTTTATATTATTTCATTATGTATTCCTAATTTTCCGTTACGGCAGAAACAAACTTAAACTGCGATAATATCCACTTTATAACGAGACGTACCGAGCGAAAATTCAAAGTCGATTTTCTCGAAAACAAAGCCTCGAACGAAAAATTTGTATTCTATATTTTCGACTTCTTTTTTTGCGTAGAATCACCCCCTTTCCGCTTGTATCACCAGTTACAAACCACCCTGTATATACATATATGTGCAATTTCTTATGACGTATGAGTACACGCATAAACATTTTGTAGTAACTTTATCTCGTCTTTTTAACATTGGCCATTTTCTATATAATAGGTCTATTAAACTTATATATACTTTCTTAATAAAAAAAACTCATTTCTCATACTTGTCAGTTATATTAATCTTTCTTAATTATAAATTAAGTTGTGCGAGTAGTGAATATCCTAGACGCAATATACTTTAATGTGTCATACTGAAAAAAGTGACACGCTTCAAAGGAATCTGTTGATTGAATGCGTGCATTTATTCGAGGTAGAGTATGGACATTGGCCAGTTGATTAATTAGAATCTCTCCGTGGCACAAACTGAAAGGGTTAGTCTCGTGGTAAAGAGGACATGTAACGAGCGAAGTTTCCGTATTTCAATCACGCCAATTACTTGATGTTTTATACGTCGATTGTCGTTACAATATAATTACCTATTACTCGTTATAAGAATTTTTATTTCACTAGCATCATGAACGATGTAAGACTTAAAATAGTATTCATTAACTTACGCATTTAAAGCATCATAAATTCTTGAACGTCGTACAGTAATCCAGCTGAGCTCGTTTAGAAAATCCAAGTCTTTACTTTCATCTTTTGCCAAGTTCATTTTCTTTTAAGATGCTTTTGCGATAGTAGAACCGGAAAGCGTAAATTTGTTAGCGGATGTTTTTCGAAAATTGTACATTGAATGAAACTCGGGTGATATCGCATGAAATGTTGATGTAATACACTCAGAATGTCGTTGATCGTAAGAGAAAATCGTTGACAGCAGCCAATCAACGTACACCATGAGCATGCCAAGTAAAGCTAGAACATTCGGAGAAAAACATTTTTCAGATGTGTTTCGATCTTTCGACGGACGTTATCCAATAGTAAAAGTACACAAATCAGACAAACACTCTGTTACACGTTCGAACTTGAACAGTTCGAACATAAACATACTCGTTCAGCCAGCTATTGAAATTCAAGATTTTATTGTTTATTAAGCAAACAGAAGATTAGCTTCGTTTCAACAAAATATCCCTATCCTTCTAACGGAAAGTAGAAGATCTTACGGCGATACGCGGTGTCGATAGAAATCGAAAACGGAGATTTATGACTTTTGTTGGCTACGTCATAGTACGAACCTGTCTCGTCGCAATCGCGTTAAATAATAGGTAACTTTATGCCACAAGTTATTATTTTTATAGTTACAGACGAAGAACATTCTGTCTCCACCTGTACTCTTCAAATTCCTCGAAGAGCATGCAGGAAACCGAAACGCTTTTATTCTGCATATTTATCTAGGCAATGAGAAGATGGCAGCGATAGTTGATGATAAATATACAGCGGGTATCGTTCTCGAAAATCTTGAAACATTAGTCTTTGCCTATGCACATAACAAGCTTTTGACTCCCCTCCATCGTGAGATTTTGGGATTTTCATAGTATATATATAAGAAGCCGAAAAGTCACGCTCTTTGGATAAAACGGTCAGAACGCCGAAAGTGCCGTTGTGTAACTTGGCGTCTTGTTCGTTAAGAATCGGTACAGCGAGACTGAACGACTAACGTTCGCTTTCTGTTCGGCGCTACTTCGAAGCTGGCCGTGAATGTAAACGATCTAAACGCTAATTTTATGGTAATACACGTGTGCACAATCGCGCTAATTTATCTGCGACATATACAACACACTTTTACAACACACAGTTACGAGGCACAGACTAACATCGCAATGTATTCCTTAAAATTTAAAATATTCTCGTCGACCTCTCGCAACATTATTAATATTATTATCTTATACTCTCCTCTAAAATTTAATCTCTTTCTTTCATTTGTCTTATTAAAGGACGTGTTTTTCTTACAATTCCAGCATGAAAATCATTTTGCGATAACAAGTTTCGACAGAATCTCGAGGAACTGTTCTAACTATAAATGTTTATCGACCATCTTTTTCTTTCGCGATTAATAGAACATTTTCTTTGATGATTTTTACTTGTTTCGTTCGCCGGAATCGTTTGCATTGCAACGCTGTTCTAGCACTTGCAGATTTAATTAATATAATTAATAAATCACAATAGAAAATTATACACCCGTAACAATCTAAAAATTATTTCATCGAATTGTAAACTACTTCGCAATTGTATTTTTTCGCAGCAGTGTTGGTAGCTAGTTAGATATTTCTTTTAAGTGAAAGTAATGAAAATGCATTCGTTAATATACATAGTATAGTAGGTGATAGTGGTGTTTTTACAGAAGTAGGTACCTATATATATAAAGTGGCTTACAGAAGATTAAAGTTAGAGGAAGAAGGACGGATAAAGGATGGATGCGGAGAAGCAGGAGAAGAGGAAGGTGGAAGGGAAGATGAAAAGCGCATCGGTCGAGATAATGAGGACAAAAGAGGTGGAATCCGGTAGATCGTTGGGTAGGTGGATCGGTGGATCAGCGAATCAACGGATCAGTAAATCGGGGAAACCAGGTTGGAAAAGGACGAGTTTGTACAAGGAACAACCAAATTCGTGTGTTTCGAACTTCCAACCGTGCTCAAACTTGCTCGGAGGCCGAGTAATTAACGATATTTCAGGGGTAATTAAACGCATCCAATCTAGCTGAAGGGTGGGCTGCTAAAGGCCTTCAGCTTCAGAAGTTCGAAGACGGTACTGCTCGAGGAAACCGCATTTTGTATGCACCCTCTACCCTCCAAGAAACCACTCTATTGCCAGCTTCTCTTCTATCATGTTCTCGTCATCTCTCTTCTTTTTCCTTTTTACTATTATTCCTCTCCTTCTCCGTCTCTCCTCTCCCTCCCTCTTTCACTCTTTCGCTTTCCCTCCCCCCCCTACCCTTTTCCTTTCCATCGGTATATCTTATTATTTCTTATACGTTTATTTACGTATCTACTTAACGCGTATAATCGATTTATCTAACGTAATATTCCGATCGATGGAAGGGGTTTCGTTTATTCTTTCAATTTAAACAATTCACTTTACGCGTAACGCTTGTTTTCTTTTCCTAACGCCTAACTGTAAGAAGATTGGAGACTGTACCTATATCATCGGAATTTGTATAGCGCTATACATGTTACTTCGTTGTGCAATTTCCTGTGAATACATGAATGTTACAATATACTAATTAATTTATGATAGGCTTTCTCCTTCTCCTCCGTTCAAATATAATGTTCACAAAGGATATAAACTAATAAACACGATGATGGAACCCCACTGAGGGTAACCATCCACATGCTATATTTTATTCACTAAGTTGAAATATTTTACCAAATGTCCTACTGGACAAATTGTAAAATTTTAAAATAAAAATAAAAAAAAATATAATGTTTACAATAATAACAAGTTTAATAGTTGATAACTGATAATAGTTGATATTTTGTAAATATATATTCTTATTGTTATTGAATTAATACTTTTCGATGATTTATGATTTATTTTACATTAACGCCTTTTTATCGTCCCATTATTTTCATTATCTTCGTATATGTATCTCAAAGGGGCACCTACCATACTATGAATTTATTCCTGAAGATCAGGATTATGCTTACTAAATACATATAATAATATTTCTAGAGTACCCAATGTTAAACACCAATCGTCCACAACTAGCAAATAGTTCCGTACACAAAACCCTACCCTTCGTTGTTTTCACACTCGTTCAACATAGGTTTGTTAAAAATGTATTGTGATTAATTTTTGTATCTTTTAATCGATCGTACGCAGCAACCACTAATATTAGGTAGATATGTATTAAAGATATACATGTTGATATACATGTGTATAATAACGTGAACAAATGTCTCAAACTAGTAATCAAAGAAGGATAGATACAGATAAAATCTCTTTACGATATAAAGTACCTATAATTTATAACATTATATCGAATGATTTGGAGTAGAATCGGATGCCGAGGAAAGACCTGAATAAAATTTACAAACAAAAAATTAAACAGTCATTGCGTACATGTAATACACGCACAAGTAGATATGCAACGACCACCAGAAGTGAAAATTTTCTATTCCATCAGAATATACGCAAGTGTACATATGAAAGATTACTTTCTATGGTTAGAGAAAAGGAGATATTTTAAAATGATATGTAAAATCTGTAAACCACGACATAATAATAGACAATTATTGCGTTTGAAAGACAAAAGCAATTTGAAAATGTATCCGATATTTATCAAAAATGAGCTTAAATCCATTAGAATCTTATTAGAAAATTGTATAAATCAGTTTCAAAGCATATGCTGCCAGTTTTACGAAATAGAGAAAAATGTATAAATTATTATTGAAAGTAATATTTTATGAATTCTGGTTTATCATTTTGATTTGTGATTATCTTGTTATATGCAGATACGTAGGTAGGTATATTCGAAGGACAAGATTTTCTCTTTTATTCTTTTATAGTAGGACATACAGTTTTATGGATGATACTTCATAATAAAATTCTTTTAAGACCCGAACCAACAAATTTCTGACTTGAGAATTACAAAAACATTAAATTTATTCGATGTGATATTCATTTGTTGCGATATCTTATGCTCGCTATTTGTTGTTCGTATTAAAGTGTTGTTCGAGTTAACATGCATATTTAATTGTACGAGTCAACAAGATATACGTACGGTAAAAAGTATTCTGCGCAAAGTTAACTACTTTGATAGTTGTTTAGAGATTTTATCAATTTCAAGAGAACAGTGGCACGTTCAATGCAAGATGCAGGTGTACCAGTGGTATATCAACGTCAATGCGTTTCGGATATCTGCTTTAAATACGGATTGAAGTAAGTACATAGTTACTATGTCGATGAGACCTTCGTATTACTATTGTATCTATAAGCTGCTATGCAAAATTGTTAAGAAACAAAATAAAATATATCGTTAAGTGATTAGATTCAACGCCAATACACGTTAATATCATTTTATTTAGAGTTCAATATTTCTTTTAATCTCAATGCCAGGAATTATAAACGTCTATTTATGGAATTGCGAAGTTAAACTTTGAACTTGTGCAACGCATCTATCTACTAAAAGAACTACCTGTAGCATATAATATGCGCGCTGAGATTATGCAACATTTGTACCTATACCTATATAATATGAATTGCACATATGCAACGTATAATCTGAAAGAGATATGTCGATTAATTACATCACCTTACACGTGTGTACATAGGTACCTAAATATGTATGTACTTATATATCATACATTACGTTAAATTAAATCTTCAATGGTGAAGTAAATTCATCCAAACATTTTTACCAAATATAGGCATGAGATAGATGCTATCTTCTATGAATAAAAGTAAATTTGCATATCGATATTAACGTCCACTAATTTATATCAAAGAAATTAAATTAAATATATTTTATTAAAGGAATGTAAGAAAAATAAAATATGCCTGTACGTAAGAATGTTATGTTTTAATTTTTCAGCGTATCTATTCTGGTCGCGATTCCTTCCGTGTAAGTCTTTGTACAAATCTTTAAACATTGTGCGTCATTTTTTCACATGATAATAGAGAAAGAAATGTTATGGGAAAGCGAAAGTGTTATTAAATAAATACATATAATACGATTTAACGACATTAGACGTTAATATCTCAATAATTTTTCGAAGCTTTCTCGATTCCTTTAAAAAAATGCAATTTCGAAGCTAATATCTCAAATGTTTCCAGCAATCTCGATATTTGTCTATTCAAGATTAGCTTGATGTTTCTGATTTTACATTTATCTGTCTATTTCGATTGCACCTAATTCGATAATCAAGTAAGAATCGAGTAATGCGTAATGAAACGACGATTCCATTAAAAGTACAAATAGTTTCCGTAACGAAAGAACATTTCTTTGATAAATCAAATATTTTAAAGCGAAAGATTGTAGCAAATATCTACTTTCCTTTTAGTAATATTCGATATTGTATTTATGCGAATCGAACATTTTGAACATTATGTATCTCTTATACTTTCTCTATTATTAATAAATGGCACAATTTTTCAATGTGGAGGAGACGTGTTATTGAACAACGTAGTTGTTAATTATTTGGTAAAATATTATTAACTTTTGTTTGAAACCTGCTATGAAATACCTTCGCAATCGTTAAGATGATAACTCTTAGCAAGATGGAAAATATTTCCGCGAAATATCCAGATTTTATTAAATTTGTATATCTGGTTATACATAATATGTTGTAATAGATGGTTGAATGCGAAAAAATGAGCAAAAGCTACTTACGATGAAACTAATATAATATTGCTCTAATCGTAAGTGGAATAATTCGACGTATGCGAAGATGTACCGAGTTGTATTAAGAAGTTGAAAAGAGAGAGACGGAATATTGGTTTGAAACATGCACCAACCACTAGTTAACGAAAGAGAAAGACCCAGGAAAGGAGAAAGAGGGGGGATTGGTAGAGAGAGGTGGGCGGTCTGGTAATGTGACTAAATGAATCCACTAACGGGGTTGGTTTTGCAGTAATGGAAGGGGTAATTAAAACCACCCTTCTGCGGATGCGGACCGAGCTAGATCCACTCTCCAGGGCCGCAATCCTGCGATGAACTAAAATTATTCAGCAATGAATTTTCATTAGCAGTTGTTCGCTATTCTATTACACCCTATGATATGTTTCGCATTATTTTGTAAATTTGTATTCACGTGAAAGTAGCGTACCGTTACCTTTATTATTAGATATTATAGTCAGTATCCGAATTTTAACGTGTAGGTAATCGATTGCCTTTGAAATGAAAGTTCGATATGAAAGAAGAAAAAGGAAGGAGAAGTTCGTTTTAAACGTTTCAATAAACGTTAACACGTTATTCGTCATAACGAATTACACGATAGTGTAGTACGCTAGTTAAATCGAGCAAATATTTCGTTTACGACAGTTTACGCTGCAGCTCAAATTTGAAGGATAGATTTATAAACGTATGTAGATAATGTATGCAGATAAGTATCAAATTATCCGAACAGTAGTCTTAAACTTATCCATTTTTATATCTTTGTAACCATACCACGAAACTACGCAAAATGCAATGAAAATATCGTACAAGCTAGAAATTACTTTGTGGAAATAACAAGGAACGCAGTAGATTATTTAATTGTATAGAACAGGATGTAATTGCCTAATAATGATTCGTACGATGGGTAACTTAAATAAAAAGTAACATTGAGGACGTACGATGTACTTACGTACATATGATGAGAAATTCTAGAAGAACCGGCGGCCCTGGAATTCTCGATTCAGTCGTCGAGGGAACTGCGGCAGCGATGCTTTGCAAAATGGAACTGATTAACAAAGATTCAGAAAGGCGCGCATCCAATTTCCCCATTCTTCGTAAAACCATCCTCTAATTATCGGTAATTCACTTACTGGCTCATACGATCGAGTCGACACGCTTATTCCGATCTCCAGAGATGTTCTCTTCTTTACAGCAGCGGTTCTAATTGTAACGAGTATGTTTCAATCTGTGCTTGGGTATCTTCTTCGGCATTACTAAATAACATTCGCTCTAATATTATTATCATAACTATCCGTTCGACATTTTTATCAATTTGAAGAGAAATAAGCTTAATATTTAATATCTAAGTTTAGAATAATATTTAATGAATAAAATCCAATCCAGGTACATGCATACGTACATAAAATAGGGAGCAAAGGAAAATTAAATGATTTAGAAAGAAATATTCAAACGATATCTGCAAAATTTATGTTGTCTTTTTGGGCGATTAATTTACGGACTTAATCGAACAAAAGGTATCCTATTAAACGCCATTATAGCTAATTTAATATTATAGAGAAGCAATTTAATTCTATGTAATTCTTCTAATTTCTATATCTATAATTTTATCAATTACTTCCACATTTATACGACTGCCTATATAGGTACAATGATATAATAAAAATGATAAAAAATAAAGTTTTCGATACTGAAATGTTCATTTCTTGATCGTTCGATTTTCTTGTTATCGTATTACGTTTCAATGAGACATCGATTTTAATAACCTGCACTATCTTTATCTATTCGTAACCATATAGAATTATGTAACGAAATAAAAATTAACGTTGCAATCATTATAGTTATTAAAAAATTACGTTTTTTTCGAAAATATTTCCAATAAAATTCCAGATGTTTGTTATTTTTATGAAAAAAGTAATAAATCGTAGAATGTGGATAAAAGGATATGTTGCTGCATAAATGTACATACTACGTGAAAAAGTTGTTTGCAAAAGAAAATGAAAATTGAGAAAATAAAACGATAATCGAAGTAACAGTATTTTCTATGTGTAAATTTTATGTATCAACGAGACAGAAGCAAAACAAATAGAATACATTTTTCTTTATTCGACATCGATGAGCACAAGCTGGTAGAGACATTGTCCAAAGGTACGAATAGCCACTAACTTTTCTCTAGAGGGTTGCTCGACAAATACAAGCTCCGTCTAGTGAGGAAGGGGTAGGCGGCAGGGTAGAGGGTGGAGGAACAGGGTGGGTTGGTGAGTGGGAGGAGGGGGCGGGGCGTAATCAATGAATGGACCAGGCGGACAAACCTTCTGTTACAAAAGCCTGACATTTTTCGGCTTTTCAGTGTCATTACCATAATAATGCGAATAAAAGGGAATTCTCGGAGTCCAGACTACTCTCCTTCGCTTCCCGCTTGTTCACCTTCAGCCCCAGGAGAAGATGGTACTAATGAATAGATTTCTTCTAGCTGAAGTATGCTCGACATAACGACGAAAAAAAACTCTCTCTTTCCTTTCGTATTTATTTATATTTACTCATTTCTACGGAAACAGTGCTACAGTTGTAATACACTTTCTATGCTGTGTCCGTTTTACAAGTAAATAACGATATATACATTCGAGAATCATACTTATGTACGCTCTTTAAAAACTTATATCTAAAACTTTAAAAGATAAGTAAAGATAGAACTTCTAATTAGTTACAGAATGTTTGGTGTGGAGATAAAGGTATACCTAACAGCGTGAGAGCAGTTACGAGAATTATCAGTTCGACGACACAATCGGTAACGTTAAATCGGTATAATAATTTTTCTAATTAGGCAAATTATCAAGCGTAAAGTAATTTTCTGTAATAAAGTTGTTCCAGTGCCTATTTTCGTTGCCGTATAATAGTTACGATACGATAAATCAATAATATAACGAAGAATAGTTACATAACGTAGTTACTATATTTCAATATAATATTATTCACTAATGATTTTTACGTATCATATCTAATACGCTAAATGACATCGTCGATTTTATTGTGTAAGAAGGTGAATGGTATACCCATTATAAATTTTGTCAAGTTGTGCATTGGATACGATATTTGAACGAAATAATGCAAACATTTTTACGTCAAGTATAATTTCAAATTTAAACACAACCACTAACATTGATTATAACCGGGGATAATAACGGGAAATAATTGTTAATATTGTACCAATAGTTTGCTCAATACAGTTATGTATGTGGGTAGAAGCTTGAAATATTATTTGAGAACTAGGGAATAGTTGGTTCGGGAGAAGTGCGAACCATTAAATATTTTATTATACAGTCGCATTTATTTACATTTCATAATATAAAGAAGACAAAATTCGAGGCAATATATATACGTAACTACATATTATTATATGAAAGAAAAAATTATACACGATATTTACCTGCCTATAATCTTAATGCACGATCAGATATGTGTGTCAAGTTGGATCATGATCAAACAGGCTACTTATGACATAGAATGTAAATACGTGTTCTACAAATATGATGGTTTAATAAAAATATAATTTTAAATAACTAATTTTACATGTATGCACATCGTTAGTATTCGATATGGCTAAACAATTCGGTTTGATTCTTTTTAATTTTTATTGTCATTCTACAAGTTAAAGACAAAAGAGGTCGTTGAATTTTGGTACTTAACACGTTAAACGCTGTGTCATGTCATGTCGATCCCCGTGACGGATTCCGTTTAAGCGGCGTTGATCCCTGGACACAGACATTAAACTTTTGTCTTTTGTTTATGTGCAGACACATTTTCTGTATTATTTATGGGTCGCTTAAATGAAAAGTAAAACAGAATTATCTCCGCGTTTAACGTTTTGGTAATGATTAACCTGATTAGGTAATATTATAAACGATTGTATCAAGTTGTCCGAAAAGTGTCTTTCTTCTACAGACCCGCCTTTTACAACGATGCATCTTTATACGGACATATAATCTAATCTGTCGAACGTTGTAATTTTTATTTTGATAGAACAAAACGGATCATACGTAATTCGATAAAATAATATAAAACGGAAACTGTCGTGCATCCATTATTTCCTTATAAAACGAAGGAAACTTTTCGGATGACCTAATAATTCGATAATTTTAAAAAACTATATGAGAGTGCATAATGCAATTGTGAAAAACGACAAGCATAACCGTAATCTATACTGAAAAAACCTCTTTTCCATTATTACACTTTATTTACTTATTGTAGTTATAATTTTATTCTTACAATAAATGATTCGTTTTCCTGACTTGCGTATACATGATGTGTACCTAAATACGTACAAATAATATATATATACATAGAAAGCTAATAAACAGTTGAACAAGTCCTATTACAAAGAAACAAGAATAAATACTATATTAAAGGGTGAGATAGGGAAAAAGAATTTAGGAAAAATCGGAGAAGAAGATCAGGGGGAGAAAGAGAAAAAGAGTGGTGAAGAGGTCTTCCTGCGGAAGACAGGGACGGGCAGACGATGGAGGCGGAAGATGTAGCGGGAAGGGGCGGAGGGGGGGTAGTTATGGAAAGGTAGAAACGCAATGCAATTCGTAGTTTTCATTGTCACGCGACAGAGCTACCGTGATTCTGGGGTGGAACACGGCTTAGGAAGGGTAGCGGTTGGCGAACGAATCACAGTAGCGAGGGGAATGGAGGTTGTACAAGCGGTCCGTGGAATGAGAAAACATTAATCTAGGCATGTTTTGCAATCTCACCACCGCAGCACCACTCCCACCACCACCACCACCTCCGTCTCTCCCTCTCGTTGGTCTACCTACATATAATGGAACACTGTTATTGCTACGTTATGGCGTGCGCACAATGTTCGTTTCGACGTCAACCCCCTTTCCACCTCTCTCTCTACCTTCCTTTCCTTCTCTCTCTTCCTCTACTTATCGTACCTAAAGATATACGCTTATATGTGTTTTTTCTCTATATTTACATACTTTCATTTACGAATGTACTCGCTACGTTACAAGTATACGAATACAGGTATAATACAGGTATCTGTGTATATATATATATATGTATATGTATATGTATATATTATATATATATATAATATTATATAATATATCTGCTGTATGTACCTATATACATGTATATATGCATATACATATACGCGCATACACAGCATCGTTTGAACATTACATTTTAGTACCTCCATGTGTTCTTTGCGTTCATACGTATAGAATATATACGCGTTTATAGTTACATGTACTATTTACATTGACAGGCGTGAGACGCGGCGCGGCGGTAGGATTAATACATCGAGAATAACGAGAAAATTTCTTCATCTCGGTACAACGGGTAGAATATGTTACTCTGCGTCGTGCGACTAGGAGAAAGGGCAAACACGTATAAACATATATGTATATATATATATAAATGCAAACAATACACGGAGGTATTAAAATATTAACTGTTTAAAGAAAAGTACCTACAACGATTCACCGAATATGTTGATGTTGACATTGAAACCAACGACAGGCATCGAATGTTATCTATAAATTTTAGGTTTTCAGCATGTATAGCAAAGTACCTACGTCTAACTGACGTAAATCTACAAAACGTATCGTTTAAATTTTCGTTACAGGCTCGGATAAAGGAATTGTAAAAAGTGACCTTTCTTCCGACTATTCCTTTCGTGATTCCGGCCAACTATAACCTTTTCAAAAAATGTCCTACATATCGTCTAGTAAACTAATCCTTCTGATTTGTGGAGAAAACTCAAACAGTTTGATCCAATTTTGAGAAAGGTGTTCCGCTTTTAAAAAGTATTCAAATGCTTTCGTGAGTCACTGAATAAGCGCTGACATATTCTATGAGTAAAAATAAGAAAAAATGTCGTGTACGTAAATATAGGTTCACGCTTTCTTAGGAATTAAATTATAAGTAACGAAGATACAAAATAAGAACTGACCGATTTTTCGTTAGATAAAGGATAGGAACAGATTGATGATATTTATATTCGTTCCAAAACGTATCACGAATTCTTCGTATCCTCTGTATCCATTGAAGGTGGTGTACTGCGTTCGTACTGTATTTTGTAATACTATACCACATTTTCAATAACCGCAGATTTTATTCTAGCGCATTCAGAGCATGCTACCTTGTACTGTTTTCTGCCATTCGGAATAAAATAATCACCGAACTATAGGCAAATATCAATACATTATTTCCATATGTTTTAATCTTAATTCTTTAACGTTTGATTAGAATACAATAAATATTCATATTTTAATATCTGTGCTCCACTATTGCATTTTCACTGGATGATATTCGAGTAAAGAAGATTTTATTTCATTAAATATACTTGATAAAATACGAGAAATTAGTAGACAATCTTAGTATCGAATAAAAATTTTTAAAGGAAACACGAACTTTTTATGAGAATTTTAAAAGTATTCAGATATTCGGAAGGAATTATGAAATTTGTGCAATATTTAACGAGAGAATTCGATATTTTCATTGATGGAACTGAACTTTTCGATGAAATCCGACGCTTGAAAATGTTTTGCGGTGAAAAAAAATATGTGAATTGAACGAACGAAGAAGCTTAAAGAATCGCAGAAACGATAATTAGAAATAATTGAGCATTTTAAAAGTCGATGTATTCCTTTAAGGGATATGCAAAAATAATTATCAAATCAACGATCCCTTCTGGAAGAAACGAGATGTCGAAAGAATTTTGTCATTGATCTACGACTTTTATTTGTCTCTCCAAAAATCTACTTCAACAGTAAATACGCAATACTGTGAGCTGTCACGAAAGTAAAAACTAATATGTGATAGATATAGCTGTGAAATGTTCTTAAGCGTCTGCCGTAAAGGTAAACTATGTAATTGTAAAAAAGATTCATTTAAAAGAAAAATATTTAAAATCAAAATACAAATGTTCAAATCTAAAATGAGTAATAACAAAATTAAATTAAGCCTATACGGTCGAGTAAGTTTTTTGCAAGAAACAGAATTTTTTAAAACCGTTTAAGTTCAAGCTTTTTTTACGTGTACTACATTGTCACGGAAAAGAACTGGTCACCGTAATTTACGTAGCTATGTGACATTTTTATTATCCTGTTTACTCATAAAATATACATCCTTTTGCATTGTTACATCCTTTCGCAAAAGAAAGTACCCTGTGCACATTTCGCTCATTTGTTACAACAATGACATAACTCAAAAATCAAGACTTTAAGAAAAACGAGTTTGAACGTTTCGAATCGTCGTGTATAATTTTGTAAGAACATCGCGTTCAAATATGAAATTATGATACAACAATATGACGAGCTTACACAAAAGTATTATAATATTCTTATCTAGTTGGATAAATTCGCATTTACTTACCCTTGTTCGATGTTTTCATTCGTTTATACTAGTCAATGTATGTATGCGTGTATATGCATAAACGTGGTTCACGAAAGATTCCAACATCTACATTTAAAACTTTTACCAAGCGAGAAAATTACGTTGTACCAGTAAGATTAGAAAATAATTCAATGACATACATTTTATGTATGTATATAAATATGATAGTTACGCTTGGTTTGTTTCGAACACATATAAGCCACTGTATTTCTGTATGTACGTTGCATTTGCCGGAATATTTGACGGCAATGTGAAACGTTAAAGTCTATGGTGCATCGCGGTGCAGAAAATCGAGAAGAGGATCGGTCCTCAACGATATCCGCTATATCGATTAAACGTCGAAGGACAGAGAGTTGATTCCGGAACTTTGTACCGAACGCACGTAACCTAAATTGCGCTTTATATGGTACATTGCGAAAATATATATCGTGATCGTTGTAAATAAATGGTAAATTATGAAAGAAAATCACCACCGTCCGTGCAACGTTAATAATTCAGTTGATAAAATAACAAAACAATCTATATTTATTAGTAATGACAAATTTCTTACAGTATCCTATTCTTTTATTCGGCCAGGAAAAGTACTAATGAAAAATATAATAAGCTGTATATAAGATATAAAATTATGTAGTAATATAAGATAAAAAATAAGCGAGGTAATACAAATAGTAGCATGCTAGAATGTCAATATCAGTAGTATCGTATTGTCCTGTATTGTACTGTATTATACTCCATCACTATATACAAGTATGAAATATATAGATATCTATATGTTCGTATTGTGACCAAAGGCATCTACTCGTGCCACTAGATTTCAAACATCGTAATGATTAATCAAATAATTCCTGCAAACAAGCAGTTGAAAGATGAAGAAACCAAAGATTCTGCCGTCAATATTATGGTTTGTCATATTGATATTATCTAATACATATGTATCAAAGTAATCACTCAAACGTCTTAAAATCTATAAACAATCAATTCTTTTATATATTATCTGTAGATAAAGTAAAAAAGCATCTGTAGGTTATAGGTGCCTACGGGCATGGCAATTGACAGAGGAACTCGTTCCTTCCATTTCAAAAATTGTAGAACTTTCTGCAGATCGTGATAAATTATTTTTACATTATGAGAAAGAAAGGACAGGACACCATCGTATTAAAAAATTAATTCGAACGTTAGAAGGCAAAATGTGGTATTAGAAATTTTCTATGTATCATATCTCTGCCTTTCTATATCATATCCTTGCATATTGATCTGTTTAATATTTTTGTAAATAAGTAAACAAAAATAAGTTTACAAAAATAATGATCACTGACCATATGTATTTTGTTGTTTTAAAAGCCACTATAGTTCCTAAACTATCTCGATGTAACTATCTTTCTTTCTCTTCCATTGTACAACAATGACTAGTTGTTTCTTTTTCATAGCGAACGAAAACGATAACGAGAACGATAACGAAGATGTTCCTTCCTATCCTCTTCACCCCTCGTTTTCTTCATCCAGCGTTTCTTTGTTCTTGTATTTTTAATGCAAAATGAAAATGAGACAGAGGTGTGAAGGAAGGGGTTGTCGAAGGAAAAAGAATGAGGAAGAGGACGAGGAAGAGAGAGGGAGAAGAGGTGTCCATGCGTGGATTTGCGCATCGGCACTCCCGTGGATGCAACTCGGAATCGCCTCGATGACGTTAAAAGGAGACTCGATAAACGGGTCGCATTGTCGCATTATGAAGAAAAGGGGTTGCTGCCTTTTTTTCTCGCTTCCTTTCTTCTTTTTTCTCTATCAGCTACTCCGTCACAAAAGTATGCCTGATGGAAATGGTTTCCTCTCGACAGATTTCAAATAAGGAAAGTAATCTCCTTAACGGCAAGAATCAAAATTAATAGCAATTCGTTTCCTCTGTTTTCCAACTGTTTTGCACGAGGCATTAATTTACGAAGCAATTTTCAAATACTCGAGCCTCTTCCATTTTTTATTTTATGATACAGCAAAACACAAAATCGAAAAATCTGTACAAGTATTATTAATGAAACAAGTACTAATGTAACAAACAATAAAGTATAATGTAATAATGTAACAATAAAGTAAAAAATGAGCCATTTGACGAAAACTACCTACCTTTGAACAGTTTGTCTTATTATGATGTTTATACCTGAATGCAGACATCGTAATAGATAATCGATCAAACAGGAAGTCAATCTATCGATCTTTTAACGGATCTTTCATAAATTTTATATAGTAGCTACCTGTATATGCTATTTGTCGATTAAAATCTTCATTCAAACAATTTGAATTACTTTTGATAATTATTAATATTCTATTTACTGGCCACTGACTAACTGTATTGATCAGAAAACGCATTTTACAGGCGAAAATAATCTTGTGTCAGATAATTCGTTATACATAGTAGTAGTCTACGTGTATCTATATATTTAATAATAAAGACGCGTTTATCTCGCAATATCGCCACGATATTTCATTACGAGTACAAACCTCGAAACGAACGAAACGTACGAAACCTTGAATATTCAAATTCTATGGATAATAATAAGAAACCATGATCGTTCGGATAAGGCAATTTTCATAATCGATATTAATATCAATACCTATTAGCTTCAACTATATTTCTTGTGCTTTGAATTACCTATATAAATATCCTTTCTCTAATATCATAAATAGATGCTTTAAAGTGAGAAATGCGTTTAGAATCGTACATTTTACAACATTTTTACCGTCTCCTAATTACTAAATTATTTATCAGTTTATTCAACTATCAGTCTATTAATAGAGAAGTTGCACCAAAGTCGAATTCCGCCTCCTATGTCATCTTCGATTTCTTTTATAAATAAAGTGTTATAAATATCGTGAGCAATGTTACTATTGTCATTATGCAATAGCAGCTAAACGATAAATTGATCTATGAAATATTTTCACCGTAACTTCTCCGCGATACACCTTGACTTTTACATTGGTAAGTTTGTATTTGTATAGAGTAAAAGTAGAAAAACGATCTATGTAGATATATCATATATGACTTGCTGTTTCGTCGTTTCTTGAATGTAATGATAAACGACATTTGATATCAGATATTCGCACGTTCCAAAGTAGAAACTGAATTTTTCGATTTTCATCGAATATATGACGATGAACAAAATTATACGAAAAGACTTTCTTTTTTCTAATGATCCTTTTTATATACATAATTATTCTTATTTAGGTACAGATTGAATCCTCAGAAGAATATCGTTAAATTAATATTTAGAATTTATCCTTTCTACCTGTATATGTCATGTGTGCGTGCTTATTTGTTTTATGTTTCAAATATATATTTTAATATTGGATTCGAAGCCTGCCTTACTTTTCCTCGCAAATAATCGTCGATATTAAGTAATCTGAAATTCAAAATCATTATGTTTGATACTTTTTGTATGCGAGTTGTAGGTATTTAACATCTTTTCAGACAGCAATTTTTTACGCGGCGCCTGACTCTTTAACTAAACTTACTTTTTAACTAAGTAATTAGAAATTTTTACATTAAAGAATTAAATTTATCTTTGATGACATTTGCAGCACGTATCTATGTATATGTATATAAATCTACAAAATGTATCGTATAAATTTTCTTAACAGACTCAGATCAAGAAGTTGTAGAAAGCCTCCTTTACTATTTTTTCGCGATTTCCTAATCTAATTGCAATTTTTTCAATATCTTTTTACACGTCATCCAGCAAATTAATCCTCCTAACTTATCAAGAAAGAAAAAGGATTAAGTCGTTTGGTGCCATTTTAAAGAAATTATTTCATTTTAAAGGATGTATTGTGGGATATAGTACTAAAATAGATTAATAATTTTTACTAGTAATACATATATAATAGACTAGTTAGTAATATACTCTGCCATTTACCTACTTTATGTAATTTACATAGTTTTGTTCTCTGATACCACAGTTACACAATTTTGTATATCCTCGTACCGAATAAACGATATACTATAACAGTCGGATAGACATTTTCTTGAATATATAGGAGAAAATAATTGCTACGATAATATAAAATTATTGCCAAAACGATCAGTAGTGAACAATGAAAATACATTTACAAATCATGGACATCCATTTGTGAATTGTAAATTGCAAATCTGCCTAACGATGTTCTCAAACGAAATTTTATGTATCAAAAGATGTAACTATAATTATATTTTTATAACTAAATACGATAATTCTATCAATAGTACAATATCGTTATCGTCATTTTTGACTGTTCCATTTCCATTAGTTCGTGAACTGACAATGAGAAAATTGAGTTTGAATTTTATGAAGTCTAATATTGTATATTGTATGAAGTTAGGACTTAAAATAACTGAATATTTGTTGCTTTCTAAGTAGAGCTTTCATCATGTTACTATGAATTTATATCTATTCTCTCTACCAATGAGACATATGTGGATAGGTTAACTACATTTCTATTAAAAATGAAGTTAGAACAGTTGAGAACTAGTGCGACGCGACGATACGCGAGTATAGGATACTTGTTAGCAATCCGGTTTGTTTTATCCGATTATACTTAACATCTTGTATAGAAACTACTGGATAGGCAACTCGAAAGAAGGCTGTACCTATTACATCTACCTATATCTATTGTTAACGTAGCGAAATACGTTATCAGAATATGAATATTCTTATGCTACGCTAAATAAACGATAAGTAAGGGAAGAGAAAATATCAGAGCGGTAGGGAAAAATCCAAGTGACAAAAACGGAGATTTTTAATCTCCTTTCGCTGTAAAAACGAAGAATCGCCCCTCGCGTTCGTTTATTTATGCATTTCATAAAAACGGCCGACCAAGGTTGTATTATATTCGATTCTCCTCTAGTCTGCTTACTAACGTCTTTTACCGATCGTGAGTCTGCGCAGCTCTTCTACAGAGAGCTTTACGTTAATGTATAAACGAATAGAGTACCAGTGCTGTTACTCCCTCTACTACCTTCGTCTTACTCTTGCAGAGGGTGGTGCTGATGGTAGTAGCGGCAGCGGCTATAGCACCGCGCACCGGCGATGACGACGCCATTCGAAGTGGGGGTAGCCAAGGTGGTGATGGTGCTGGGTGCTGGGTGCTGGGTGCTGGGTGCTGGATGCTGGATGCTGGATGCTGGATGCTGGATGCTGGGTGCTGGGTGCTGCGTGCTGCGTGCTGGGGGGCTAGGGGCTGGGTGCAGGGTGCTGGGTGCTGAGTGCTGCGTGCTGGGGGCTAGGGGCTGGGTGCTGGGTGCTGATGCCATACCATACCAGAAAACGGGACGGGAGCTGGAGAGCGACGAGTTATGAAAAGTTTTGCGATTTTGTTGACAAAGATTGGTAAGCCTCGACAGGATTCGTACCTCGCTTATTTCTTTTACCTCATAGAAATGACAAGCTAGTATGAATCATCAACATATGCGTCGATGAGAGCGTATAATAATAAAAGTAGTTATAATTATAGATTGTTATTGCAATATATATGTTTACACTTAATATCTGTGTGAACGCAATTATGTCTTATACACCTATTTTCGACAAATCGGGTGGTTAATTGTTGTATTTTCGATCAGTCGCGGGGTGACGCGATCGCGAGGAAGCTCGTCAGCGGAAGTCGTAAATTCCCGTTACGATTACAATAATCGACACCACGAACAGATCGAACCCCTTATTTCTTTTGCGATAATAGGGGCGATTGGTGTGGTATAACACTGCGAATGTTTGACGAATGAAGACCCAATAGAGACACACTGAATGTTCTGTCGTAGTAGAACAAGTTCCTTACAGTTGAATGTAGAGATGTAGTAGAAGAAGTTGACTCTCCTGATGTAATAGAAGATGTGAAGTCTGTTCTCGTTTTATTACGGAGGAAAGCTCGGTGTGAGAATGCCTTTTGAACTAAGAAATCGGATTCGTTGCTCACACTTTCCATTAGTAAAGTGAGGGTAACGATCTGCGATGGTTATAATCATTATAATGCGATGGTTATAATCAATGTTAATGAATGATGATAGGAGGAGGAAACCTCCTACCAACGTTGCTAGTGGGTGTCATTGTTGTCATTGTAATATTTAGGAGCGCCTTATAAACCTAAGGACTTTTCTAAGAACCAGCCATAAACCGAAAACACTTCTAGGATTAGAAAATCCATCAGGACAAACAGATGAACTTAAAAATCATGTGTTAAAACAATTAAGTTAAAAAGTTAAAGGGTATGGTTTATTGAGGGTCGGTATGACGGTACCGTAGGCCGTAGGCTGCCAAGCAATGAAGGACGTCGCACGGAATATATCACGCGACGTAACAATTATTATCGACATTATCTATTTAAAATCGACCGCAAAGAAATATCCTATTTGGATTACATGATTCTAAAATTAACTATTTGAACATTTTCAAATTCTGAGACAAATTTAGTAAGGTAATTTTCTCAATTTTAGTATTTTTCTAACTTAATATATTACTTATCTTTTAAATATAACGCGTGAAATATGTACGCGTTATGTAAAGAATAAGCGACTACTATAGATAAACATGTACATATGTAGTAAGTATCGATCGAAGATAAATCTTAAAGCCTCTAAAATCGTAAAAAATCTTTTGAACAAATTTCGAGATAGATATATTAATATTTAGTAGAATAGAATTGTTTAACATAACAGGAAAAGTAAGAGGGAATAAAAAAGGATATGCAAGAAAGAAAGAAAGAAAGGAAGAAGGAAGGAAAAAAGGAAGAAAAAGTTCTGGGGGATGAAATGCTGAATACAATGGAAATGTTGTAGAAATGATAACATCCGGTTGTCTGGCCCGTCCTGTTGATCTCCCTGGTAGCACTATGGTTTCATGTGCACCCTTGTTGTAAGGGGTTGGGGGCGGTGGCGGTAAGGGGAGGACGTGGTTTCGTTGATTAAAATAACCTCGTCAGTGTAGTCGTTCTGTTGTACCACTAGTCGGGGGATGATGAGTAATCGTCTGGCTTAGGAAATCGTCATGACAAGGGCATCGGACAAAACAAGGGGCGGAGAGGAGAAGAGCTGCAGGTCACCCGTTCAACAAGATCAAATGCGAATTGAATAAACTGTAATAACATCAATTTATAATTTACCTATAGTACCGACAATAAGTGACTGGAAAATTATATATTTCCTTAATCGTTAAATAATTTAACGATAAAAAAAATAATCGGTAGATATAGCGTACGCGTAATTGTAATTGCAAGTACACGTACTTAATGTAAATAAATAATTAATTATAGGACCGACGAAGTAAAAATATCGCGCTTTAAACGTGACTGCCTTAATTTTTATAATTATCCTTAAATTTTATCCTAATTCTTTAATTATTTTTGTTTTCGTTCTCATTACAACTGTTACTTCCAATTCACATGAATTAAAATATACCTATTCCTGTAAGTTAGGATTTATAAATAGGATTATAGATAGTATTGGGGAAATTTTATTTGAAATAAACATAAAAAATAACAATCTGAAGTAATGAATCGTTCCAACAACTTTATTATTTTTACTTTAGAATTAGAGAGTGTAACTTTATTTCATATTAAGGTTAAATAAATTATTTTCAAATGCTTTTCCATTTTTGTTAACTCTTTCAAATAACAAATAATTTGATCTTTAAATAACACTTATACTTTGCATACGATTAAGTCATAAACAACATAATCAAGTTATTCTACCTACAACATAACGATATTTGCTCTTGGAATCGTTATAATCACGATAATATTTAAAGAACACGCGTTTGAAATTGCGGAAAAAACTGTGAGAAGATTTTTATTTTACGAAATAAACAACAAATTATTTCATATAAGTATTATTTCAGGAAACATTTATTCAAATGCGGAATAAGAAATTATATAAAATAATTATTCTTCTTCGTGAGAATAATAGTCTTAATAAATAATACAACGGCTGGAAGAAACTAACGCATAATTATATCAAAATAATATGTTGTTAAATAAGATAATGTATCTTTTAAATAATCATTTTTAAAATGTCTTATTTAGATAATATCTGTCATTTCTTTTGAAAATAAATGCAAGTGGTATAAAAATTTTTTATTTGCATCGTATTTATGCAACAACGTACACACAGATATACACTTTCTTATATATATGTGAATATAAGCACTCACAAGTAATAACAAAGAAATAATTTTTATATTTAATAACAATAAATATTATAATAACTTAGGATCGATAAGTAGATACATTTTATACATGAAATGTTTACATTCGCACATATAAAGTAAGTAAATCAAAGTAATAACGTAGTATAATAGTTGCAGAAAAGGCATGAAAGATACAAAATAAAGTAAACGGCAGCTAATTGGTCATATGACGGGGGCGGACGTGCAAATTATAATTCCACCCAATAAAGGAACTTCAAGGCCCTCGTTTCTCCCGACAACCTGTTCTTAATTCCCTTGCTGCCAAATATATATATAAACGTAATATCTACACAATTACGCGTATTTTATGTAATTTCAGATTAGTTTTATTTAAATAAAAAATGTAACAAAACTGGTGAATGATCGAAGCACAGAGATATTATTTACTACTACTATTCGTATTTGAATATTACTTATTTTTATGTTAAGTTATTGCGGGAAATTCGAGATTTAACATAAGATTTAAGATCGATCGAATAACAATGTCCTGACTTTTGATATATATATAAAGAAAAGGAATACAATTCACGTCTATATTAAATCCCGTTAAAATTGGCTTTTTGCAAAACTACTTTACTTTAGATTATCCAATTGAACCAGACTAAAACGCGCATTTTCATTCTACAATGGTCTTGAGGAAAGGACATATCATTTTGGAAAAAAACGTTGTAGTACCTAAGTACAAAATATTTATTTATCGTCTTGCATTAATTGAAAAAAGAATTCAGTTTTATAATAACAATTTGTCACGACTAATATTTGTAATATTCCTTTTTATTAATTAAATTTTTATGACTTGTTCGATCTTTTCGTGATATGTACCTATTATTAATAACTTTTAATTTTTTTAGTATTTCTAACTTTCTTGTAAAACTACGATTTTTAGCTTAAATTACTGAATGTATCGTATTTATTAAATATTATTGTTAAATAATATATATATATATGTCGTGAGTACATATGTACATAAATAACTTGGCATAATGGCGGGCACGATATTTATTACAAATTGTAAGGGATTATCGATACAATAACTATTGGGATTAGCCGATTTTACTATAGTAAAAAAGATTTTTATACTTAAGAAAGAGGAATAAATATAATCAATGTATTAGTAAAAGTATCGAATTGTATCTATAGGTATATACCTATGTACCTTTAAATCGCATACGAAATTCTAACTTAGGTAGCTACCTATATATCTTTTTAAAATCACAGCGAAATAGGTATGTGCATACATGGTTACCTACTTACATATTAGGTTGTCCAAAAGTATCTTACAGACACGACTTTTACAACAACGCATCTTTATATAAACATGAAACCTAATCTGTCGAACGTTGTGATCTTCATCTTGATAGAACAAAATGGATCATACGTAATTCGATAAAATAATATAAAACGGAAAATGTTTTGCGTCCGTTATTTCCTTATAAAACGACAGAAATTTTTCGGACGACCTGATATAAACGAGTAGTTTAAGGTCTAAGCACTCGCTAAGCACAGTAGTAAGTCGATTATATTATAAATTATAACTATCTGTGTACATACTTACAATTAGATAGTGAGGTAGTAGTGGATTTTAAAGATCTCAAAGATGTTTTATTTCGTAGTAATATATTGTAAAAATCATTCAAGAAGAAATTAGTATTAGCAGCGAAATAAATAGGATGATTTGTGTAACCGTGTTTGCACATGTGTATGGTTGGAATTCTTCGAACGATTAAACGAACTAGTATATTTGTGTCAAGTATAATTTCTACATAAGCATTAAGTTTATGGCATAAAATTTAATTTATGACGACAAAACGTTCACTACACACTGATATTTGCAAACTAGTGTTGTTACAATCTGAAGCATGCGCCTGTTGTTAATACATAATACGACGTTCTTACATGTATTCGTAATGTTCAACGTTTCAGATTCACATGATTTTTCACAGTAGGTATTACGTTTAGGTATATATTATATTCTGCACCAAAGTTGAAGAAAGAAACATACAATTCAATGAATACACATTATGCACTTTTACGACTTGAAGGATAGATAAACATACATAGGTAAAGGAATACGTATAATGTATAACGTTCATTGAGCGATAAAACTAGAGCAGTAGGGTAGACTAGAATAGATAGAGTAGAATAAAGTAGTAGTATAACCTAACGATAAATACAATTGTTCTTTGCAATAACTACATATACGATCTTCGATATGGTCGTATTTATTTGATAATACAAAAGAAAACACGGTAAACATTTGCAAGAAGAGAGCCACATCCGATTTCGATAATTTTTTAATATGTTCTCAAGTTGTAGTATTGCAAGTTAAAAATTTATTATCAAAAATTGTTTACGCAAAGATACATAATATTTTGGGCATCATTTGTATCTAGTAGAGTGTAAACGTAGTAAATCGAATGCTCGTGTTTATTTCTCTTATTGTGAGCTATACCGATGATATTTCTAATGGCTCCGACAGAAATAAATAAAACAGTACGATGTTTTGTAAAATTATTATTTTATGCTTTAATATCGGATAAGTACATGTGTATTGTAGGATTAACGTTATGGAATAAAAGTGTGGGCCCGAACAAATCTAAGCCAATCTAAATCTAATTTTGATTTAAATAGAAATGAGTTTGATTGAAGTTAAATTTTTCACCAAGCGGGAGCGTAGGAAAGGGTACAACAGATCCCCTCTCCCATCCATGCGTTTGATTTACCCCCATTATATTTGAAAAACCTTCGCAACACGACTCAGACGATGATTTTGACAACATATTGAAAAATTATCAAAATCGGTGGTGGCTTCTCTTTCGTAAATATCTAACATTAGCTGACTAACACGCAGCAAATACTTCATACCATTTTATATCGTATACGAAGATCACAGAAAAAAGAAATAATGCATTATTTGGTATATGTAGAGCTACAGAGATTCGCTTAATACATATGGATTTGTTATAGGTGCATATACCTACGTAAGTATGTATATATGTGGAGATTAATCAAACGATAAGTAAATATACCTATCGAAAGCAATGTACGCAATAGATATATCGCTACATTTCCATCAAATATACCATATATCTCTCGCAACTACAAAAGATAGAAAACAAAAAAGTAGATCAAAGAGAAAATAATAAATGCACGAGTTTTGATAATTTCTCTCCAATCTCTCTTCTATTTCCGTAGTTTCTTTCACCGACATAATACAACAAAGCACATAAATATTGCATAACGAGTGTATGCTCGTGTATTGCTGTTCTGTTCGTTTACGTACCTATACATTTCGTCAAAAACGATGTTATAATTTGCCAAATAAGGAAAACGTTGGGACGATTCAATATTTTATATCGCATTGCATTGCATTTGCCTAATGAATGTCCTTTGAAGCAAAATAATTAATAAAATTCAGTTATAATTAAATTGATATAAAAACATTTTGCTGGTATTTGGATCATTAAAATAGCGAGAATATAAAAAGAGGAGTCAGGGTAAGAGAGAGAAAGAGAGGGAGAGAGAGGGAGGGAGGGAGAGAGAGAGAGAGAGAGAGAGAGAAAGAGCGTCGTCCAGAAAGAAAGACTCGGCGGACAATCACAGAGAAAATCAGATGGAAAGGGAAAAAGAGAAATACAGCGTAGCGAACAGAAAGGCTCCGTACAGGAGGCGAGCATAGAACGCCAACGAGAGAAAAAGCGAGAGCAAGAGAGAACTGTACTCAGTGCATGCAATCTTTTTAATTATGAAAACACGGCTTTGTGTTTCATTTTGTTTTGTCGTCAGGGGCGCTATTCTATTCGGGCCCTTCTCCTTCCTCATCCGGCTGGTTCTTCCTTTTTTTTATATTATAACGCGCGCGCACCGCTGAAGTCAGGAGAGGGTGTGCAGGGCTGGATAGGGTTCAGGAGAGGGGCAGAGATAGGGCAGGGTGAGATTGCTTTAGTAATGAATTACATGGCTTCGGGGTATGTGCCTGTCTGATGCGCTATGCTATACGAATACCGAGCATCACTTTCTGGATTTCGCTACGGCTCCTATCACTAAACTCGCGCACCTTCTTCCTCTACCTCTTCTTCTGCTTACGCTTCTTCTTCTCTTTTTTCTCTTCCTCCCCTTACAGCTCCATCTTTTTCGCGGTCTTTTTCTCTTTCTCCCACTTTTGGTCGGTCACTTTTTGCTTCTTTATTTCCATTTGGTTTTCCCTATTTCCCTAATTCTTATATCCTTTCGTCTCGTTTTATCTTAAATTAGTATATATATATATACTTTGAAATTATACAACTGTATAGGTATATTCAGTTTGATATCTCGAAGAAATAAAATACAAATGACAGAAAATTGGAGTTAGCTGGAACACTTTTTTCTTGAGATAAAGCAGGTATAATATTCTCGCTGTCGGTATTTCCGTGTAATAAACGCTCGATCAAGTTGGCATAAGTACCGAAAAGAAGAAAATTTCTACGCGCTACAATGTTAGATCGCATATAATTAGTGACTAAATATAATACTATTCAAAACAAAATTCGATTATAATTGTGCTTAACTTTTAGTTAATTTATAACATGTAGATATTAACGATGAATTTTGAATACTTTGCCGTATTATAGGAATTACAAACTTCATCCCAACACCACCTAATAAGCATGGCCATTAAATTATAGACGTACCGTTAAATTATTCGCATAAAAACGGTATCTACGTAAGTATAGGTACTCGTAGTTTTTACTTATAACGATTAAAAATATAACTTGTTACCTGCTGATTATACTCCATTAGAAATGTAATTTATTAAAGCCGTTAATCCATTCGCATTCGTAATAATAAATATGTAATCCAAACTAGTCGAATCGCTCAAGTACGTATTTCGAATACAACTTTTAAATAACTTTTGTTTGGGCAAAGAAATTTTATGTTAAACGTTTCAGTCCGTCGTTTTGTTTTCATCCATCTATTTCAGTTTTCATTGCAGCAACAGCATAACGTTCTCGTTCTGTATAGCGACGGTATAATTTCTAGTTATAAGTTATAACCTCGATTCAAAATGAAAGGTGAAAAAATTGGAGCTTGACCAAACGTTAAAATGAATATTAAATAGGTGATGTGACTATTACGAGAAAAATTGCTAACGGGACAAGAAAATTACCTAATGAACAAAGTGGAATAACAAACTACACGAACGAAGGAGAGTTTCGAGAATGCAAATTGTAAAAAGCGAGAGAAAATCTTGAAAAATCAAAATTCAGGTATCAACGTTCTTTGGAGAAAAAATTCTGCGCGGTACGATTTAGTGAATTTTCCACAAGAGGGGTGTGTACTTATCTCCATGGAAGTGGTACCGCCCCTAGAACCGGTGGACCAATCCCGTGATATAAACCAACCCCCGTTCTGCACGTAACTCGGAGCTTGATCGAGGGTGAACTCTAGAAAGGAGACTTCAGTTTTCTCGGTGTCGTCTATCGAGAACGATAAAACGACTCTCTCGCAGTGAGATTCCAGGGTAAAAAGGACGCAAAGCTATATCTTTGTTAGTTTTGCCAAACAACCGACAACTTACAAAAGGATGGCAGGCCCGTATTTATCACCCTTAGGCCCTCAGGCTGACTTGCTCACCGAATATATGTTTGGAAGACGTCGTCAGGTCAGTGTACGTTTCTTTTTTGCTACTGTTTAGCTCCTTTTTTTTATATTTTCGCATATTCGTGCTTGTATTATTAAAAGCAGTTAACTCGTGTTCGAATCTCCTTCTTCTCCCTTCTCCCTCGCAATTTGCTTTCGCTGTGTTCCTTCTTTCATGCACAATCTTCACCGATGCATATTTTGTATAATTCTACCTTTTATTATTATCCAACGATATAATGCTTTATTCCTATAAAAACAACGTGCGATAGAAACATATTCAAAATAACAATTAACGGCAAAAGTGCTGTTTAGCTCGTTTTAATTAGTTATCGCTTAATCGTTATGAAGCAGGTTGTCTTCATTTATTGGGAACCAGTGACTGAAAAATATTGTACACGTACGTAGGTACAAGACAAAAATTTTCTCGTCAGATTCATATCCGTATGTAAACAAATTCTGTCGTTATAAAAGAGCCGTTTAATTCTTTTGCGTATTATTCGAGTAAGTAAAATGTTGATTATCGATTACGATTATGTTCTATTATGTTCTGCTTTACCGTATAAATGAATCATCGATTTATTTCTTTACAAGATTATACCAACTTGGTATATTTGTTTTGCTGGTAATCTAATTGTAAGTTTTTACGCTCAAATATGTAATATGAACTTTGTACCTAACTGAATGTTATAAGATGTTTTTCCGATCGTTACGGACGATTTATTATCGTTAAAGAAAGTTCCAGCACTAACTAGAAGCAGGTACATAATTGACAACTAACTAAAATCAAACTGCGCTGTATTTCGCTGCAATAGCTATCGGCTATTAACTATTCCTACATAGATATATATAACCAAAAAAGTAGAGATAAACATACGTTCATTTATTTGTAACAGATGAGTATCTATACATGAACCATTGTTATACCTAAAATCGTAGTTAAACAATGCGTAAAAACTATATACAATTCTCTACTAACGTATTAATCTGCAAGCACAAGGGATGTAAAAATGAAACGATAAAGAACACGAAGGAACTACTCCTCTGATGATCAATTCATATACCTACAGCTTTGTCAAACGTTACAAGTTATGTAAAAACGTAATAATATACTTCTCAAAATACATGTAATTTCTTCCATAAAAGATTCTTATTAAATATGAAAAATGCTCTAAATGCCAAAAGCTTAACCATTATGCGATTACGTAACAACGATCAACCTCAAATTTATATACCTATACGTAATAAATTCTATAATATAAGGAGTTATAAAAAAAAGAGACTGAAAATGTTAAAAAGGTAATGAAAATATTATATATTCGTCATTCATATATGTATATACCTATCCTGGTACGCTAATGCTTGTAAACTGTATTTCTAAAATAAAAGAATTACATATCGCTTTAATTCACGTTAATACAGAATTCGTAAAATTAATTGGTTATTTTTATTCTTTTATCATTTATGATTTTTATTTTCCTGTCGATTAATTTTATGCTACAGTTCAAAATATTTTCTTGTTATATAGCCTCCATGTATATTTTGTCTGCCTTCCGCCTTCCAAACGTACAAAAACCCTGTTGTTATCTTATCTTTTGATTGATTAGTTATGTATCTGTGTGTATATATATGTATAATATAGATATAGATAGTATATACCTACATATAGTATATGAACGCATGTATTAATGCATAGTAGGTAAACAAGGAAATTAGTTGCAACAGCGTGTAGACATACTACATAAATTAAAAAATCTACTAATATTTATCCAGTTTGAAACTTTGTATATTAAAAGTATGTATGCATGTCATGTTATTTAAATAACATTTCGTTAGGTTTTAGATGACAGATTTTCGGAGGTACAGTCAACGTACCTACTGATATTTATACATATAGAAAATTTAAAAACACAAAAAAATGAGTAAAACTAAAGAAGCAGTTGCTTTAAAACGTAATAATGTGAACAATCGGAACAACGAAAATAATTCGATTGATTCTAACGATATATGTACCTACTTACGATAGCTTTATACTTAATATCAAACATAGAAATTTTCTTATATTTATATGAAGTATGTATTTTTCTGAATAGTAAAGTGAAATAAGTTGATGTAAGGAAATAAGAAAGTGAAGTGAAATAAAATTCAATATAATTTAGTATAATCATGGTCTGTCTGTAATTAAAATTAAACCTAAATTAACGTTTAATATTTTAATATTTTTAGCATTTCCCATTCTTATTATTTTTTTTTTACCAAACCAAACATATATAGCGCATTTTTATTTATTTGACAGGAAAATCAATAGAAATAATTTTTATTATTTTGCAACGCTACTCATGTAGGTATACTATGATAATCTGATCTGACAATGAGATCAACTATGTGATATAAGTTTAGGGACATAAAACGTAGTAGTAAATATTTTTATACGATCATTAATTATTGTTAATCATGTCTGAATAGAGACGCAATCGGACGACTTTCACTCCGCAACAGCTTCAAGAATTGGAGTCGCTGTTCCAGAAAACGCACTATCCTGACGTTTTCCTAAGAGAAGAAGTCGCTCTTAGGATTTCACTTTCAGAGGCTCGTGTTCAGGTTAATAAACATAAATATTTTATTAACCCATAAATAGGTATTCTTCTTTGTTTTTTTTTTCCTTATTATCAAATTAACAGGAAAGTACTTTACTTTTAGGAAAATCATCTTTTAGATGTTGCTTTACGCATAAATCCTTCTTTATACGAAACCGAATTACAATTTATTTAGACACCATGTAAATGTATGCAAGAGATTTTTATTTTTCTCTCCAATCGTTTTTAAATCTGGGATTGACATCGCCTAAAATTTTTTACTGGAATTATCCGAATAATGGAAAAACCATTTAAAAAATAATTCGAAAACTATAGAGCTACTTGAATATTGATGTAACGTGTCTTCAAGTCTGTTTATAAAATATAATTTCCCACAGTTTGATTAGTATCTACCTATATTTAGCTCAAATTCTGTGTCAAAATTTTCTATTCACCCAACTACTATAATTTCTTTCGAATTTGTTGATGAATACAGAACCTTTCAAAAACCTCGTTTGCTACGGCCATTTTATTCTTCGCTATTTGACGGAGTCAAGCTGCACTACGCGTTTAGAGCTTCAAAGAGGTAATATAATAAAACAGAATACTTTATACAGTTGAAAAGATCATCATTTTTGCGGGGGATATTTACAAGTACATGATTTTAGAATTATATTATTGTAACTAAATAAAAAAAGTGCTTATTTTTATATAAATTACAGAAGCAACGCTAATATTTCATTACGATTTATAGCGAATATCGATCTATATTTTATGGTGAATAATTTTTTCTAACCATCGATCTACACTCGAATAATTTGTTCCGTAAGGAGCATTAATGTTAATTTCCATGTGGGTAACATTTAAGCAAATAGTTAATAAGAAAATATTTGATCAGCGATAGAAACATTGGTAATAGACTAAAATGATAGGTATTAAAAATTGTATTTATAATATGACAAGAAAACGTTCAAAAACCTATTTCTATAATCGATACACGTGATTAGTAAAATAAAATCTGCAATATTATTTTACAAGTCCATCTAAACACAGCTAAAATATCATAAAAAATTAAATAGTGCTAAATTATTTAACTAATACATTTGCCGCCTGTTTGTTTTACTATAAACCATAAAGTCTGTAGTATCTACATTTTACAAAAATAAGTTCCTATCGGTATTTCATAATGTGTATGTAGTTACCTTTCAGCTGAAATACTTATCTTATTTATGAAATAATAACGTGAATTATTTGCTATTTTAGGTTTGGTTTCAGAATCGGCGAGCGAAGTGGCGGAAACAAGCCCGATTGCAATTGTTGCAAGATGCATGGAGAATGCGATGTTTGGGATTAGGAAGTGCAGCACCCCTTCTTTTAAGGCCGCCACCTACAGCATCTTTGGAACGACCTGATGCTGCGACACCACCACCCCCGCCTCCGCCACCTCCGCCGCCTCCGCCGCCTTCAGCCTCTGCTTCTACCAACGGACCACCTATAACTATAACGGCGAGCAACGCGGACAAAATACCTGACGCTTCAACTTTATCCGTTTGCAGAGATTACAGGATTCTTCCACCTCCTCACGGGTAATAAAATTACTTTCCTTAATCGTATTCTACTTTTACTAATTCAAACATGCAAATAGTAGAACAAGAATTTACGCAAAACGATATAACGCAGTCGTAAAATCAATGGACAGTGTTGAAATGTTGAGTATCGAAACGTATTATTTATTACATGGCATAAACCCAAAACTCTCTCTCTCCTAACTGTTCTTCCCTGCCTTTCGAAAGTAGATACACGTTCTAATCCTAATACCTTACATATCCCTATATTTAATGAAAGATCATAACTCACATCAGAATATTAATTTACAAATAACTTTTGCAGCCTAAAATTTAAATGTTTCTAGGAAATGGATTTACTACTGAATGCGGCTACATCAATGGATAGCCTTCTTAAAACTTCAATTTACAACTGCGCTATGCCGTTTCTATCTAGTATCTAAGTATACATAGGCGTGTTTTAAATTAGACTTTCGATTGATTAACTTTTACATTTAATTTTCTTAATATTCGACAGAGTATGTGAATATGCCGTATCCTCGCGTATTTTCGACATTTATGTTTCAATTCAAATGAAAAAAATTCGCACACATACGCACCTGTCGTAGCAAAACCATCAATCTTATATAATATAAAGAAATAATACTATTCGAAATTCGAAGTTAATAAAGGATTAAGAGGAAAGTTCTTAATTCATTAATTGTACGTTATTTCAGCTTTTGAATTGTTTAAACTTTTCTAATAATAGCTACTTTATGTAAAGGATACAGTAATTAATAATGTTACATAAAAGCATTTCATGTTACATTGCTCTCAATACTATAGAGAAAATTATTGTTCCAACATACTGAAAAGGTTACAAAAAAGATCGGTCATCTTGTACCAAGTTTTTTAAAATGATCTTTAGAATGCAAACATGAAATTTCGATTGATCAAGTTTCCAGTTTAACACGCGATATAAATTTTTATCTTAAATATTTAAAAATTCATCGATACGAGGAAATTGACGCATCTTTCTAATAATTAAATCTATTGTAATATAATATAATCTAATTAAATTTGTAAAGTTGAAACAAATAAGAAACAAACGATATTTATTGATGCGTAATTTTTTAATTATATATTTAGTGTTTCTATGACATATGATAGATTGGAGAAAAACTTTCATTAACTTCGATGAAATAGATATTTTGTTCCATAACAAAATGAAACATTTCATTTATTGAAAATATGTAAAAGATAAAGAAGAATACAAGAAAATAAGAATAAGGGATATTCTTCCAAATACTATATACATACATAAGTACATAGTAGTGGTGAACGCTAATAAATATGAATTGTGTACTTAGTATCTACAATATAAAAAATATGCATAAGTATAAAAATGTTTGTGATTCCTAGTAGGTACACATAATTTACGAGATTAGATGTATCTATGTCCATACATTCAGATATTGAATTAATGTATTCGTTATAACTGTAACATACCTATGCAATATACCTGTTTATGTAAATGCGGAAAAACATTTTATTTTTATAACTATGTGCACTAGCTTACGACTTTTTACATATTAATAGTATTTATATATGTGTGATAATATGTATTTTGCACTTTTATCCCTAAAATTTCGTTCTCATAGAAAGGACAACTATTACATTTCAGATATTCTCTGACCTGTGAAAAGTCTCCAGAAAGAATGAAATGTGGTTGTGGTTCTCCACCAAGAATATGCGGCAGTCCAGTAGAAAGAGACATCAATTTAACCGCTAGAGATAGGCCTCAAGAGGCTGAGATGGATCTCACCGTGAAGGGTCCACTCAGGCACACACCGACCGCTACTTTATTCCATCAGCTACCCCAACAAGAACTCAGTCCATCGCAAAATGTCGACGAACCTTTGGACGTTACACTTAATGCTAACAAAAACAATTAATTGTTTCTTGTTACGTTAGCTTTATATAATTCAGTTTCTCACTCGCGACTTACTTATTATTTCTTCACTTTTTCACTCGAAAGAATCAAATATCTACAATGGACAAATCAGCTGTTGAAAGATCTTTGACCTAAAGGTACGTCGTTAAAATTTCAAATAAAAATGCTACTTGCAATTATATTAAAGTACTCAAGTAGTTTGTTTAAAATTGAATATTTCTCCACAAGTAACTTTCACTTTATATTTGTAACATTATTATTTTTCGATCTTAACAATGTTACAAGTGCTTCGCTAGACACGGTATTTTAGGTAATCTCACTAAAAATCCTTATATATTCTACATTCTACATTCTCTTCTCGCTCAATGTTTTACAAAATTACGAAATATCTCAATCATTATTTATTGTATGTTGTGTAATTTTTATTATCTCATATATTTTTATTGGGATAAAAAAATATAGTTTATTTTCTTTTCTACATAACTAGAAATGTACATATAATATATATATGTATTCTTCATTGTCTTTACTAAATTATATTCATTGATATAATGTATTATTAAGAATGATAATTGATTATATAAAATATACTATTTATTTTCTTGTTATAGTCGAAACGTTTCTTTCTTTTTAAAAAATATGTGAGAAGTAATAGATTTTGTAAAAGTTATGTGGTTTTAGAAGCACATGGTAATGAACAAACTTTTTTCTATAAAACAAGCGTTCTAAAATACACTAACCATTTAAGCGATTATGTCGCATGCGTTAAAACTGAACTCAATTCGCATTCATAAAAAGAATGAGGGATATAATCGGTTTATAAAAATTTATGTCGAGTACGTTGTACTATGAGATTGTTCTGCGTTGGTACCTTTCAATATCTCATCACACTAATCGTCTTCTTTAAACTTATTTTTTCCTGTTCAATAATAAATTCAGCCCTCAAGATACTGTATTGATTATAATGGACATACATACGTATACGCTAGTGGAAGAAAATTCGTGCCACTGTGAAGTACATTCTACACTTTCAGCGATGAACCACAACTATAACGTTCGCGGGGTTAACGTCAGTTTTATTTTTTACAATTACATGTGTAGTTATTACCACCTAGTCATAATTTTATTTTGTTATTAATAAAAATTGCCTACTAAAATAAATTCTATGCTTATTTACATTTTACTGCTAATGACGTAATGTTCTTAATACATTTTAAATCGTATGATAAATACGATCTGAAATTACAGGACATACACAGGAAGCACTTTTTTAAAATTCTAAAAATAAAATAGTGACCTTGTAAGGGTTACATATATTTACAATATTATTACTATATTTACATTACATATATGTTACATATATTATTTCATGCAAACATTAAATGCTTCTTACGTTCGTATAATATATATAATATATTACATTTTTAAATTGTTACCGTCTATTAATTCGACTGTTAATAAAAGACTAATGTAATAATAATTATAAAACGATAATTATACTTTTACGTCAATTCAGTTTTACCCATATTGTAGATATTATGAAGTTGAAAGTGCTGCTCAAGTATAGTAATAAATGTAGCATGAAATAATTGACTGTCGTTTTATCAGTATCTCACTTTTCGCTGTGAATGCATACTATGGATACGTGATGAATGGAATGATGATTTTTAAACTGCTTCAACCATCCTGTGCTCGTGTGAAAGTTGGATATGAATTCTATTTCTTCTTGTAATTGTGCCGCTTTGTTCCGAAGCACTAGAACCGTTAATCACAGAACCGTTCCCTAATCATTTTTTGCTCCGAAAACCATCAACCTACAAACGATTATCTCATTATTTATTCTGTGTTCTACTGACCTTTCTACCTTGTTATGTAACATGTATTATATTGTCTCAATCGTATGTTGTTAGTAAATTGCGAGCTTATTTTTATTATCTCACCACTTTCGTTCCGCTTTTATATTACTCTTTGAGAAATTCTATTATTTCTGATGACGTAGGACAGCTTTCATCAGACCGATTCTTCAGTTACCATGATGCACTTTAAGTATCATTTTGAACCTATAGAATAAATCAAAGTGTTTTTTGGTAATTTTAATAAAGAATTAAATAAATCAAAATGTTTTTCCTTATTATATATTATATACATATTCTTTTGTGCTCATAATTCACAATGGTTAAATTTCAACATTCTGAAACTCTTCTCATACTTGTTTAATTTTATGGATTATAGTTTATATACTTTTTACGTAGTAAGAAGTCTCAAAGCACTATTCTCTAATGGTCTAACGATATCCACATGTTATTAGAGAGAAAAATGTCTACATTCTGATATGTTTGTCTTTTATATATGATTTTTCACTGACTAAAGTTGTAAAATATTTACCTTTTTCACAAAACCTCTATATTTTCCTTAGCTAAATGGTAATTTTTTATTTGTTAAAATTTTGTGCCACTGATGAGAGCAAAAGTGTATATTGCTTTTTTATAAGAAATTATTGATTTATTACTTGTAAACTTCAATCACACAAAAGCCTTAAGAAAAGTAAATACATAAAATGGTGACAAGAAAAAAGCATAAAATTAATACTAAAATTGGTACTTATGGATATGTATGAATACCTTTCACCTTTCGCTATGTTAGTAATAATCATCAATTCTGAGATAATATACACTGTATTTATTCGTTGCATATGTTAATTATTCTTCATTTATTTTTCATTCATTTTTCATTATATTTTATGGTGTTTCTTTTGCTTTAACTTTTAAATTTTCTTCCATTCCCCATTGGATATTTTAACAGCGTAATGAATTAACAATGCAGGATATATAGACAAAGAAAACAAAAGATTTAAAGGATAGATCTGTTTTTATGGATATCCTTGATCTTTTTATCAAATTCTATCCTTATTTTAAAGCAACCCCTCAGGTATCATTTAGTTGTAAATTAGTTCATAGTTAATCAATTAAGCCTTTAATATCTGCTTAATTTCTTTCGCGTTCTTCTTATTTTCAACCTTTTTATTTCATATAAGTACGAAGGTAGATAAATATTATATTGTATTATGTAACTATCATTTTTTATAATTCGTGTATTTTGTATGATTCTTCTTACAAAATGCAGCAATATTTATTGTTTAATCTTATTGAACATTTATTCTTCTCTATGATTTGTACGAGGTAAGCTGCTGGTATGCATCATCGTTTGAGAATCTTACATCACATTCAGGACTCTTCGTTATATTTTCTCCTTGTGATTATATCAAACTGTTATATCAAAATTGTTATACAGAAACTTTTGAGACATTTTAGAGACATTTCATGATAAATATTTTTTTATGAGTAAGAAGTGCCTGTAAGGTTTGAAGGTAAAACTATTTCTTTTTTGTTTTCGTTTAGATATATTTTTTTAGATAGATGTATAGTCAACTCCAAGACGGACACATAAACTTATAGTATTTAGTATCCCAAAGTTATTCAAGCTTGTTGTTACATGAATTCAAAAAAATAACGTTAAGTACAATCGCTGTGTACAAGTATTGGGTCCCCTAGAAAGTTCGTTCCGATCTACATTTCGATTCGATATACATTTGTTGAATTATATAGGTGTCATTTTGTTCCACAACCTTTCTCCATCTTTCACGTAATTTGAATATTCCATCCTTCCAGAACCTTTTTCGGCGAAAAACTTTTCAATATGATCTTTCATGTCGACCAAATTCCTCAAAGATCGGAACGAACTTTCCGGGTGATCCAATACAAATATTTTCCTGATCTTCCTGTTCTTTCACTACATAAGACAATATCTAAAAAATAAAACAATTAAATATTATAATAACTTATTTTATTCACAAATAGTTTTTAAACCCACTTTTAATATTTTCAATACAAAAAGATATAAATATGAACAAGTAGTATTAAAAACTAATGATAGTATATCGAAACAGGTAATAATGAGTTGATAATAACTCATATGATATACATACAGAAACATTTCTTTATTATATATCTCATAATATAGAAGGAAATTTAATTCTAGTATCTTTATATAAAATTAATAAAGCAAACAAAACAAATGATACATTTAAGGCAGTGAATTTAATATTAATGAATAAATATTAATCTTTGTTTTAGTATGAAATTATTATACATTAATTTATAATAGTAAAATATTCTATAATGTAATGTTGGAAGAAGGAAACTAATTTTAGCACGTAGTAGGCCTTTAGGAAACATTAACACACTTTTTAAATTCGCAGAATTACTTTTTTTTTTAGTAAAAATTATTAGGCCTGTTGAATATATTGAAGTGTCTCGATATTAATATAATATTCAGTCTTATGTTGCCTTTCTACTATTTTTCTCATCAATATTTTATGTCTCATAAACGTATGCAAAAGCTCCTGAAAGTAATGAATATATTAAAATAAATTTAATGTCAGTATCATAATAAAATAAAACTGACAATAAAATTTATACGTCTTACTTTGAAAAATCGCTACTTTTCTCTATAATATGTTCAAATTCAGCAAAGCTAAGTGCACCATCATCGTCCAAATCTGCTTCATCAAGTATATATTGGAGAACCTGCTGCATATCTGTCTCGTTTAATCTTTGTGGAGCAGTAAGTCTATCTACAACTTGTCTTAAATCTCCAATACCAAGCATATCATCTCCATCAAAATCTGTATACAATATAATTCAATCAATAGATTAAATTTATAAAAAAACTGACAAATGAGATGTAAATATTACCGAATATTCTGAAAGCATGTTCTGCTTTTACAGCTTTTGGAGCTGCATCACTAAAAACAGACATCATGTCTAAAAAATCTTCGAACGTACAATCTCCATCTTGACTAGAACTGAAAACTTTACAAATCCGGTCTCCGAAAGGATTTGCTCTTAATTCAGGATATTGTAAGATTTTAGACATTGGAAGTTTTGCATTTCTATTATGACCAACCTTCTCTGGGGCAAGTGCTTTAAACTTTTGGTGTGCACTGTCATACAAAATCAAAATTTAACACATGAATTAGTGACTTTCAATATATAGACTGTTAGTTTAAATACAGAAATATGAAAAGTTGCTAATAATACATAAGAGTATAAGAACTGTTCTTAATTCTATGATCATAATAACTATATAGGAATAACCACAATCATAAAATTATTAATATTTTATTGCATGTTCTGTATGTACGTGTCTGTGATACAATTAATAAAATATTGAACATTAATGGTTCTTAAATATAATAAATACAAATGTTGTATGCCTGAGAGTAAAATATTTTTACAAAATAATCAGAATAACATAAAATATTTGTATTTGAAATACGTATAAAATATCACATTAAAACAGATCTATTCTTCATTTTGAAACATATATGTAAAATACAAAAGTAAATCTGTTTTTTATTTTTCATAAATACATTCAAATACATTACATCGAAAGACTAAAGATTTAAAGAAATATCTATGTTATTATTGTAAAAAAACACAATATAAATACCTATGCATCTTCTTTTTTCTAATGTTAAATAAACCAATGTGTTAGAATAATCATTGTATATTTATAACTATTACAAGAAGCTATTAAATAGATATTATTTAAATTATTTAAGTATACTTACTGCAGAACTTCTTTTTTCGTAAAATATGTCAAATCCTATAATATAAGATAAGATTAAATAATTAAACAAAATTCATGGATATTGAGTTATTAAGAAGAACCAAATACCTGGTAATCTTGTAATTCTTCTTCAGAAAATTGACTTTTACCTACTCCCATCTTTTATGGAACTCAAAAAATTAATTTACTACCCTCTACACAATTACTAATCAATAATATTTATTTTTTCAAAGCATTAGATTTATGATCCCCTATATTAATGTTATGCTTGTCTTTAGCGCCTCGAACGATCGATAAATTTCTTTTATCTAAAGAGAATACTATTCATCTGTAGATAATACAAGATGATATCCACAATGAATAAATATACTGTTTTTTAAATAAATATCGATTAATATCGTATAACAGGAATCTGAACATATCAATTTCGTTACTACAAATTGGTTTATGTGAAAGATATGAAAATTATTATTTAAATTTAAGATAGTTCATGTATATTCATTTACATATACACGCTGATGTTTTAGATATAAGTCAATATATATTAAGATTGCATTCAAATCATATTGAAATTCCTATACATTGTTATGTATAATATAGTATCTATAATAATGTAAGAATAGTTTACTTATTCTATTGTAACAAATACATAAATTTTTTTGATACAGTTACAATTAATATGAGAACCTTATTTGAAAGATTTTTACATTGAACAATTCAAATTATTCGAATATTTAAAATTTGTCTGTTTTAATCGTCCTTTGTTTATTTCGGTCTGATTGGTTCCAATATAGGGACTTGTGTCATACTTCTTGTGTTGGTTTGTAGTTACGTTGGAATAGTTACAGTTGGTTACACACAATGGCAAGTTGAATTTGCGCCATTTGTCAAAGTTCATTAATATTTCTGTGCAATTTGTGTTTTTTTTTTGTTTCTATTTTCTGTATTATATGATGTAAACACTAATCGTCGAATCTTTCCTTATAACTTGTACAACTTAAAATACTTCGTGCCAAAGTTATTTCTAAATTATATAAAGTGCAGTGACATAAATATTGAATAAATTAAAAGAAGGTTAAGAATCGGCTTATTGTAAAATTTTAACCTATATAATTTGCTTTTTCTTCGGTTAGTTATTAGTGGACCTGATTTGTTCTATTTAATTACATTAAGTTCAATTATTATAGTTCTATTCATTTCTATTTATATTGCAGTCTGAATTAGCAGCCAGTTTGTAAGAAGACATTGTAACATGGTTCAACAATATCAGTCACCTGTCAGGGTGTATAAGCATCCTTTTCCGCTCGTAATGATGGTGCGTTTGTTGTATATCTTTTTATTTCATTATCATTATTTATAGCAACCTATATTATTTTTTAACTTACTGAATTACATTTAGTTTACGCTATATCATATATGTGATGTGTATATTATGTACATATTATGTGTAGTAAGGATTATATTATGTGTGTATATATGCAAATTAATAAGATGAACTATACATAATTTCAAAATTTGGAATTAGAAAACATGAATGCGTTATGTCGTATGAAGTTTGTTAATAATTTACAGTTTGTGTAGATTAAAATGTTATATTACCGCTGTATATAATTACTTACAAAAATCAACATATACACAATACAGAAATCTGTATGGTTTAAATAACATGAGAAATAAAGAGATCTTTTTGTAAATAAAATTGGTTGTGGGCATATGTTAGTAATTAATCATTCAATAAAAGCATAAGAATTATATTAATATAATTTTATTCACTGAAATAAGCTAGATATAAAAATAATATTTGCTACTACATAGCCTCATAATGCTATAAAATTCTTTGTGCGTGTGATTGTGAGACCTGTATTTTTTTTTAATAATTTTTGATCTCGTGTAAATTGAATATATTAATTTTAACTTTATTGAGAAATATTACATTATTCTATAAATTTTGGTTACAAATCTTTTTGCAATTCCCAACAGTTTGTTCTATTTGCTATAGAAATATATGGTTCCTTTTATGCTGTCCTATTATTATAACCGTCATCTTGTGGTGTCCAAAACAGTTTCCATTGAAATAATTTCCTTACTTTTCAATAGCATATCAATTGTTTTTCATTTTAGGAATAATTTTAATTTGCCTGATTATATATTCTCCACTCGTTTTAGTTATAACATTTTTCTTTCCTTGTTCTGTCTTATTATACAATGTCTAATTGTATCTATAAATATATGTATTTCTTATCTTTCATATAGTAGTGTAAGCTCTATTTATTATGTCTTACAAATTTGCGCTGAAAGTATAATTTTATCATTAATTTCCATGTTGAAATGTTAGTCTCTGGTTTGTTTAAAGCCATAATGCAAACTTTTATTAATATGTAAACGAACAGAAATGATTATTGAACATAACATAGCGTAAGTTAAATATATGTTTTGGTGCTTTAGAAAATGCAGTTTTTAAGTAACTCTATCTATATAACAGTCGATTCAATTTTTGGCAACAAAATGTACATATCATTTTATTTTAATGAATAAGATCATATTAATATAGCTGTATATAGTATTAGATTATCCCAAAAACTCAAGGTTGTCCCAATAGAACAAACTGTATCATATCTAATTCAGTAAAATAATATAAACAAAAAATGTTGTGCATCTATTATTTCCTTATATTTTCTTGTAAAACGAAAGAAACTTTTGGGACAACCTAATAATTAATACATTGAAGTTATTAAAGATGTAGTTGATTCATTCATACTATATAGTATTTCTATTATAAATTATTTACTATTTAGTGCATGTTAAAATACAACTTATTTTGAAATAATTACATTGTTTTAATAAAAAAGCATTTCAGATGCTAGCATGAGCAAAATAATTGATTTTATTTCATTTATATATTTTTAATAGTGTTGATATAAAGATTTTTATAAATGCCTATTAACTAGTAAATTAAATTTATTTTGAAGAATAGGTAATTCTCTTTTAGTGTAATTTTTAAATTACAAATATTTTATAATGCACATTTATAAAAATGTTACAAATAATTAAATTAAAATAATTTGTAATGCACATTTATAATAGATTGTATTTAATAGCATACACATATATGTAATATATAGTGTTCTATATTCATCATCATCCTAGGTTAAAATCAAACTCATATTTTTAATTTTATAGTATATTAGGCTGCATGGAAGAATTTATGTGTATCTATTATAATGCCTTTCATTATAAAACGATATATATTCTATTCAAATGATTTATTTATTTATAGCACGGTTTACACATGTGATAACATTATTATTAATGTTGTTATAACATAAATGTATTTTATATATTTTTCACACATTTTAATTTGCCTTTATTATCTGTTTTGTGATATAAATAATATTTTCCCTTCTTTCTAACTGCTGAAACATCTAATTCTTATATTGATTCAGTATATTATTATATTATGCTATTATAGTTATATTATATTATTATATTATAGTTATCTGGTATAATAACCTCTATATGTTTAAATATACATACTATGAATATATTTCAATATTATATTATATTGTTATATTATAGTTATATTGATACAATAACCTTTATCAATAGTGCATATATTTAAATATACATATTATGGATGTATTTCAATATAATTGAATGTATTTAGGTACGTTATAGATATTATTTTCCTAATAGGAATATGTAACCTTCAGTTTTAATATATCCAGAATGTTTGTGATAATTTATTTATTGTTGTACAATTCAACACCATCTTGTCAAATATTATAACAGGTTTAGTATATCATATTTGAAAATTGTTGTTTAGTAAATATATTTGACTATTAGTTGCCATCATGGAATATAATAATTGGATAGTAGTATTGCCTCCAGAGGTGTGCAAGAACCCGAAAATATCGGGTCGGATCAGGTCGAGAAATTTTTTCGAGGTTGGATCCGGCCCCGAAAGTATCTTGAGACTCGAGACAGTCTCGAGAACCCGGACGATATTTCTAACAACTAGCTATATAGTGCTTGCCCATTCTATAACAAAGCTAGTTGCAAAACATTGTTCGAAGACGTTGTTTTCGAAATTGTCGGGAATTCCAATATTTTCGAGTCTCGAAATACTTTCGGGAACCGACCCGATCTCTGCTCGACCTGTTTCGAGCATTGGGTACCCGCACATCTCTAATTAACGAGTGCTGGACGTAGAATTTTCAATTTTTCGTGCATTTCTTCGATATATTGGTAATATATTTCGGCTATGATAGTCTCTTTTAAAATGAGTAGTGAAGTACTCCAGTTATATTCCACTAATTGTTAACAATATCTTCCGAGGATAAAGTGACAAGGTTTCGGAGCATGAACAGTCAACTGATCTTTATCGAATTACTTCGAAGATCTTTTTCGATTATCGTAAAGAACTTACTGTTCAATGTTGATAGTAATGCGATTAAAAAATGGCTCTCAATTACATGTGGTTAATAACGACGAGTACACATTCAATCACTGTAGCCCATATCTTGACATTTTTTCACATGACGCGACGCGGCGTCTCGTCGGTACGAGACACGAACGGTTCGCGGTATATCGGACATAATTTTTCGACGACATCTACTTTAAACGGAATTATTGAAAGTAAGTTATTCTTCATAAATTTTCGTTTCATTCTGAGGTTCAAGGTCAACTGAAGAGGTCACCTTTTTGTAGGTAGTTGAATTCGTTCTCTTAGCGGCTGCTACGAAATGTAAAAAATATATAAGATAACTGTTAAAAAACTCAAGATCATCATGATTTCTTAGATACTATAAGGCATCAACAAAACACAATGTATTCATCTGATCAGAGTTCTTAAATACAATAAATTTCACTTCAAACATTTTTTGATAAAATCAATAGATAACGAGTTATTTCGAGCGATAGTTTTTACTGACCCTGTGTACATATATACTTTATATGTTTATATTATAAATATGTACATGACATTATTAATTAATAGAATATGATATAGAAATAAAATGATCTTGTAAATCTTAAGGACGTGAGATATTGAATGCGAAAAAGTTGAGTAACAAGTTTAAACTTTTTAAAATATCTATAAATATTACAAAATTAAATATCTCAAATACATATAAGTACTATCGACTTGTATTTGGTGTTTATGAACGTTTCTTCCTTTTGTATTTTTAAGCGAATTCTATTAATCTATTATATTATTTCTATCAGTAGTTTAAAATTTTCTATTTAATTCTGAAAATCGAATCGATACAGTGCATTAATATCATATTGGCGAGACATTTTATATGTGTAACTCGTAATTAACCAAAATTCGAATATTAAAAATTCGTCGAAAAAAGAGAAATGTCATTTACATATCTTTCATATTTTACAATTTCTTCAGTTTAAATATTCACATTTATGTATGCACATGCATTCTTGTATTTACCTAATTTTCAGTTTAATTTTTAAATGAATGCTATAGAGTGCATCTGTTATTTTCAAGAATAATACGTTTAAGCGTACACGTCATAAAAAAAGTAAGGATATTTCTAATAATTTTGCAATATTCCTTGTTTTGGTACGTCACACATACAGTTTCAGCTGTTTAATTTAGAGCTAATTAATCCTTCAAAGACAGTAACAAAAAGTAGAATACCATTTAAATTGCATTTCACTATATCTCATTTACTCTCATTGATTCTCACTCTCATCATCAATTCAGATCCAAGAAAGCAAGCGGCAAGTAAGAGCAGACAATTCCTGACGTACCTACCTCCCTCGTTAACTGTCGTGGTGAGAGCTTGCAAGCTCCTGAGGCTGCGACAGCTAAGTTAGGCATCAACGAACAATGGACATATCTCAGTAAGCAAATCAGAATATGAAACTGTCACAAACAATGCATGAAAAATTTGAAAATTGTTATACAATTACCTTCGTAAATGAGCTTCTTGGTGGACGGTATTCTGTACTTCAAATTATTGACACTGATAATAGTGTTATATTAAACTTATGATTATCATATTCTCTCATACGTTGTGTGCAAAGATACAGGATGGAATGTCTATATAAAAAGAGATTACGGACATAAAAGATAAATATTGAAACTGAAGTATTTTTATCTCAAAAAATCTCAAAAAAAGAGTTAAAATTTTTAAAAATTCAATTTGGAAATTTTGTAAACATAAACGAAGATTATTTAAAAAAAATGTAAAGCAGTGAGGATAAACATATTTATTGTTCGTTTCTAAAGCGATACATAGTCTTGAATTTAGAAATGAAATTTTGCCTCGTAAGAATAGTGGTGTGAAATACTTTCTGCATTCACAAGTTAATTAGCTAATTATTTAAAAAAGGGAGCCCCAATTCTAGTTTTGTTGGATTTCGGATATGTTACAGAGGGGAGGGCCCTGAGTTCTGAGTAACACGTACTTCGTCCGAGGCGTGGGATCATCGTAATTCAAAAGTTAGATTAGGTTAGAATTTTTTGAGGATCTGGATGCTCGGCCCCCGTATCTAACTTAACCTAAACTAATCATACCTTACTGCTATTAGGATAGCAATCCTATTGGAGTAAATGTAATGTAAAAAGTACCATTTTCTTTTTGTCACAACTTTCGAACCACGAACGTCCCATGCCTTGGACAAAGTATATGTTATTCAGGACTCAGAATCCTCTCCTCTACAACATATCCGAGATTCAATAAAATCGGAATTGAAGCTCCTCTTTCTGCATAATTACCGTTAATTATTCTGTTATGACTCGTTAAACTCATAACCAGTACTGTTTAGAACCAGCATTGATCAATTTTAAATTAGAAGAAGAATGATATAGTAATATTAAAAATACAGTAATACCTCGATAATTGCCGGACACGATGTTCCTTCTAATTTCAAGGTCTTTATCCCCAATATTGCAGGGAGTTCCGCTCAAGGAGTCCCGATGTTCCCTTTGACATATTGCAAGGCTCGACGGCTAAGTAGTATAATTTGATCTGAATTCAAATGTCAATGAGAAGATACTAATTCAATAATGAAAATTTTTTATCTTTGGCTTTTTTTAAATTAAACTTTTCCTAATGTATTTGTGATACTTTTCTAATTATAGTAAGATGAAATACGGCATCTTAAACGGCAATGAAGTACGGCAATCTTAAATCACATTTACATACATACTTAACAAGCAAAAGAAAAATAAGTTAATTTTATTAAATAAGTAATAAATAAATATATCGTGTTTGGTCTTATTTTAATCAGAAAATTTTCAGAATTACACTGATGAAAGTTCTATTCAACAAAAATAAAAAATCAACATTTCATTGTTGCACTAACATTGTTTAACTAACATTTTCACGCGCGCTGTTCTTCACTACGTTTGGCAAAACAACGGGTCGTACCAATATTTATTGTTAAAATCAAAATAATTGGCGATCGTGTGTCTCGGCTTTCCGGCAATTATCAAGACATTTATTGTATTATTTACTAAAATTTACCTTTAAATGTACGGTTATCTATTCCATTTCATAATTAACTCTATAGCCCATCTTTTTTTTAGTAATTTGTGCTAATCATATGCCTAGGAAAAAAATCAGAAAGTGTATAAAAACTGGAGTTGTCCAGTTTGAGTTCTAAGAGATTTAACTATCATATGAAAACATTGTAGCAATGAAGTGCATTGCTATCTACTTGGAGAAAGAACGAATTAGATAGTGTTTAGGATTATTTGCTATTTTTACCAAAATTTTACCAAAATTTACTTGATCAATTTACTAATATGTGCCCCTGTTTTATTATTTAATTTTGTGTTTTATATTTTACGGATTTTGCATGAACTATTAATGTCAATGTATAACTGTTATATAAGTTCTCACAGATGTTAATTTTGTTTGTAGGCATATGAACGCAGATTTCCTACTTGTCCAAAAATTCCTGTTTTTGTCGGTTGCGAGATAGTTTCAGACGAAGAAAGTAAAAATGGCTCAATTAGAATAACAGAACGACGCTGTAAATTAAATGTTGAAGCACCGTATATTTTAAAAAAGGTATGTATGTAAATATATGTATATGTATAATATAGTATGTAGTTGCTTTTTAGGTTTTCTATATCGGATGATATAGGTTGGCTGGGTCAAACAATTTTTCTATTCTTCTCATAGATGGAATGGATAATATGGAGCGTTCTTGTTTTTTATAGATTGTTTCGGTGTCTTTTTCCTTTTTCGTGGTTCTTATTGATTCTGAGAGTTTAAAGATTAAGTCGCTTAGTTGTATCGGCTGGAAGTGAGAATCTTCTCACGATATCAATAGCGATCTTTTAATCCCGGTTTTATTTATACTTGGTTCTTCTGTTTTGTCAGTTTGACGTCTTTAATGTTCCAGGAAATCTGAAGGAGATTTGGACTTGTGGTAGTCTGAAAGCTATCTATAGCTACTATTCTCGTTTGTGTCGTTGTTATTTTGGGCATCGTTTAGCAATGTATCTCTTCTGTTTGCACATGAAGCTGCTCTGCTACCCTGTGTAGGTGAAAATTTTGTTTTCAGTGAACGACCTTCGTATCATTTTAGCATCCTCTGGGTATACATAAACTTGTTGTCTCAAGCTAAGTATACGTGAAAATTCGGTATCAGAGATTCCTACTTTTACATATGTTGTTTTCAATCAAAGTTTTATGTTGTGTTTTTTAAACATATCCTGGATTGTACAGTTGGAGATTATTGGTGCAATGTTCAAAAGTATGATCCGATGTGGGACGAATGTCTATGTTCTTATTATTTGTTGTTATTGACCTATATTTCGACGTTTGGTTTATAAGGGTTATTTTTTTGTACAAGTACATGCAGACTCTTTTATTCGAAATTCAATAAATATTTTATTGATTTAGGTCCTATTATATTTCCGATGGCTCAAGCATATTTTTTGATTATGCCTTGATCCTTAGTCGGTGTGTATTCATATTTTATGTCATTCACGTAGGAAGTTTTCCGTTTATGATTTAGGTTCTTTGCTCAGTGATCGACTAGGTGAGATTCCTGTACTCATAGATAATTCTCTCTGATAGTTCTCTGTTTCTACCATGATAATATGTATGGTATACGTATATAGAAGCAAGGAGTCAGGTGTAGTGGTATTGATATTACTACCACTACCCTAGTATCACTAATATTAGCACCATCTCTTTCGCTGCCACTATCACTTGCTTCAGGATGGCGCATATTGGAGATACGTGATATTATCAAATACGTCCTATCGCGATGGAAGCCAAGGCAAAATTGTTAAGGATGTTATTTGCGTAGTTTATAGGTTAAACTTAAAAAAATATTTAGTATATGCGCATACATAGATTATCTAAATAATTCGTTAATTTATATGAATAAAAATATGCTTTAGAAAAATGTTATTTGATCGCAGAAAAGATATCTGATCATTTTATAGTTGGGTCACCTTCTTAATCGCAACGAGATGTTTCAAGAAATGTAAAATAATCTAAAATATAATAGAAGTATTATTTCGTCGAGTAATCTACATAACAATCGATAATCACTTCAAATATGTAAAACTTATATGCTGTTTATTCATAAGAGTAAGAGTAAGATACATTTTTTAGTAATATACATATAAAACACCAAACATTACATGTATACAACATTTAACCGATATCTTTTCGTTCTTCTCTAGAAGTTTTTACTCTTGTCGTTTGTTTCAGATCATTGGAGTAGATTTTGTATACTTTATTCAAAGGAATGTTTTAAATAGACGAAATAGCGTTCTAGAAATAGAAGCGTATAATGAAAGTTTTTCATCCAGAGTATCGGTTATCGAAAAGTGCAGATATTTTGTAAGTATTTAGCATAATTTAATCATTATTTGACATTTTTATTGCTATTTCTAACATATTTTGTTTCTGTATATAATATGTCGTATTTATAATTTGTGAAAAAATGTTATATGATGTAATTAAAGAACTTAATTTGGTTAAACTGAGTAAGTTTTACGACAAACATTTCATAAATAAATGATTTGTATAAAAGTTACAAAAAGAATTTGTTTAATAATTTATCTTTAACAACAGTTCAATATATGTAGCTATGAACATATTTAGTGAATTGCTTGTGTTTTGGTTTAAAATAGAACATTTGCAAAATTTAAGAACAATCTTCTATTTAATAATTCATAAAATACCTAATCCTAATTATTATATTTGCGGTACTATTTTAGCACGCGTTACTAATTATGTATCTATTAAAGAAGAGAATTATTATAGAATTATTATAGAATCTAGCAACAGAATAGATAAATGTTTAACTTTGATTAAACTTCGTTTCATTTTTCTATCATATTTATTTTATTAAAAGCTAATTGGTTAAACTTTTATTTAACAATTTAAATTTTAAATGAATCGAATATTACGATTTTAGTGTATATTTTACTATTAAGTGTATTATTTATGAATGTGATTCTATTTTTTCTGCCTAAAACGATCATTTGCTATTCATGGTTGCTTCAAGACTTTTATTCCTGGCGATGAGTAGGATACGTTACAATAAAAAATGTTTGACTTTGAAATTGATGCCGAAGGTCAATTTTTAACGAACTACTTTTACAAATCTCCACTGTACCAGAGGTGTACAATCACGCTATGGTGTTTCTTTACACTTACTTTTTATAAACCTTTTTGTACACCAGCATTACAATACCATATGTGTCATTATGATATTTCGACCTTATTCTACTTTATTGTTAACCTTCTGTAAAACTTTGATTTTTGGAAAAATAATTTTTAAATTTTTTAAAAATTGTTTCAGAGTGATATTTCAGTAAAAAAGTTTCTTGTCTTCATATTATTTGTTATTTAATATGAATCATTAGAACGAGTTATGTTATTTAAATTAAAAAAAAAATATTACGCCTTCTGTTCTACCGTATACTATGGATGATTGAAAATCAACTCGAAATCTATATATTAATTTGAGAGTGGAATCGATTAAGAAATACTTTACTGTTGTATGATGAGAGCTTTTAATAGTCGCACTAAACCTGACATTTTTAAATCAGTTCCATTTATGACAAGACACGTCTATGCGTTTACCTTCGTTCATACATTAGTATAATATTAAGACATTTACAGAAAATAAGGTAAACATAAAGACTTTGTAGGGATGTATTAAAGCATTTAGAATTATTATTTCATTCAGACTCTTGGAATAAAAAGAATCTGTGTACTGTATGTTATAAAGTAAAAATCTAATCAATTGTATATATCTTCTCGCTATGACCGATGAAAGTTGGCATTTATATTATTACATTTTCCATTGTATTTATTATTCTTTGATTTCATGAATTTCATACGTGAAGTCAAGAATCAGATTCAGAGTTTTAGTAAATATCGAACTAAATATTGTAACTAGTTTTCGCGATTTTAAACGCGTACCGATAAGTCCTGGGATCTGTCACTCTCTCGAATTTTGTAAGTGCCAAGGGCTATGGTTACGTATTTATTAGCATTCGGACGTCCATGCCTTGTGTGGCCTGCTGCTGAATATCGGTTGCACGGGAGTCGCGGTGCGCCGATTATACGAGGGCGTCGTTCGGTCCCGGGTGATGTACGAGGCCCCGGTATGGGCGGACGATCTGATGGCGAGTCGTCGCAGCATCCTGTTTCTCAGGGTAACTGCCATCAGAATCGTCAGGGAATACCGAACGGTGTCGCACGCGTCGGCAACTGTTCTGGCCGCGTCTCCGCAGAGGGAGCTCCGGGCGTTGGTACTCAAGAAGAGGTACGACCAGAGGAAACTGTGGGACCCGGGAGGAGGCTCGGCCGAGCAGGCGACCCCAGACGACCTCGGAATCGCCGAGAAGGATGCGTGGGGACTAGTGGCGATCCCAGCTGATCAGCGAAGGAGGCGAACACCGAGGCGCGGAGGCGGTTCTCCCAAATTGGGGGTCATGGAGAAGCCGCCGTGGCCTCCCGCTCACCTACAGGATGATCCAGGTACTCGCGGGACACGGCGTGTTCGGGGAGTACCTGAGGAAAATTGGACGGGAGACGACGGACTGCGGGGAGGGCAGGGACACGGCGCAGCATATGCTAGAGTCTTGTCCGGCGTGGGAGCTGCCCCGCTACACCGTGCGGCACGTCATAAGCGAGAGGCTGACCCCTTTGGCGATCATAGCAGCGATGCTGAGCGGGCCACAGGAATATGAGGCTGTCCGCTTCTTCTGCGAGCGAGTTATGCTCGCAAAGGAGCGAGCAGAAAGGGAGAGGAAGAGAAATTCCCACCCTTGCAGGATAACGCGATGGAGGAGGATGGCCTAGAGCCGCTTCATCGCCGCCACAACGAACCGCGACTAGAAGGAGGGACGGCGCCAGGGGCAATGGCCCTCCCTGGCGTCAAATTCAACAGCCAGGGAATCTACAGGACTAACTCGAACGAGAGGACGCGGGAGGGGGTGCAACAGAAAGATAATTTACCGAGGTTCCTGGAGCACCCTGTCATACGCGCAGGATGGCCGACGTGGAGTTTTAGTCGGTAAGAGTCCGACACTATTCTGCTGTTGCCGTCATTAGCGGCAGCGGAGTGTCCATGAGGATTTTTCCACGTCCAAAAAAAAGCATTTGGACGTCCAAGATGTACGTTCGTCCTGACGACATGCGCTGTTTTCATCGCCTGCGATAAATTCGAATTGCGTATTTGCCTACGTCCTCGTTCTTACAAGTCGTGAACCCATTGTGCTATTTGTTTCTCTATAAAATTTGAAAACCTTATTTGTGCTAATGGTGATTGCAATAAAACGAAGCCGCCTGGTGGATTAGAAGAAGAAGAAGATCTACGCCTCATTGACTTCCACACACATCCCGCCATACTCGTTCCTAACTTACATTCTCAGCGTCAAAGCTATTATCGCGCTATCGAACATTTTTGAGTCCTTCGAGCTAAATCGACAAGAGCGACGAAGAACCAGGCATCATGGACAAGCCCATCCAAAAGATTTGGCTTATGGCTCGTGAGATGCTGTCCTGTAGAGAATTGCAAGAAGGTGAGCTAGTCTAACCTGATTTGGGCAAGGTTCAGCTGGAGAGCCTGAGAAAATCTTGGGAGCAGCGTCAGCATTTGAACTTAGTTACAACTGGAGTTACAAGTTCCGATAATGGAGCGAAATTACCTCTATTCCACTAAGGAAGAGTTTCTGTCGATCGAGGACACCTATTGGGCAGCACAAGATTATCTCAGTAGCGTGATTACAGCCACTAAGACGCCTTCAACGCAGGACACGAGACCAGTTGTCGCACATCGCCATTCCATCCTTCTTAGGAAAGTACGCTGATTGGCTTGGTTTTGGTCATGTTTTTCAGACCCTTATAAGGGGAAACGAGTAGCTCAATTTCAAAATGGGGGAACGTTGGAAAAACGTTACGATACAAGCATGTCATCGTGCGGAAGCTCTTGTCTGATTTTATGATGTTACATCCCACCCTATCAAAGAGCTAACCAGTGAACTCTTTCGACTTCGTGATATAATAAACCGTCCTATTGCGATGCTCCCGAATCGGGGCTGACAGACCAAATAATGAGAGGATCTTCTTATCTACGTCATCACGTAGAGATGAGATTCTCATGGGAATTCTTCTTAGACCTCCCACCTGCTCCGAACACGAAGCGTCCCTCGAGTCCTGCATTAGATTTTTGGAAGCCGTCTATACTATAACTAACGTGACCTATCACACCCAATTTCGAACCCAGGCTTTGTACGTCATACACGCGCCTGCTTCGGTGGGTCAAGCCGAGCAGTGTCCGATGTACGGAGATCAGCACGCGCTATATCGTTGCTCTGTATTTAACACGTTACATGTGGCACAATATCGCAGCATCGTAGAACGCATCATTCGTGATTGCATTTCTCTGCCCTTGCGCGAGAAGGGCCCAAGGCCCTTGTACGTGTGACGTCAATCCACATCAGAAGCCAGATATGTGCAGGTCCTCATCGCGTACTCTCAATAACCTCAAGGACCCACCATAAACTTAAACTTTTAGTTTATTAACCCTGTAAGTGTTATCGGTTTATGGATGGTCCTTGGAACAGTCCTTAAGTTTATTATACGTTCGTACAAATTTCGGGGAAAAGCGGATATTTGCCTAACGATAAAAAACTTTTTTTTTTTATTTTCACGTGGAGGAAAATCCGCACGGACACCAGGCCGCTCTGGGGAAAGCGGTGTGGTAGTGTCGGACTCCAACTGACTGAAAACCTCCACGATGACCGTCCCGGCTGCGATCGGGAGAGGCCCGGAAACCGGGGTGACGACAACACCGGTCCTCCCCCCGCGCCCAATTACCTCCGCTAAGATGGAGCGGGTACCATCGCTAATGGAGCGGTGCATGCCATGTCACACCGCGCCTCGTCACCGGAACCGCCATATGCTAAGCAGCCCAGTTCCCCCTACCGGACTGCTTGGGGGCCCCGAGGCGCTGAGCCGGCCTGGCACCCCACAGAGGGGGGCGGACCCAGCGCGCCTCGCCAACGCCACACGGAGCGGTCACCCCCATCCAAGACCACCCCGTGCCCGCTGCTGCTTAACTTTTGTGATCTGACGGGAACGAGTGTATCCAGCGCGGCCAACGGGCGTTGAACGATAAAAAACTAGTATTTACCTAACGGGAAAGCTGGTTTTCCCTATGAACAATGTCACCTATGAGCCACGTTGGCTTCCTCCTCCTATCTTCATTTATTAACGCGGGCTATAACCAATTGGCATCGCGGATCGTTACCCTCACTTTTCCTAACTAAAAGTGTGAACAACGAATCCGCGTTGTTAATTCAAAGGGCACACCCACACCGAGCTTTTGCTCCGTAATAATACGAGAACACCTCTGCACTGAAACTACAAACTCTCGTGAGTCAACATCTCTCAGATCAGTCGCTTAAACTGTGCTTATTAAGTTGATAGTAGTTATGTTAGGCTCAACCTTCTTGTCTTTAAAACCTAAGCCTTAATTTTACGTGACATACGCGAGGAAACGTTCACCAACGTCGACCCGGTGACGCCACACAACTGCCTCGCGCGTTCAGCACAGAATGCGTGACTAGACACTGACAACAACACTTACGGCCATCGTCACGGCTCAGTTCAGCGATTCTGCATGCGCTCATGCGTTCCCTGATCAAGGATCCGAAGTATTGTTCGTTTTCGAAGCCTCGTGTAGACTCTGTGTGTTCTGAAACAACATGTGTTTACCGCTGTTAATGGTCTCGATTCGGCACCCTGGTTCGGCAGTTCGGTCGGTGATTGGAGGGTCGGATACGCCGGTTGACGATCCTATTATTTTACAGCTTTTGATTATTCGACATATTGCTGGAAACGGCATATAATAAGAAGATTCTATCTGTATGTTATCAGTTTGCCACATCAAGACTAATGAACATGTTATATTTACAGGTTCATCCTGAAAATCCAGAATGGACGTGTTTTGAACAAACTGCAAGTTTAGATATTAAAAACTTCTTTGGTTTTGAAAACTCAATGGAAAAATTAGCGATGAAACAATATGCTCAAAATATTGCAAAGGTAATATTTTTTTCACTAAATTGTTTCTCTGTAACTTTTATTATTTAAATGAAAGGTTACTAATAAATATCATTACAGGGCAAGGAGATAATTGAATACTTCATAAATCAATTAAAAGAAGAGGGTATTGTATATGTACCTCCATGGAAGGATCCAAATGATACATCTGAGAAAAATGAAGAGTAAGTTTGAATAAGTGTGTTTTCAGATTGATATAAATTATTAAATCGTTCAAAAAGAAGAAAACACACAATAATGATAACTTTATAAACTTTATTATATAAATAGATAAGAATGTCTTTAATGAATTGAATAACAGAAATAATTTTGGTTAACTAAGTTACACACATCTTATAATGTTGCTTAGTCAGTTATTTGGGTTGCCTTATATTCGCTTTGTGTAATGACTACCAGAGGTTAGGGATATTTTGGTTGACTTTTAACTATCCATAACTACTAAACACAATCTCAAATGTAACTTTTTTATTCTCTAGTTCTGTGCTACTTTAGCTTGTAAGAAACCCTTTCAATTTTACGTCATCTTTTACAAAATGACCCGCATACTTGGAAGATCTAGCAATTATATGAAGAACCTCGATCGAAGAAATTACTAATACAGTCACGAGGCTCTTCATATAATTTCGATTCAACTTACTTAAAACAAGTCTGTGTGATCGCCCAATTAGATTTCATTCGCCTTGTTCTCGAGATTAGCTATGTAGTTATTCGGAGAAAAAGTACAATTTTAAATGCAAGAATTTTATTATTATAGTACCGCTTTTTTATAATCCTTGATACAATCTTTTACTTAAAATACTCTTAACCTCCTTATAATAATTATTTAATTATAAACGACTATATCACTCTTGTAAGAAACTCGTAATTATCTGACAATGTAGGCCTCTTATAGAATCTGGCGAATGTCTGAGAGCTTACCGATTTTCCTGCAGTTCGTCTAATCATGTTAAGATCCAGTCTGTTCGACCGTTCGCGGAGAGACGCGTTCGCCGTAGACCGCGTCAACGAGAGTCGTAAATTCTCGTTGCGATTCCATAATCGACGCCACGAATTGGTCGATCGATATTTCGATTAAGACAATAGAGATAGTTGACTGATTATAACACCGAAGTAACAGGTTATAATATATACCTTATTCCATAAATGGCCGGAAGTGAGGACAAGGAGATCATTAGGATCCGTGGAGATTGGCGTTGATGGTCGGGAATCAAGAATTGCTTCGATCTCAACGATAAGGGTATTAAAATCTTCTCTTCCACCATAGATCGAAATGACCAACTAACGCCTGTACAGAAGCTACATTATCTCCAGGAATCCGTAAATGGTAGAGCAGCGAGATGTGCTCGATCATTAAATACCGCTGAAACTAGTTATACAGACGTTATCACCACTCTCAAGGATAGATTCGATTGTCCACGGCAAACTTGTCTACGTCACTTATCAAAAACCATCTCAGCGCATTGAACAACTTAGGTGACCCTGTCGCGTTAAACACCATTATCATAGGACTCTTCCTTTCCGAATTAAACCAAGACACCATTCAACAATGGGAACTCACCATACCCAACAAAGAAATGCCTCCGTACACTCATTTATTAGATTTCCTGAGAAAAAAGGCAAATTGTACCATAACAACATCCATGCCAACTCCGACAAGACGAGCGCCAGAACCACACTATCCTCTACGACAAGGCGATCCACGGGGGCACGCATTCACCACTGCATACTCTCCGTCGACATGCCCACTCTGCCAGGGATCACACGGAACGTGGGCCTGCGACACCTTCAAGACAAAATCAGTCAACGAACATCAAAGTCGTCAAAAAAGCATCCTTGTGCACCAATTGTCTAGGGAAAGGGCACTTGGTTTTTCATTGCCCTGCTGGATCCTGTCCCTTGTGCGGAAATCATCACCACACGTTTCTGCATCGGGACGAAACTCACATCAAGAATCGTCCGATCACAACCCGCCGAACATTCAATCGACCGCCTACACCTTCTTCAGCACCTTCTTCAACACATTCTTCGACGCCCCTCCGACATCCCCTTCGACACCATCACGTGTTCGGAAAATCCTAAGATCCTCATCCAGTCCATGACGACGAAGAAAACAATGACTGCGAAAATCGACGACTGCTAGAAGAACCAAATCGCCAACAACCTTCGCATCAGAACCACTACATAACGGCCTATTAGTCACGGCCCAAATCAATATATTAAATGACAAAACCCAATCAGTCCTCTGTCGAGCACTGCTCGACACCGGTTCTATCATGAATTTCATAACCGAAAGACTGGCAAACTCACTTGGGCTCACGCAAAGGAAATGTTCAGTTCCTATTGGAGTCCCCGACACCTTATCAACGACTGCTAGATGTTACACAACGGCCATAATCAACTCCACGGACGCCACATACCCACGCACACTGACGTTCCTGATTATCCCAACCATATCGACATTGATTCTAGATAAACCTATAGATCGATCGACAATCCAGATACCTAGGAATCTCCAATTAGCCGATCTAAGATTCCATATACTAGCCCTGATCGATGTATTGAGCGCGGGATCCACACTCGTGTCGCTGTGTATCGGTCAAATAAAACATAATTATTCTAAAGACCCCGATCTGCGTCTACAGAAAAAGGGATTCGAATGGGTCATCGGGGGAGCCCAGTCTTTCATTTAACAGGTTCGTCGCCACGTCGCACGTATCTGTGCGACAGGTATACTTCCGTGAGGCTCCGTCACCAACGTATGGTGACGCTCTCCTTGTTCGAGTTAATTAAATATACGATATTATACGATATAGGATATACAACATAAAAATATTGAAAACACATTATACCATACTTTTTAATAATTTATATTCTGGATAATATATTACATTATTCTATATCGCATGGTATTTGTATAAACATTCCAAACACATTTTGGATTTTGGACATTTCGAACCATAGTTGTAGACTCCGTCATCACTACTCTCCTCACTTTCAAATATATTTTCACAGTGTGTACTGAACATTTTGTGGATGAAAAAATCACTGATGTACGTCTCACAAGTATGCTTCTAGACTAAATAAAAGATCTGAGATATCTGTCGTGAGATCCATCGGAATACTTTAGCTGGGAAGCTTATCGCTTTCTCCATTTCAAAACTAAATAATCTTTTCTTTACAATGAATAGAAGGCGATAAACAATGGATAGAAGACTATAAACAATAAACGAAGGGGATAAGCAATGAATTCCCGCTTGTCGCTCTATTTACGTTCTGCGTACCGGCGGACGAATTTGGTCGCGCTCCCATTTAACGAATAGCTTCAGTCGCTTGAGTCGTCTAAAACAATTGCGATGAAACGACTCGCCTCTCTCCACGGCCGATTCGAACGAGACAAACGATTTGAAACTGAGTATCGGACGGTCACTCAAGAATACCTGGAATTGCGACACGTAACCAGGATCACAACAGACCACCCCTCAGAGAACGGATGTTATCTGCCACATCACGGCGTCATCAAGGAATCGAACCAAACTACAAAACACCGCGTCGTGTTTGACGGATCTGCACCAAGCACCACCGGAATTTCTTTAAACGACACTCTGCACTCTGCACACCGAAATTGCAGGAGGACTTATTCGACATCCTCTTGAGATTCCGCTCTCAACAATACTTCCTTACTGGCGATGTGGAGAAGATGTACCGACGGTTCCTCGTGCATCTAGAAGACCAAAGATATCAACAAATCTTGTGGCGCAACTCTAACAGGGAGATCGAAACATATCAACTAAACACAGCGACGTTCGTGTTGCCAGCAGCCCCGTATTTAGCGATCAAGTGCCTCAAACAATTAGCGGACAACGAGGGTCACCGATTCCCGCTTCAATCCAGCAACGAGATTTTTACATCGATGACGCCCTCACCGGAACTGCTATAGTGCGAAGTGCGAAGCACTGTCGCTCAGAACTGTACTCACCGAAATTCTCCAATTAGCCGGTTTGATATGCGAAAATGGGCGACCAGGAATTACTACAAGGATTATCCGAACAAAACACCAACCAAAAACTACAGCTGGGTGAGTCCCAAACGTTAAAAACCCTCGGTATCTTTTAGAACTCCGTCGACGACTCAATCCTTTATTCGGTCGAGGCCAGACCCAATACCTCTAGAGTTACGAAGCGATTGATCAGCTCTGTCATTGCCAGAATTTACTATCCACTGGGATTACTCGCGCCAGTGATCGTTCGATCCAAGATGCTACTGCAACGAGTCTGAGCTTTAAAGATCGATCGGGATCTTTAAATGAGTCACTTCCAGCAGACATACATTCGGAATGGAACTGCTATTATTCCCAATTACCACTACTCAATAACATCAGGTTCCCACGCAAAACAGTTATCAAGTCCGTATCTAAGATTGGACCTCACGGCTTTTCAAACGCCAGCGAAAAGGCGTATAGGGTCTGTGTCTATCTGCGTACCGTCAACTCGTACGGACACCTCCAGACGCGATTACTCGCCGCGAAATCGAAGGTAGCTTCCCTAAAATCATAAACCGTTCCACGGCTTGAGCCGAGCGGAGCACGTCTTCTCACAGCATTGACCGTGACAATACTGCAGGCATTAGCAATTCATCACCACATACACTCAAAATCTTTGTCGCTAACCGCGTAGTCGACATCCAAACAAGGGCCAACATTACCGAGTGGCGTCATGTTTCCACCACCGACAATCCAGCAGATCTAATATTCCGAGGACGATCGCCCAAAGACTTCTTACACCCGATAATTTGGCAAACTGGTCTACATTGGCTACACCAACTTGAAGGATGCTGGCCAACGTGGAACCCAAAACCATTGGTCGACATGCCGGAATAGAAAACAGTGACTTATCTGGTCACAACGCCCGTCGATCACAGCCTATTCGATCGATACTCGTCCTGGTCTAAATTGTTCAGAATCACTGCCCATAACAACAGGAGAACTAACCACGGCCCACAACAAACTTATAAGATTATTGCAAAACAACCATTTCTCCGAAGAAATTAGCATTCTCTTTAAGGATCGAGACCAGGCAGTAAAGGGAAAGCTCACGCGACTCAACCCATTTATTGACAGGGGAGGAATATTGCGAGTTGGGGGCCGACTCAGTCATTCGCCGATGCCCTTCGCCCAGAAACATCGGATAATATTGCCTAAGTCATCCGTCACGGTGTGTTATCTGGACTGGACTCGGATTGTTGCATAGTACTCACCGTCTACTCGACTTGACTGCTCACTTGCTCACTTGCAACTCTCTGTATGTCGAGTTTTCCTCGTTTCCCTCTTTTATAAGTATTACGTTCTATTTAGTTGCCGACGAGAAGGTAGCGTTAACTGACGTTTAATGCAACTGGCAATAAGCTCCACTTTCGGCTAACCTGCTATGTACGGGAATACTGACACGGGAGAGGATTAAAGTTGTTCGAAAGTAAATTAACAATATGTAATGATTTATTCATATCTTACTTGATTTCGATATTGACAATTAATCAATTGACAGATTGACGGATATAAAATTCTTCGGTTGACAAAATGGTAATTCTTCGGTTGACGAAATGATGGTTCCTTGGTAGACAAAATGATAATTAACTCTTCGATAGAAAAACTATTGTAACAGAAGCCCGGCATGTGTTAAATGTGCAAAAAATCACTTGACAATAGATTGCCCATACACAGGAAAAATAGAAGAAGTTAGATGCTATAACTGTAACGGAAAACACCCAGCCAGCTATAAAGGATGTGAAATCAGGAAACGATTACAACGTAAACTGTTCCCACCATTTCGGAATAGATCATTCAATAACTACCAACCACAACAAGGTATAACGGATAATGATAAAGCATTGAATGCACAATATGAACCAAACGCTATAAACAGAAACATTAATCCCCAAGGTAACGGAAGCTATGCGCAAGTAACCCAAAACATTAGCCAAGCAACGATCACAAACAATCAAAATCAAAGCAACAACATCGAAGACGTTACAGAAATCACAGAAATGCTCAAACAATCCATTAAAAGTACGGAGGTATTAGGAAAAATGGTAAGTGAGCTAAACAAAATACTAAGGCAACAAGTACAACAAACAACAGTCATGTCGCAACTACTCACTAACTTGCTAAGTAAAAAATAGAGATGGACATATTGCAAATAGCAGCCTGGAACTCCAATGGCTTGCAACAACGAGCCGTCGAAACTAAAACATTTTTGTACAAAAATAATATTGATATACTACTTGTCTCAGAAACTCATTTCACTTTAAAAGGTTACATAAAAATACCGTACTACACCATCTACGACGCCAAACACTCCTCAGGTAAAGCACATGGAGGAACTGCAGTAATAATAAAAAATGACATCAAGCATCACTTACATAATTAAACAAATCAAGAACACTCACAAACAACCACTGTCACAATACAAACCAATGACAATTACTTCCAGATATCAGTAGTATATGCACCACCGAGACATAAAATGACACTTAAAAAATGGGAAGAGTACTTCTAGTCCTTAGGCGACAAATATATCGCAGCAGGAGACTTTAATGCAAAGCACACGTTATGGGGCTCGAGAATTAGCACACCGAGAGGCAGAACACTTGAAAAATACATTAGGAACAGCAACCTCAACGTACTATATACAGGACGACCAACGTACTGGCCGACAGACCTCAATAAAACACCTGATCTACTGGATTTTGCAGTAACAAAAGGACTAAACGTAAGCAAATTAAAAATAACAACCAGACTTGAGCTTAACTCCGATCATATACCAATTATATTGGAATATACAAGCAAACCACTACTCTATAACAAGTCAGAGTCGCTTTGCAATAAAACTACCAGTTGGCAAATTTTTAAAGAGCTAATCGAAAACAAAATCACACATTCGGGGCCGACTGGCTGTCGGTCGGCGGCGGCGTCGTCCTCGTACGTCCGTCCAAGCGCAGAGCCCTCAGGTGGTCGTACACCCGTCGGAGCTCAAGGGCCCGCAGTTCGAGCGGAGCGGACGGCGCCAGCACGGTCGTCGCCGCGTAAGATATCGTCATGTATCCCCTCGCTATGCGGAAAGCGGTCGTCCTCTGCAGTCTCCTCAGCAGGATTAGGCTATGGCGGCTCGCCATCAGATCTTCGGCCCATACGGGAGCCCCGTAGCGGACTCGGGACCGGACGACTCATATCGTTAACCCCTAGATTCGCAATTTAAATTAATTTTTGCTTTCATTTCTCAAAAATACTTGTTCAATTTATGGATACTGAAACGCTTTAACTTACTAACTAAAGTTTACTGTTTGATTTGTGGACAGTGCAATGCTCTGTGGCGGTACCCGCCACGGAACTTTTCATCGGCTTCGCGATACAAAGCGCTATGCCGTCAAAGCGCAACATCGACGTGCCCAATGTACCATCGATATCCCGACGTTCCTTTCGTCGAATTCTCGGAAGAACACATACGCGGAAACGCGGTACATTTAATAAACGCGTGCTAGGGGGATATCGGTGGGCAACTAAGGGAAGGTCTGTTTGTTCTCGAACAAAGATTCATTCCGTTCCGGGCTGCGAAGTACATAAGTCTCCCGTGCCAGTGCGAAACAAACTCCTTGGTTATTACTTGTTACCGTTATTAATCGTTAATCATTGTTAATCGTCGTTCACCGTTAATCGTTAATTGTTGTTAATCAGAATCGTTAATCGTTATTCTGTTGACTGTTAATTTGTTAAACGCCAATAAACTGTTATTGTTAAACGTCGAGAGTATCGTTTCTTGCGAGCACTCACAATAACCACCACCTCAGCTCCAGTGCTCTTCTTTTTTAATTCTGAACGTTGTGATCTCTAGCAGATAGGATGGGGGATTGCATGAGTAATCTTGAGAACGAGATGGATAAAATATCTTTATATTTTAAATATTTTTTTTTATATTTTATATTTTAAAACGTATTATTTAATAATAGATGACGATTATGTGTACAATGAAATTTCAAATGAAATGTCTATTTATATTTAATTTGAATTAGCAAGATATATGTATTTAAGTTAATACTTATTGTAATATTACTAGGCTGTAAACATAGAACCACCGGAGAACAGTAAGCGGTAAGCGGCAAGATTGACATTTGAAGCATTGGCATTAGTTGTGCCATCGTTTATTTTTCCGCTTACTGCTCGATATGTTCACGGTTTTATGCATTTATTATTTTTTATGTTTAGAGATATTGCAAAAAGTCAAGAATCTCTTGATCCAGAAGAAACTTATTCTTGTGCGGACAACAAATTACAAAATAGAGGTATGTTATATTTTTCTATGTTATTATATGTAATATTTATAAATTTAGCTAATGGTTTTGAAAAACAAAATGTTAGAAAGAATGTAGATTTTAATACAATTGAAATTTGATAAGAAATAACAGTAAACAAAAAATGTATGGTCGTAAAAACTTTGTAAATTTAATTTTATTAATTATTTTACTTAAATGAGATTATTCACGCATGAGTCAAAATCAATACAATTTGGAAGAAGATACATAAAAATTGCTACAAGTAGTGATTCTTTTGAATAAATAGACAGTTTTCTATAAGTTATTTATATTTTCTATAAGAGTTATTAAACGTAAAATTATGGTAAATTTACTATTGTAACAAATGAAAATAATGTCCTTACAGGTGAAGATGGTAATAGTACAGTGTTATATTTTACAAAAGCTTTCTTTATATTTGGATAATCTTGGAACTACGGAAATCATTTTTTTTAATTTTGTTCCCTTAGAGTTTACAAGAACTTCCGTTTCTATATACAACTTAAACTAACATATTTATATCTAACTTAAGACTAGACTCCATTATTCGCATTTACGCAACATTTACAATTTGTACAGCTATTACATTACTATATTGTTCGCAATGTTTTTTCTATTCTATTTTTATTCTATTTTTTTATTCTATTTTTTATTTATCACGATTCTACCTTACTTCCATCTACTACCTATTTTTGCTCTTTTTCTAACTTCTGCCTCCTATTTACTTTTCTCTTTCAATACCTATTTTTTTTTGTCTCTTCTACCTTCTTATTCTTACCTTATCATCCAAATCTATTATTTGAATATAATACTCAAGCGTGTTTAAAATTATACTTCTCCCAATAGATTCTGGAGTGCAGTATTCCTGTTTTTTTTTTTTTTTTCATTTGTTGTGAGGTTGTGTCAGGAGAGAAGGGTTTTTAGAAGGGTTGGTCTTTTTATATTTCATGGCACGTTAGGAAATTTATATTGTTTAGTTTCATTTTTGCTACAACATATTCTTGTTTAAGGGAAGCATTTCAGAACTACCAATGTTCCTCCTCTATTCACTATTGATCATTTTATTCCTTTGTCTATCGCATATACTGTAGTTACTGTATATAGTATTTTACATTCACCTACAGAGAACTAATAACATCAAGCTGTACCTCTTTTGTTTCTTTTTGTGTTCGTATTGATTAATATTTAATTCGTTTGTTTAAAATATTATAGACGTTTTTTGAGCTTCTCTTGGATGCTTTAGGAGATTAAGAGATGGTATATTAACATATTAAAACAAAGCCATTTGCTGAATTAGTTATTCATGATATAAATATTTAAATATATTAATTTAAGTTATTAAAACTTACTAAATATACTTTGTATTTTAGAAATGCAGTTATCTTCAGATTACATAGAAAGATACTTAGGAAAGCTTGACATGATGCAAGAAAGCAAACTTATTCAGTTGAGACAAAGCATAAAGGAATTAAGGGGAAGTTCAATACCTGGATACGCAACTCTTCTAAGATTTTTAAGGGCTACTGAATTTTCAGTTGAGAAAGCAAAGGAAATGCTAACACAGACATTACATTGGAGGAAGAAGCATCAAATTGATAAGCTACTTGAAGAATATGACATACCACAAGTAGTGAAAGATTATTTTCCTGGTGGTTGGCATCATTTTGATAAAGGTATCGTTTTTTTTATTAATGTTTATAATTATAAAAATTTTTTATTATCTTCAAAATAATTAGATATTTTATAATTAATTATAGTATGTAGCTATGGTAATAATATTACCCTAAATATTTCATATATTTTTTAATAGTACATATTTTGTTACATTTGTCTATTACTTTCTTTATTGTATTAAAGACACACAAAGATATAAAATGATATTAATCAATGAGACAAACATTTTTTCGTAAAATATTATATATATATAGGATAGACTGAGATCGAAAACAATAATTTTAATTTGAAATACGATTTCATAAAAGCTGTTAGGGTTAAAATTATCAGTAAAGAATAGACACGAGAAAAAATATCACAAGCCCCTTTTAGTCCGAATTTTAATACTATATGAAGTCGATAATAATGAAATTGTAATTTTAAACTATATACCTTCAAACAGCGGAGGATGTTAATTCCAATATATGGAAATATTACATGTTTATTACTTTTTAAGATACTATGTACTATGTATTTTTCTTCTTTTTATTATTATTATCATTATCATTATTATCATTATGCAATAATATTACAAACTATAACAATTTTATTTTTTAGTGAATTGTAAGTATTATTATTAAATTGTAAATATAAGTGTAAAAGGTTCACGCTGGATCTAGGATAACAGTGCGGAAAAAATATGCTCGTCTTTGTTTCGTTCTTTGTTTTTTTTAATCTTTATTTCTATATTTATTTTTGCTATTATATCCCTTGTGATTATACATTTGATAAAGTTTGATCCTACATTTCACTATCTACCTCGGTAATGTTACGATACTCTGAAAAGTATTATTATCATTAATTTAACCACGAAGCATAAAGTTAAGTGTTCTTCATTGTTTTCTGTAATTTATGTTTGCTTATTAAATTTTGCATTTCGTATAAACTATATCTCAAATCTGTTACCACCATAAAGTGGAGCTCTTAAGTGTCTAATTTTCTTGTGTATCTATCCTTGATTTTTACGGGACATAGACCATTAATAGCAAATAATTTCATATTATACAATTTACTTTTGTTCATCAAACATATTTTTTCCATAATTTGCATTGTTTTTAATATTACCATTAGTCTTGTCGCGTATAATATTTAAATCTAACTGTTCAAAATCAGTTGCAGACATTTTTTTTATTAAAGGTAAATTTATTTTTCGCCCAATTAGTAATTCAGCAGGAGCATATGCATTGAGTACTTCTATACCACGAGCAATTTATTGTCAATTGAATATCAGCCGATCTATATTGCCAACCTTTACTTTCAGTTACCGATAATAGCTTTTTTAAGGAACTTATTATCTTTTCAATTCGATAATTTGGCTTACTGTGATTATAAAATGTAATTCAATATGGTTTTCTTCACAAAGTCACTTAATATTCTGTCACAGAAAGAAAAAGACCTTGATACGATTGATGATGCGATTGGACGTTTTAAACATATATTGGAATTCAGGTAGGGAATAACTCGTAATCACAGAACAAAGGTATTTATTTTGTAACGCAGGTACACAATATGTATTGTAACACTGAACTTGTAACGAGTTCGAATCTCACTTGGTAACATTCGGATAGAATCTGACGTGCAGGAAAGATGTTGGCGAAAGGGCGGATTTTGGGAAATGAAACTATTGGTTCGTGAAATATACGGAGGTGAGGAAAAGCGATTTTTTATTGAATATTTGGGAAGAGAGGTGGTGGTTTAATTGGAGAAAGTTGAAGTTTTATAGGGCGGTTATTTATGGGGCTGCAGGGCCTAATCCGCTCGGGCTCGAAAAGGTCACGTTTTGGAGATGATGGAAAACAGAATGGGTTGAATAAACAGTGAAGATAGAAAATAGTATCAGTAGAAATAGACAATGGAGATAGAGAGCAGGGATTGTTATCTATGATCACGTTTGTTGGGTCTCCAACACCTTCACCTACTTAGACGATAGCATAAAATTAAGATAAAGATTTGATTTACATGATGTAGATTCTTGCGTAGATGTGTACATATTCGCATATGTATACAACTAACGTTACAATTAAGTACTAGCGCAAGAAGGAATGTTATAATGGTAAGACATATTTAACGATCATAAAAATGTTTGGAGGGGATGATAAGAAATTACAATAACAAGAAACTTATGATCAACTAATATCATCATAATAAGAACTTAAGATAAAACAATGACAATAAAGATATTAAAGCTAGATTGTGTTCGTAGGAATTAAGGTACGATAAATGACTACTTTAAAATTTTATGTTTAAGAAATGAGACTTAAAAGAGATAATAATCCGATTGATAAGAGTATGGATAATAATTACATAGTGTAATCGATAACGCGACATTTGACAGAAGGATACAATTTGTGTACTTGATTTTGAAAGAAGTGAATAAATGAATTAGATTAAACAGGAGCTTAAAATCGAAATTCTAGTTAATGGTAATACGTTTAAGACTAAGTGTTATAACATACAAAGGTGGTAACATACGGTATATTCAGAGTGTGATTACAGTGGCTATTGTGACTAGGTTGCTTCGGTTGGTCAAAATTGGCATAATGCGACATCAGGGCTTGATACTGCAATCCTTGGATGATCGTGAAGGTGAGAGACTATCCTCGATTTCCGAAAGGTCTTCTTCCAGATAGGGATATCCGCTGTCCGTAATACTTGCGAGGCTTTTTCGGGTATCATAAGTGATTATGTCCATTGGTATTCCTGAATGCTCACTCCGAAAATCAAAGTCGAAGGAACAATCGACAAAGTTGCTTATTGTGAGTTGTAGCGTTCCTACGTTAGGTCTGGGTTCTTCATGGAATGGAATATTTGGCAGAGAAGTTTGAAACAACCGATATTAGAGAGTAATATCGAATACCAGGACATGTGTGTAACCATAAATGGTTCCCCCAGTATTTTAGTTAATAATAATCGAGATAATTGAACTCATCTAGATTTTTGTTCGCGTATTTAAGTTCTGTTAGATCTATGTTTCATAATTTTATTGGCTGTAGGAATATCGGATCCAACCGATGTACGTGAGGCGAAGCGACGTAACAATTACTGTCCATAATAGTAATTGTAGAGATATAGTACGTCATGTTTTTATCTGTCATACCTTTTTGGTTCTAGTATATGGAAATTAATGTAACTTTTATATAGTCCTTGTAGATATAGTATTCCGGTTTGTTGTAAGATTATATCCTTCGTGTGTTCTTCGTCTGCCCCGCAAAGAATGGTAAGAGTTGTTGGTTGTGTTACGTAGATCGAATGAGTGTAACGTATTTTCAAATTTCAGGAATTCGGCTTACGTAGCATAATAGTGATTGTACTTCGCACGTTTATTCGGTGTGTTGCTTCGCTTACGTGTAAATCGAAGCATACGAATTTATACGTTCCCGTATATATTGGATTTCGTACTCGTATTCCTTTAATTTAAAGCGCCAACAGACTAGTTTTCAAGTTGGGTTTTTACAATTAAACGAACATTGTAATGATCTGTGATCTGTATATAGATAGGACGTGAAATACTTTACAGAACTTATTATGGTCAGTAATTTCTACGTCGAATAATTGTGTCTGAAAATATGCGATAGACAGAGTTTAATCATTCCGTAGATCTGAGACAGTACACCGCTAATTCTGACGCTAGATACATCGCATGTTAGTGTAAACGTTTCCGAGAAGTTAGAATATTTTAGCAATAATTTTTTGTGTTTTAGAAAGCTCCCTCCTGTTCATTTTTCCATATATCCTTCCATTATGTCCTTTTATAACAAGGATGTCAAGGTTTTGGTAATTACAGAAAAATTTGGTATACATTTTTTGCAGTATCCTACCATACTGAGAAACATTTTAATATCTGCGACTTAGTAAGCGTGGCATGTTGACAATAGTTACAATCTTCCTTGAGTTTTTTGGCTCCACTCCCTTATCAGAGATTCTGTGGTCTAAATATTTGAATTGCGTCAGGAATTTGTACTTATCTGGTTGGAGCTTCAAATTATTTTCGCGGAGTCTGAGAAAGACGTTATTCAGCTTCTGGTTATGACCATGAAAAGTTGAACCGTATATCACTATATTGTTGAGGTATACAAAACGCTGCTTATTGGTTAGTCTTATTAAACATTATTCATGAACTTTTGATACCATACAGGATTTTTTGAGGCCGAAAGGCATTCTCACGTATTCGGAATGAGCATTGGAATTGGCGAAGACGGTTTTTGAAGAGCCGCAAAGGTCCGTCGGAATTCAGGAGATGGAACTTTTCTTTTCTTATCGGTTAATTTTCGGAGTGATACGATCACTTCCGTGAGATCCAGGGTTTAAGAAATACTGGCACTGTGAAAGGAATAGGTCTCATTGAAATAGTAAAATAAGTAATACGATAAGATACAGAAAGATAAATCGACTATGAATTTTCGTGGTCTAAGAAAATCAGAGCTGAGTAATCCGTTAAATGGAACATCTAAGGAGGAGCCCAGAACTTGGAATTTTACATCTAATTTTACTTTATGAATCTCGAGGTCGATGACTGTCTCTTCTATTGTATCGACTTGAATTTGACTCGAATATTACGTAAACTAGGTCGTCGTTTCCAAAGGGGATATTATACGCGCATAGAGAAATTTGTTAAAGCACTTCGTAATGTAGCTTGACGAACTTCCTGAAAATTTTGATTTTCGAAACGCACGTCCCTATAGTTATCAGAAGGAACATTAGCAGAAGTAATATCTTGAATCTATTGTCTGTTATTGTATTGTCTTTTCCTGCACTCGTTTATTAAACGTAGTTGCATTGTTTGAAGCAAGTTGTTTGGAGTTAAGCTCGCGGGATTGGTCGTTTGCGAATCTGCTGTTATAGCTCTTAAGTCTTTATGAATTTTCTGATCTTTAATTCAATTCGTTTTTTAATTTAATTCAAGGCGTTGTAATAATTTGGTTGCGGATTTCCATACCATAGGCGTAACGCCTTTGCCTCTGCAACAGCGGTTGTAAGAGCGTGGTTAATTGTACGAAACTGCGATATATTTTTAGCATTTGCGAAATGTATAGATGCGTGTAATGGACAAATTTATTTACAGTCATATCGTTTATCATTGACAATCATCCTATTTAAAGTCTTACCATCGCTACTAATATGAGTAATGAGTGCCTAAAATCCAGGATGATAGATCTTCTAGTCGTTTGTAGAATTGAGAAACGTCCTCGTCTCGCTCTTGTTCGATAATAGAGTTTTCTTACTCTGATATAGGCTAATTAAAAGTGCAGAAATTTCTGACGTTAAACCGCAATGAATATCAACTTGATCACTAGCTTTGCCGGGAATCTTACTCTTTGCGAATAACAAAGAGGTCCGGTAAACCAAGCTATTTCGTTAATACTAATTGATCTCAATGATAGGATATAATTAAATTTCTTGTACTACATTACGTAGGTATAATACCAGAAAAATGGACCGGAAGTTGCCGTATTTAACCATATAGGAGATTGTGTTCCGACAGACAAAATGTCTTCTGTTTATTTGTCTCTATATTATGACTAGAGATTATACTATGACTAGAGCAATCTTTTCTTGTAATCGATGTGGCAGAATATACTGCGATTGCTGTTTTAATTAAACGTTCGAACATCGGAACTCACTGTGTACCTTTTATCTCTGTTCTCGTCTGATAACTGCTGCTGGATCTGTGTTCGGGTTTCAAAAGTTGTAGAATGTGAATCTTGCCTCCGTTTGTATTTTTATCTTCGGTTCGATGTCACAATTTAAATTGTAAACCACGAATAGTGCGATACTATTCGTTTCAGAGTTCCAACAAATTTCGCAGAATGTCGAATCCAATGTCCTACCGACTGCGTCTATTTTATGTTGCAGTCCAGATAGGGAATAACTGTTAAGTATAGAACAATGGTGTTTATTCTGCTATACGATATTTATTCTGTCATCGAACTTGGAACTACAGGGAGTGAGTTTAAATTTCGCTCGGTAACGTTCGGATAAAATCTGGCACGCATAAAATCTGTAGGAAATGAGACTATTGGTTGGTAAAATTTATTGGATAATTTATAATTTATTTCCAAGTTGTTCTACGCTTGTTCTACATCGTTCCAAAGAAACGATTTATCTCAAAAGGTTCCAGAAATAACTCCAAAAAGGTGAATTTTTGATCAGTCCCCCTTTTTTTTGAAAATCGAACATAAAAAAGTTGTTCTGGATTGTTCTAGTTGTCATAAACATGGTTTTAAAGTATTATTTCAATATCATATTTAAATTAGGAAATAATTTGGGAAAGCTGTACCCATAAAACAATGGACATTTCTCTTCATTTTAACAGTAATGATATACAGTAAAGGATCCTTCTTTGGAACACATACTTACACCTCTAGAACAAACCAAAATAAAAATTTGGAAATCGAAACATAAATATAAAGGGTAACTTTATTATCGACGTCATTCGTTGACGATAATTTTCAATTTTTTCGAGAACGGAAATTGTATTACGGTATTTTGTATTAACGGATATTATATTTTTTCTTTTTTTTTTTTTTAAGGAGAAAACGCAATTACGTATACCCAGGTGCGTTAGCGCGTCCGACAATTTTTTTAGACCTTGTTTACGTGGAAGCCGTCTGTTGGAACTTTTCGGGCTATCTTGGATATGAGGCGGATGTATCGTGTTAATTGCGATAGCTCCTGGCGGTAGATGACGCTTGCTGGGGTGGTACTGCTGTATTTTCTTCTTAACCCTTAGCACGTTGACTGCCACGCCTGTTTTCAGAAAAGTCTCCGTCAGGCCACGCGTACAGCGGTACCGAGCGTTCTCTGCTCGGTACTCCCATCGATATTTTAGTAATGCGAGTCGCTCGAGCGGTGGTCTAAAGAATGATCTCTCGTTTCGTTTGTTCGCAACATTAAAACCACTAGCTGTTGTTGAATATAACGAAGGAAAGTGTGGTACAGATTATTCCGACCAAATGGTTTCTTATGCCACCACAATTAGAAAAGGAATCAAATGGTACAGAAAACTTGGCATTCAACTCCTTCTGGGAATTTCTGTTTTAAACGCTTTGACGGTTTACAAAATTGCAACAAGGAAGAATATAAATATTAGAATATTTAGAGAATTATTAGTTGCAAGATTATTAGGGTTGTCTGAAAATACAAAAAATCCTTGTTTTCGACGGAGTCAACATAATATCGCCGTTCGTATCGGAAAAACGATTCCGGAAGGAGCATTAGACGCGCGTGCAAACTATGTTATGCAAATAACAGACGTCGAATGGACCGAACAAAGCCACGAAAGAATTTGAAAAAAAAACAACTTATTGTCCAAATTGTCCCAACCAACCTCAGCTGTGTATAGAATGCCTTAAAGTTTTACATTCTAAATAATTTTTTAAATAAACCATTACTTTTATAACAAACCATTTTCGTATTACTTTTATAACAATTCAACAGTTTTATTATTATAGAATCTTTTCAAATACCTGCGACGATCCTTCGCAAATAGTCAAATAAGCGAAACCCGAATATGGGTTACGTGGCCTGACCAGAAACTTTGCTGACACCCGAATACGGGTGTCATGACAGTCAACGTGTTAGAGTGCTGACGATCGCTGTGGACGGAATACTTTTCCGCTAGATTGAACTCTGTTGATTGACTATTCAAAAAGCAAATCGTAATAAGTTATAGTAATTCTTTTGCACGAGATTAAATGATTCAAGAGCGTTATTTTTTAGTATTAATTATTTATTATAAACATTGAAATTTAGAATAAGCTATAATTTGGGTAATAAACTAGAAAACAATAAATTAGAAAACTGAATTTCTAACTAGATTTTCGTAATGTGCAAATGACTGCGAAAAGGAAATCTTTAATTTATCGATTACCGGTCGTATTTTTGCTAAAGGATCGTCACTTGCTGTATTATTATCGTTAAAGTGCAACGTTTGTAATAATACCATGTATCGATCTCGTGCCATTATTTTGCGGAAAATATTGCTTTTCAGCAGTTCGTCCGTAGACCAATATGCTCTCAAAGATAGATTCTTCGAACGCGGCATTAGCACTGAAACACATTTATATTTGTCGGAGATGAAAGAACACCGGAACCATTGGAATTTTGGGAAAATCCCGCAACATCGTAATCTAGTTTCTATCATAGCTGTAATTAAACAATTGTAGTCATCCAGTCCGATTGTAATTGTTCGAGATTTGTGACAGCGAGATTGGGCTCGAGGCGACAGCTGGTCGCCGAACGTAGCCACGGTCACGAGATGGATGTTTTGCCTGACGGAGGTGTAGTATGGTTGTATGGTTTTCCCTAGAAGTGTGGTTGTGGCGGCATACGGCCTCAAGGATGGGCCTAGCCACGTATTATTTTGCCTCGGAGGTGTCGATATAATGGGACACACGTTGTATTAATAATCAAACTCCAGGCAGAGGTTGCCTAGTAGCAACGGCGTTTGGAACTTTCTCGACGCTTCTATCGAGCATAAGAAAACAAAATGCAATCGTACAGCGAGAAAGATTTCCATCGATCCGCCATTCGTGTGATCGCCTTGAAAAGTGTTACATCGAGCAGTTATATCGAGCGTCTAAAAACGTATTTGTGACTAGAAGCCCTTTTAACTTAGTAACGAGTTATCCCGTTGACCGTGGATTCGTTTGAACCCAATAAACATTGTTAATAGCGTTCACCAAATTTATTGTTCGTAATCTCGTTATTCGTTAATTTAATATTCGTAGATTTAATATTAGTTAAACTTAGTATAAGTCCTGTATATACGTTAAATCTAATTTCTGCTTGTAAATGATGGATAAGTCAAACGAAGAATCACTACGCGCCACAAATTCCAATGTTCTTCCGACATATTTATCTCACGCAAACGTATTACTTCTGCGTAGGTGCTCGGAAAAATTGACAAACGCATATATGCGTCCTTTGTCCAGACCAGTGGCTTTCGCCAGACGCATATACGCGTCCATAGCACTCTAGGGGTTAAGAATCGTGGAAGAAAAATCGGACTTCGGTCGCTGGGATTCTAACCCGGGTTCCGAACGTTCGTAACCTAAGGCGCTAACCACTGCGCTGCCGTCGTTCGTTATTAGTTAGTTCGTTCTAAATGACGGTATTTGTGCTCTCGAGTGCCGTCACAGATATAATAGTCCGATAAGGCCTCCGCAATGGGTCCCTATCCAACGTGACGCAAAATTCCTCCCATCCTTTTTTTTTTATTTTCACGAATCTTTTTACTAAGTTCTTTTCTTTACATTCTAAATTCCTCAATCAATTGGCCCGCGTCCTGTAATCCTTTTATTTTGGGCTCTCTGAGCTTTAAAGTTTAAACACCTTCTCCCTAAGTATCTTTAGTTCTTCACACCACCGATAGCTTTTACTTTTTTCTTATAGGAGGATAAACTTTTTTTTAATTCGAAGACACATGTCGTTTCTACAGTAGCCTGGAAACATTCTGCGTGTGCCTCTTCGTCGTTTGAATTATAAATAAATAAATAAGTTTTGATAATTGAAGTCAAATTTTAAAATACAATTATCTGTATCCATTTTCTTCGTTGAGTATTTAAAATTATCGATATTACGTCTCGTCTTAATAGTTTCAAGATCATGTAAAACGTAAGTATACTCCGAGGCTGATAACATGTTAAGTATTTACTTCCATTGTGTTTCTTTGCCGATCCTTTATTGTACTAATTATGTCCAGAAAGCTAGTTCTTCCATTCTTGTAAAATGTATACCTTTTATTTATTCTAACGGGTACAATCCCGTTTTTACTTAGCATATCCAATAGATATGTTCCCCTACGATCCGTTTTAATGCCACCCCATACGGTAGATTTGGCATTAAAGTCCGCTGCTATCATCATTGTACGATGCCTTCTCTTAGATGTTTTAATCGTGGAGTCCAGTTCATTAAGGTAAACATTGAACTGCTAATCCCCACTCTAATTCCCACGAGTCCCTTTTTTATATCCAAGGTGCTATCATCCGGATATTTTCCTGAATAATGTGATCCATAAGGAAGTATCCCCTTTGTCATCGTTGTACCAGTACAACCAGTTGTACAGCCTCTTGGTGGTATGGTTCCGAGATGATCACCACATCCACTTTAGGCGTACTGGTATATCAAATCTTGTGCCAGTTTGCAGCGATTTAGGTTTATTTGGAAGATTTTAATTTTGACCCGCTAATGAACCCGTAACGTAATTTTGATTTTTCCTTATATCATTAACCTGTTTGATTGTATTTCTATATATGGGGAATGCCAGTCCAGTGGAAGCGAACCTGTCACGTGTTTTATATTGACTATCCTTCTCTCATTGCACATAGCACAACGTGGTTCATTTTTGCATTTCGAGATATTATGGTCACTGCTAGCACATTTCCTGCACAATTCCTTACCCGTACTTACAGCCCTACATTGGTTAGTCGTATGTCCAATCATATGACATCTGCAACATTTCTTAATTTTGGGTATTGTCCTTGCTGTAGCGATTGTTAATCCTGTTCTAATTTTTATTGCTTTATCGTCATCCAGCATACATGAATATTGTATTATTGTACATAAGTATTACCGCAATCGCTTGCTACGTCCCCCATTGTGTTCTTCTAATCGTTTTTATGTCGACCCAGCTTTCTTCCTTAATTATCAACTCATTACTGGGTTCCTTTATTAATTCCTCCTTGTTTAACAGCGGGTCTATATTTTTCATCTCTAAGGATTCTGTCCTGTAGTGGTATCAGCTGTCTGCCTTCAGTCATCCTTCCTTTATTACCTTTGCCGCTGGTATTCTGTATTTTAATGCAATTAAAATATCCCCCTGCTTGGTTTTTCTAAGTGCACCTAGATTCCCTCGGTGCCTCCCTGGCCTTCATTAAAATTTTGTATGTTTCGATCCACTGAACAGTTTCCTTTACTTTTACTATAATTGCTTTCGGTCTATTTCTTCTGCTAGTTATCTCCCCTTCTGTTCTCTTTTTTACCTTTTTAATACTATTTACCTCTATTATTCCAATATTTTCTATTTCTTTCCTTTTTCTCCTCCTTCTTTCCTGTATTTTCCAATCTCCGTTATCATGTTCTTGAATAACCTCATTTCCGGCGTTTGCTCTACATACATCGTCACACGAGGCTTCACCCCTTTTTACCCTTTTTCTATTTTCTTCTTGCTGTTATTCATTTCATCTGTATCGCGCGACGATGTCTGTGACATTGTAGTTCTGCTTTCGGAGATTACTCTCTTGTCCGTCCTACCACTCGTTGTCTTTCTTCTCCTTGGCTTGTTTGTCCATTCAATCAGTGATGTAGCATACCCGTCCATCATCCTTCCAATTTTAGCTATCTCCGAATCCTTTTTTTTACACCAGATGTATTCGTTTTTTCTTTTTTTTTGTTAAGCTACCAATACTTTCCACTGCATCCATCAGTATCTGGGTTAGACGTCTCAGCTCACCTACTTTTATAATTATTGACTCCTCGTCATCTACTAGTCTGGTTTTATCATCCTTTCCACTATCTAGTACATCTTTACCGTTCGTTGATTGTTTGACTCTTGCGTTATTTATATTATGCATCATGGCCGTCCTGTTCAAGTCAGCCTTTTCTTTCATTCGTTTTGGCGAATCAGTGTAGTGTAGTTATGCCACTAGAACAACCTGGAGTCGTGTACCAAAAGAAGAAACCTTTACTTCATAATATTGGACAGGAGATTAACTTGGAAAAAGCACATCACAGACAGAACGAAACAACTCAAAGAGAAACTTAAAAAATTTTATTGGCTCACTGGCCGACGCTTCAACCTAAGCACACAGAACAAAATCACCCTATATAAGACCGTAATAAAACCTGTCTGGATCTACGGAATCCAACTATGGGGTACAGCCAAGCAATTCCAACATTGAAATTCTCCAACGCTTCCAATCGAGAACTCTAAGGTCCCTTATTAACGCACCCTGATATATCAAAGGTTAAGATACGTACAATCAAAGAAGAAATATACAAGTTCAAAAGCAGATACAACATAAGAGTCAACAACCACCACGATCCATTAGTCATCCAACTACTGGACACGACGGATCAGACCCGCAGACTAAAAAGAAAATACCCTTTAGATTAAGCACTAAATTCAACTAGATACATCTATTATATATTATAATATATGTAAACTTCCCAAGAGTTCAAACACGGAGAAACAAAGGGACTTTCTCTGTCTAACGGACATTGTATGTTTTTCGTCGGACATATGAGACGATCTATCGGCAACACTGTAGTGCCACGAGCGACGGTTAGGAATACGGCCTATGTCAGTTCAGAGACAGACGGCTAGCGAAGAACAAGGATTACGGTCATATTCAGAATATCGAAGATTGACAAAGGAAGAGTGGTAGTTTAGGACGTGGAAAGTCGATTCTCGATTTTCAGGTAGACCTTGTACAAAGCATAGTTTATTATTATTTATTGTTATTAATTATTATTAATTGTTGTTTACCTCTGTATTTTATTTAAGTACTGTTATAATAAACTCGATTTTCAGACTTCAGAATGGATCCCTGAATTACCAAAAATTTGAACCTTATATATATGTCGGAGATGAAAGGAAAACCGAAGTCCTTCCTTTGAGATTTTGGGAAAAGTCCTCTACTACTTTAGCCTGGATTCTATCATAGCCATAATCAAGCAATTGCCATTCTGTCTGATTGTAATTGTTCAAGATTCGTGATAGCGAGATTGGGCTCGAAGCGACAACTGGTCGCCGAACGTAGCCACGGTCACGGGATGGACGTTTTGCCTGACGGAGGTGTGGAATGGTTGTATGGTTTTTCCTTAGAAGTGTGGTTGTGGCGGCATACGGCCTCAAGGACGGGCCTAGCCACGTATTATTTTGCCTCGGAGGTGTCAATATAATGGGACACACGTTGTATTAATAACCAAACTCCAGGCAGACGTTGCCTAGCAACGGCGCTTGGAACTTTCTCGACGCTTCTATCGAGCATAAGAAAACAAAAGGCAATCGTACAGCGAGAAAGGTTTCCATCGATCCGCCATTCGTGTGATCGCCTTGGAAAGTGATACATCGAGCAGAAGTATCGAACGTCTATAAAAACGTATTTTGTGATTAGAAACATTTTATTTAGTAACGAGTTATCCCGTTGACCGTGGATTCGTTTGAACCCAATAAACATTGTTAATAGTGTTCACGAAATTTATTGTCTGTAATCGTGTTATTCGTTAATTCATAGACTTAATATTAGTTAAACTTAGTTTTGTTAAATTTAATATTAGTTAGACTCGTTGTTCGATAAACTTAGTATTAGTTCTGTAAATACGTTAGATTTAAGTTCTACTTGCAAATGATGAATAAGTCAAGCGAGGAATCGTTACGCGCCACAAGTTCCAATGTTCTTCCGACATATATATTATATAATATAATCCAAGTTACTGTACCACGCCAAATGAAGTTACTTAAAGTTCTCAACGAGAATTGCTTGTAAATTGACTACAAAATAAAAAAAAACTTTATAATATTGCTATTAAAATGAAGAAAAATGTCCATTGTTTTATAGATACAGATTTTTCAAGTTATTTCCTAAACTAAATATAATATTGAAATATTACTTTTAAACGATGTTTAGAACAACTAGAACAATCCAGAATAATTTTTACGACGTTTAACACGTTGACGCCGGGGCCCAAATTCTCTGTCTGTTTCGTGGGGCGGCGCTGTGTCACATTGGACTGTTCGACACGACCGCAATTTTTCAATTTTAACCTTAATTTATAGCAAAATTATAAAAACTATACGATTCCTGTTGGGTTCAATAAATTCCGTGGTCTTCGACTAATACATTGATATACAATAGTTTGTCAATATCAATTTGCATATATCTATAAATGTTAAGCAAAGCTGACGGGACCAGCTTTGGTCCTAACTTTGTACTCTTTTCGATTTTTCTTAAAAAGTAGAGGTCTGACGCGAATTCTGAGCATCGCACGCAATTCTGTGAACATTTTTCTATAAGAAACGTTTATAGCGCGAATCAAAAAATTTTTCAATCCCGTACAGGAAAAAAAATAGCCATGCATGTTCGTCGGAGAACAACGGCGCACGTAAGGAACGTGCACGACGAAAATAGTGTTAGGTTACGTTAAATTTTTAAAATGGACTGACAAAAGGTCAGTATGGTATGCTAGCTACTTCCAACAATCATAGGTGTGTTATTGTTCAGGGGAAAAATAGTAAATTAAAGCCAGACACTATTTTTTTTTTATAATGATGCTAAAAAGGGGATTGATCTATCCGATCAAATATCATCCTATTATAGTTGTTTGCGCAGAACCATAAAATGGTATAAAAAAATTGTAATGGAATTAATATGTAGGATTTGCCTCGTAAATGTGTGGTATGTACATAGAAAATGGGGTACTAAAAGTATTAATATTTTAAAATTTCGCGAAGAAATTACTTATTACCTTTTAAATATGATGAATCCCCGTAGAGAAGAAATGCCAAGTGAAAACGTAGCATTGCCCAAAAAACATTCACATTTTCTGCATTCGTACCAAGGGCCCGCGAGCAAAACGAAACGGCGGTGTAAAGAATGTTACAAACGTATTTGTAGAATAAAAGGTAGAGAGTATGCCTTGAAAAGAGCCAAAAAAGTAACAACATATTGTGATCGTTTTAAGGGCCAGTCGACACTCTGCCTAACTTGTTTTAAAAAATTACACGAAGAAAGGAAATAATTATGTTAAGTTTATAATATATATCAATATATATAATATTGAATTGTTGTTTTTACTATTGTATGTCTTACTTACTGATAATATTGCGATAAAATAATATAAACTTATTTTATACTACCTATTTTCTGAAATACATGTGAGACCCATCGCCGTCCCTCGGAACAGACACGAGCGACCCACCTATGGGTCGCGCCGTTTCACGGAACATACACGTGAGACCCGCCGACGGGTCTCTTCAGCGTCAACATATTAAAAAGAGGGGGAGAGAGGCTGGACAAAAATTAATTTTTTGGGGGGCTTATTTTTAGAAACCTTCGAGATAATTAATTATTTCTTTGGAACGATATAGGACAAACGTAGAATAACTCGTATCAACAACAAAAAGTTCGAGATTTAAAAAATGGGAGCTAAATTCATATGCTATAGATTAAGGCAGCCAGGAAACAATACTGACGTGTACGCTACCACAGATGCACAATTAAATTTAGACAGAATTCATTGTAGTGATATCGACATTTTCGTTTAGTTATTCAAAAATTTGATTTGTATAACATATTTGAAAACCGAATATGAGGTAATTTTTCCGAATAGTTTTACCGAAAACAACTTATTGGAAATTGAAGATTTTGCATTTGACAATTATTACAAATGCAAGGCAGAAGTTCCAAGAACGATATTATGTACAGTGGGAATATAAAAATGATACATGAGAATGCGAAATGAGAATATAGTGATGGTAGCGATGATAGTGAATTATACGTATAACGACAAGAAGATACGTGTGTAACAGAAGTGCCATATCTATAATAATTATTTCTAATCTTTAAGAACAGTACGCTTTGAATTTCATAACACAAGGTTTTGAAGAATTTTCAGTCAAACATTTTCTCAATTCTTTTTTTTCCTTTTTTCTCGAAACTATCTTTTGCATATTCATGACCATGTTCAATAAAAATAGAAGAAATAAAGTACATATACTATGTTCTTAATTATTTTATTTAGTTATTAGTTTACTTAATTATTTAGTGCTTATAAAGTTAATTTTCAATTCAGTATATATTTCTTCATATGCATTTTACAAGAAAGGTCTCATAGATGTAAATTTAAATAACGATATCTTTATTAATTTGTAGATGGTCAACCTTTATATATTTTAAGAATGGGACAAATGGATGTAAAGGGATTATTGAAGTCTATCGGAGAAGATGACTTGCTGTTGCTGGTAAGTTTCATTTGTATAATAACATTATATGCAGCATTATACAGTACACATCATGTACAAATAACAATTTATATTATTTATATATTTTATAGGTTTCCACAATATTCATAATTAATATTGTCATTGTAGGTACTACATATTTGCGAAGAAGGGCTGGTTCTTATGGAAGAAGCAACTGCTGTTTCTGGCCATCCAGTTTCGCAGTGGTGTTTATTAATAGATCTTGAAGGTCTAAATATGCGTCACTTATGGAGACCTGGTATAAAGGTATAAAATTTATTTAATGTACTTTTATATTTTTTCAAACAATAGTTTAATAAGTACATGTATGGTATTCATATACATTATATCTCTTTTGAATACATACAAAATCAATAAATGTGTTTCTTATATTAATCATTCCATAAATAATATTAAAATTACACCATATATAACTTAATTGCAAAATATTAATACTTATATTTATTTTTAATGATCATCAATATTTATTTATTTCTTATATAATTTTTTAATTCATGAGCCAACATTTTTTAATACTTTAAATATAAGAAGAAATCATTTAATACTGATTTTAAGAACTACTAGTAATATAATTAATATACTATACTAGTATACTAATATACTATACTAGTATGTATAATTTACATAGAGTATAAATCATGGAATTCCCAGAACTATTGTGATTTTCTAAAAATTATGTTTGCCATCTGCGATTTAACATTATCATAGTGGAATGTAATTTTTTGCTATTTATAATCATTCAAGATGTATATCTATGAAGCTGTATTAAAGTAAAATACATATATTTCTAATACACTTTTGGATAAAAAGATAGCTCATGGCATAAATTAGGAAAATTTTATTGAATAACAAAGATACAAAAGCATATTTCATTAACTTAACAACTAGTTTTTAATGTACCACTATATAGTTCTGAAGAGAAAATAAATAAATAAAGAGAAAATAATCTTGCAAAATTAAAAATATTGCAAGAATTTTTTCGGACAACGTGATAGCTCACGCTGCAGGAAAATGAATATTTACTCACATTTATTAAAGAAAATGTTACGTTAATATTTCGTATTCCTTTATTTTTTACAACTGCTGTCTTTTTTTATTGCGCTTCAAATAGAGTTTTCTTTCTTTTTTGTCTTTTCTATTTTTGTATTTTCATAAATTGTTTTTGCATGGAGCTCACCCCAATAATTCTTTATTATATTTAGGTCAGGTGACATTGCTGGTCATCATAAAATTCCGATTTTTTTCTCAAAAAAATACTTCTTCATCGACTGCGTAGTGTGACCATTATCTTGGAATTTTAAATTTTCTCTGCAATACGCACTGCACATCTCGTGTTTGTTAGTTGATCAAGTCAATATCCTTTATACTATTTATTTCTCCAATTAATAAATGTCCATAAGAGACAGAGGCTGGAATTTTCCAAAAAGCATTTAAAATGGTTTAAAAGGTGAAAGAATGTTATTTTCCTCAATGAAAAAATGGTTAATTTCAAAAAGATGAAAGTATTATTATCATTATTTACGGACGATAGAGAAATTTGCAAGACACCGACAAATAGTAGGTAGTGGAGGTACAATCATAATAGTATCATAAAAAGACGGAAATTGTATTTATTGCGGAAATTCTATTATACAGGATGGTTGGTGGCTGGTGGTACAAGCGGAAAGGGGGTGATTCTACGCGAAAAAAGAAGTCGAAAATATAGAATAAAAATTTTTCCTTTTTTTTTTTAGGAATTTTTGTAATAATAAACTTTATGATTACTTCATGTTATTTCATTATGTATTCCTAATTTTCCGTTACGGCAAAAACAAACTTAAACTGCGATAATATCCACTTTATAACGAGACGCGATAAAGTGGGCGCGTACCGAACGAAAATTCAAAGTCGATTTTCTCGAAAATAAAGCCTCGAACCAAAAATTTTTATTCAATATTTTCGACTTCTTTTTTCGCGTAGAATCACCCCCGCTTGTACCACCAGTTACCAACCACCCTGTACCTCATACCTCATCGCATGCATCATGAAATGTTTGGACAGTGAAGTTCTGATCTTGGACACAGTACAGACTTTCAATATAATAGTCATCATAGTTTACAATTTCTATATACAATCTATTTTTCGTCACTAATAATATGCAATTTAATCAATTATAATACTTTATATGTAGATCACGTAATGTTTAGTATAAATGTTTACTCGTCGGATATAAATCGTCATTGATAGATGCACATCTTTTAAATTTCAATTTAAGCTTCCGATTTGCTTTAAATATTAACATATAGTGCTACTATAATAATTACTATATTGGTTACCTATTTTGGTATTTTTTCATAAGTGGATGAGGTTCTATTTAGATCAGATGTTCTTGCTTCATTATTGTTTGTATTTTTGTTAAAATTTAGTGTCCAATCTTCTTTTAACACGTTCGTCGCCACGTCACCCATATCTATGTGACGGGTATACTTCCGTGGGGGCCACGTCACCAAAGTATGGGTGACGCTCTTCTTGTTCGAGTTAATTAAATATAGGATATTATATATAGAATATACAACATAAAAATATTAAAAACACGTTATACTATACTTTTTATTAATTTATATTCTGGATAAAATATTACATTATGCTATATCGCATGGTATTTGTTAAAACATTCCAAACAGTTTTGGGGTGATTTTGGGCACTTCGAACGATAGTTGTAGACTTCGTCATCACTACTCTCCTCACTTTCAAATATATATATATAATATTTTCACGCTGTTTACTGAACATTTTGAGGATAAAAGAATCACTGATGTACGTCTCACAAGATGTTTCTCGACTCCCTCGGATCCCTCGGATTACTCTAGCTGGAAAGCTTATCGCTTTCTCCATTTCAGAACTAAATAATCTTTTCTTTACAATGAATCGAAGGCGATAAACAATGAATTCCCGCTTGTCGCTCTATTTACGTTCTGCCTACCGGTGGTCGGATTTGAGCCCCGCAGGAAACTTAGCCGAATCACGCTGGGTGACGAACGTATTAACCTGTTAACTGCGAGATTTATACGACGTATACACGTCAAACGCAGGGCAAATGCACCTATCATAAATTTTACGAAAGAAGTAAAGCAAAACGAACAAGGATTACATTTTTATTCGATAAAAAATTTACAATTCATTGTTTAAAAAGATATTGTTATTAAAAGCTTTAAAATTGACAGAAAGTAATACAATTCATAAATAAGAAAAATTTTTTAAATTTAGTTGATTTCAGTGTGGTATTTTTCAAATAAATACTGCAAGGCACCGCACAAAGTGGCACTTTGCAGGTCGAACACCAGTAACGTAATTCCTTATGAATTCAATTTTTTGAGCAGACGGTATATCTTCGAAGTGGATTTGCTTTTGATGGTGTTATAAACTATATAAACTGGTATAAAACGCAAAACAATTCAAGGAATAGCCGAATAGAATAATCAAATAATGAAACTTTTTTTTTATAAAATACATAATAGCTTTCCTAGAAGTATAAGGGAAACATACCACTAAACTTAATTTATATTACTTTTTACTAACATTTTGAGTTTTTATAGTAAATGGTAACTTCTTATTTCATACGACGAATATCGTCAACCGCACCGAAATAAAGTTTTGGATTGACGTATATACACGTCAAACGCAGTTAACTGGATAAGTAAAAGGTACCAGTTTGAATATTTCAAACTCTACATTCAACAATGCAGAATATTTCAAAGATATAAAGGAAATTATATAAACACATCATTTAATCATATGAATGCTTATTTAAAGATAAGAAACAACATTGCTTATAGAACGGCGTGGTAGAAAGCGTATATACGAGTTTAATATATGTACATTTAATTTTTACGTTCGGTCGTAGTCGTGTATTTCCTGTCGCTTAAGCGTTTATTCGCGTAGACAAATTTGTCGAACTTCGTTGATATTTTCAATAATTAATAAATAGAGTCCCAAACATAACTTATCTTCAGTTTAGTCTCATTTTACCTTGCAAAAACACCTCTTAAATTTTTTATGATATGTGGCACGAAATCTGCCAGAAGAAAAATGTTTTAATATATAAATCATAATTATACATATATATAGTCACACATATATTGTAATTTCAGTTAAACAAATATTTCCTTACTGAATATTATTTTAGTACTACTTACTACAAGGGTGAACTATTTACAATACATTTTTGTTATAGGCTCTATTACGTATTATTGAAATCGTTGAAATAAATTACCCAGAAACTATGGGGAGAGTTTTAATTATGCGAGCGCCTAGATGCTTCCCTATTTTATGGACATTGATAAGTACATTTATAAGTAAGTAAGAATGTTTCTTAATTGTTTCTTAAGATCATTTATTATGATCAACAGTACTGTTATGTATTGCCCGGAAACATCACTAACCCTAAAACATTTCATACCACAATATCAGCATTTGTATTTCTAATCTCGTATCAAATCGTTGCGTTAACGTTATGTAGAGAATTCCACAAAGTTATCGTTAGCAAAACCCCATCTCTCTCGATCACTACTGTCGAAAACATATGTCGGAGATGAAAGGAAACCGGGGGCCTTCCCTTTGGAATTCTTGGGAAAATCCCCAATACCTTAGTCTTTATGATTTAACCCTATTATAATTGTCCGAGATTTGTGATAATGAGGTTGGGCTCGAAGTGACAACTAGTCGCTAAACGTAACCGCAGTCATGGGATGAACGTTTTGACCTAACAGAGGTATGGAGTAATTGTATAGCTCTCCTTAAAAAGAAATAGTTGTAGCGCCACTCGACGGTAAACATTCCAACGGTTTCTGTCCCGTGGCTCGTCACACACAGGCCTTATTCTTCGGTGAAGATGATTATTAGATGTCAATGCATCTTCGCAGTACATGTTTTTATTTGGTAGACTATTTACAATCAATTCTCATTGAAAATTGTAAGTAAATTCTTTTGGCGTGGTACCGTAACTTGGATTATAGGAGTTTATAGTATGTTTGATTCTAGTTGAATCTAATGCTTCAATCTAAAGGGTATTGTCTTTTTAGTCTGCGGATCTGATCCGTCGTGCCAAGTAATCGGGTAACTAATGGGTTTTGGTGGTTGTTAACTCCTATATTATATCTGTTTCTGAACTTGGATATTTCTTCTTTAACTGTGGGTATCTTAAGGTCGCGATGTATTGTTTCGTTGGTAACATACCAAGATGCATCTATTAAGGATCTTAGAATTTTTGATTGGAATCGTTGGAGAATGCTATAAATCCTAGGATTTAGTTAACTAAGGTCCTTCGAACGGACAAACAGTCTTTATCCTAACAGTCCCTAAATATATCACCTACCACGGGAAGATACGGGAAGGACGGCTAGCATCCTTCTCTAACCACCAACGTAGAAATTAACCAATTAACAGCAACGTTCATTTCCCTCGCTTTCCGAACGAAGACTTTCCTCGATAAATCCGATGATATCGTATCCTTAAACACACTCCATCATAGTTTTCCTCTGCAGCATCATCGTGACAAAGAGTCACTCTCGCGCGATCTCATCCGTGAGTTACACAACGTCTTCACGATCAATGAATACTCTACGTTCTAACAAAGAGTTTGTTGAGTAATACTTGTACCGTAGACAAGTAAGTCGAGTACAACTTTGACTTTGGAAGAAAACACATTTTGTTATCCCGTTGGCCGCGGATTCGTTATCGAACCAAAGACCATTGTCATTAGTGTCTAATCACCACGATCACTTGTCAATTCTGTAATATCCACACTTGTGCTAATAAACATTACCTCGATTATATAATAACGATGGCCAATTCCAGTGAAAGTTCATTACACGCCCCTAACTCTAATCATGAGAACTCGATGAGAACACTCTAATGAGAACTCGACGTATAAAACTACCGCGCGATCGTCGGGAAAGAGTTCATCGGAAAATCAAAATAAAACTTTTATTGATTATTTGGGATACAAGTAGCATGTTTGTTGATATCTAAAAATAGTTAAGAATATTTCAGAAATCGCAATATTGCCAGTTTTATTACCATCTGTTTAAATGTTATTTATGAAAGATATTGTATAATGTTTGATATTTTATTATATGAATATTTATTTTCACATAAAAATGTATTAATTTGTTTAAATCTCTTGCACAGATGAAAATACAAGAAAAAAATTCATATTTTACTGTGGCACCAATTATCAAGAACAAGGTCCTGGTAGCTTAAGTGACTATATCGATCCTGAATTTATCCCAGATTTCCTCGGAGGATCATCTGAGGTAAGAATAATTATATATAATTTATTAATACGTTTAATTTAGTATAGAATATTTACCGCGAATAAAAAATATCTTCTTTATAACCGACAATTAACACCATAAAATATTACATATACCATGTAAATATATGTTTTTATATAATATTATCTTCGTGTTTTCATTATGTAAGATATATGAAAACACATGCAAGAAGTAATACTTCCAACGCCTTTAATACTTCTTAGTTTCAAATTATTTAGCAATAATGTATTTTAACTACTAGGACAATGTATGCGAGGTTTATGGTATGGTACCTCGAAGATTTTATATTTTCGACGCAACTGCTAATAACGTAAGGATTTTTATATCTTTGTCTTATTTGTTAAAAATCGTAGTGATATTTGGTGCTTTTATGTTTTATTATTGTTTTGTACTTATATGTAGCACCTTCTAATAGTTATTAGAGATCAAAGATATAAGAAATAGAAGAGCCAAATTTTATTAGACAATAACAGCAATTGATCAACATATATATGTGTGTACTTATAATCGGGGCTTGCTTAATTAAAGTTTGTGAAGTTACATAAAACATCTAGGTATTTAATTATCAAATAGGAGTTATTATCCAATTGTTCGAGACTAGAAAATTGTTCGTGACTGCAGTCGCTTTACGCACATCTTTTTATGAAATACAGTGTATGTATAATATATACATATGCAAGATGAGATTTTGAAGGAGATACATGAGAAATACTGACCTCATTTTGTATCGAAATAATGTTTAATAAAATAAAAAAGGGTAAAAAAATATATAGAATATGATACACGTTATCGATTTCGATGGCCTTGGAATATGTTATCAAGGTAATTCTAAGTAATTTCTTCCTATGTGTATATACAGCGCCGCTCGGGTTTCGAAAATCTACACTTAAATTTAGGTTAGGAATCTGAACTCACGATTACACTCAGTTAGAAAAATTTACCAAATGTCCAGCTGGACAAATTGTAAAGTACAAATTAAATACAAAAAAAAAAATATTACACATTCTGACATAGGCAGCCGCCTTCTTCTTTTTAACAAGAAAGAAACGAAAATATGAAGTATATAGTGGATGGATCTGGAGTATCTATGTGTAACAACAGATGCTATTTTTCCCGTATGATTGCAAAATGTAAGCACATTACAAAATAAGCGAGTTCCAAAACTAATGGAGCTTTACTGGGCATTTCTTTCCAAAAGAACGATTGAGTTGCGACCCATGATTTCTTTGAGACTTTTCATCTTCATGATGAATAGAATACGATGCAATAAAAAAGATCTGAACTTGAATTTCAAGGTGAAGGTCAATTTTGCGGCTACTTTTTTCAGATCTTCACCGATCCAGATGTGTAAAATAACGCTATAATGTTCATAACAAATCATTTTCGAATATTCTATACATATATTTCTTCTCGTTTCAAATTGATTTAGTTACTGATAGAACATTTTTTTTCATATGCTTACTTATTCTTTTGAAGCATTTTAACAAATACATATACTTATATATATGTCGGAGATGAAAGAACACCGGAGCCTCTCTTCGGAACCTGGGGAAAATCCTGTAATATTGTAATCCGGATTTTACCATAGCCATAATTAAAATAACTGTAATTCAATCCGACCGTGTTTATTCGAGATTCGTGACGGTGAGCTTGGGCTCGAGGCGACAATCAGCCGCCAACGTAGCCGCGGTCAAGGGATAAACGTTTGCCGAAACAAAGTTATAAAATTACCGTATAGCTCTCTTTGAAAGAATTTAGCGGCGGCGCGCGACTGTAAACACTCCAACGGATTCTATCCCGCGGCCCGCTATAGATCTTAGAATTTATTTAGCTAAGGCTCTTCAAACCGACAAATAGTCTTAATCTTCGCAGCCCATAAATATGTCATCGACTGCGGAGAAATACGAGAGATCTTTTATTCTCGCGTAAGACGCTGCCGCTAGCAACTCTCTCCCTCGAGGGTGGCTAGCATCCTTTTCTAACCGCCGATATGGAAATCGACCAATTAACAGCAACGTCGATTTCCCTCACCTTCTGAACAAAAGCACCGCTCCACGAATCCGATGATCTCGTGCCCTTGGACACACCCCGTCATAGCTCTCCTCTGGGGCATCATCGCGACGGAGAGTCATTCTCTAGCGCGATCTCATCGGCGAGAAAGAATAACGTCTTTACGAATATTCCACGTTTTGTTAACCAAGAGTCGGACTTAGAGTGTGTGAGAACATACATCTATTATCCCTTTGACCGCGGATTCGTTATTGAACCTAGGATCATTGTCATTAGCGTCTCGAGTATCTAATTACCACGGTTACTTGTCGAAGTCTGTAATAATCATA